>JAGFNQ010002381.1:1232882-1313067 GCA_024364735.1 Boesenbergia rotunda | reverse complement strand
GCACACCCCATTGGGTCCTCAAATGATCTGAGGGACTAGCCCGAGCTCAGGACGCCCTTCAGGCTCACCCGGGTCAGGTGCACTAAGGGAGCACCACCCGTGTCGAGAGGCTCGACTGGTCGAAATACCCCTGCCTTAACTTAGCGGGTGCTGCCTCCCTTGCACGGAGAGAACGACCGACATTGCCACCACTCTAGCGACAACTAGGCCTCCAAGCAAATATAAGAAAACGGAAACAATAAGAGGAACAAAGCAACATTCATAACAAACTAGACGACCCTCGCCTACATCGGGCGATGGAAAAGGGGCGGACCCACAACTACGGAGTAGGCATTGAAGGTTGTGATGAGACTCCACCCGGCACCTGGCCTCGCCCATCGAGAGTCGCCTGCGCCTTAGCCTTCTGAGCGTCATGGTGTCCCCGCCTCCGCAAAAGGTCGCCTTGGCAGGCCGCCAACTCTTCCTCCCTGGCCTTCAAGGTAGTAAGCAGCATAGCTGCCGATTGGTTGGCCTCCAGAAGATCTGCTTGGGCCTTGGCCAAGTCCGAACTCGCTCGAAGTTCCTGAGTCCGGGCTTGGTGCTCGCTTCGCTCCAGAAGAGCTAGCTGTTGATGCAATTGAGCATCAGAGGCTCGAGCTGCGCTCAGCTCTATCGAAAGATCCCGAAGTTGTGCCTCAGCAGAGGCAGCCCGTCCCTGCAGGGCCGCGTTCTCAGAGCGCAGTGTATTCCAGGCTTCCTCATTCGGCGGGGGTGGGGGGGGGTGAGAGCGCAGCGAAGTTGGGTTTCTAGCGCCTCCCGACGGGATTCCAACTAACGAAGGGACCTGTTCTGGGAGCATGTAAGTGAACCACCATGGCTGAGCCCAGCGGCTCAGGATCTGGGAATTCGTAAGCAGCAGAGGGATCCGCTCGCGAGGGCAGAACAAGATGTATCGGGCGAAGATCCGGGATCCGGTCAGGAATGGAAGAAAACGGGGCGGCAGACACCCCGCCAGTCGAGCTCGAGGAAATAAAGGGGGCGGAGAAGTGACTAAGCCCCAGAGCTAAGGAGACAGGAGCGCATGGTGCAGATACCAAGGAAGCAGGAGCCCCTGGCAGAAGGACAGGGTAAGGTTGGCCCTTCGGTTTGCTTGGGGGAACAAGTTGGCGAGAAGGGGGCGTGGGCAAGGTGTCCCGGGCATCAGGGAGTGCCGCGATGACCGGCGTCGTCGCCGATAAAACAGGAGGGCTCGCCGCAGCAGAAGGAGAGGGAATCTCTTATGGAGGGGCGGGTGCAGTATCGGAGGGAGAGGAGCAATTGTAGAAACAATCTGGGTGACGATTGGGCCCCCAGATGGAAGGATCCGAGGGCAAAACCTCAATATCAGAATCTAGCGCCCCCTCCCCCAACACCTCGCCCTTATCTGCGGATAAGGAGGCGGCAGGATTTGACGTCGGAGGAAGGGATGCCGGGGCAACTGACAGAGCGGTATCGGAGGGAATAGGGATAGGCTCCGAAAGCAGGGCGATCATCGCTGCCCTATGTGCGGCCACCCTCTCTTTAGCTTCCGCAGTGAGGAAGCCACGCAACATCCTGGAGAGAGCGCTGGGACTGTAGGGAAGATGGTGGAAGGAGAAAAAGGAAGACGAGTGAGTATGAAGAAAAGATAGAAGTGATGACAGAAGACCATCACCTGAGCCTATATAGGGGACAGCAATTAATTACAGTCGTTGGTAGAAAGGTTGCAGGTGATGGCCCATCCTACGATTGGGCGAAGAGGCTGGGGCAAGAAATACGAAAAGACAGCGAAGGACCGTTCCGCTGCCCCAAGGCAGGAGGGCAGTAAGATGACGCCTGAAAGACCCATGATCGTAGGTCACGTGGCCCTAAATGAGCCGGATGCAGGGAAGGTAGATAGAATACTTATTAACCTGGTGATTCGTACAAGCAGGAAATAGAGGCCATAATTATCGCGGGACAGCTCCCGCTAATCCCTTGGCTCGAGCCCCGAGCGGACGCGTGGCGGTCCACGATCCCCGGGTCCTACTCGGCCAGGAGCCCAAAACTACCACGGGCCAGCTCCTGCTAATCCTCTTGGCTCGAGCCCCGAGCGGACGTGTGGCGGTCACGCTCCCCGGGTCCTACTCGGCCAAGAGGCCAAAACTATCATGGGCCAGCTCCCGCTAATCCCTTGGCCCAAGCCCCGAGCCCCGAGCGAACGCGTGGTAGCCCACGCTCCTCGGGTCTCATTCGGCCAAGAGGCCAAAACTCCCCCAGGCTACTTATCTCTAGGCCCCTTCGCCCTTGGTTCTGATCAAGGGATCAGGTTCTTGTGCTGAGGCATAAGCCCGGGCCCTAAGCATACTCCATAAAAGCTGATAACCCTCGCAAACAGGCACTGGAAAAAGGACATCCCTCCTGCAGCCTGGAAGCGCGCTCTTCAATAACTGTTGCGCTTAACTCACCCACACACCCATTACGGGCAAAAGGAAACACAACTCAAACAAGCAACAAGGAAGGTCACACTTAAAGGCTTAGACTTTTTACAGAAATTAGGGCGGGAAGCCCCTCATGCACAGAAAATAGGAAACGCAAGGACACTCGCCTCACTTGAAGGGTTGGCCAGTCACGTCGAGCAGATTCTTGCACAGATCTAGAAGCAGCACTGCGTCGGGGGACAGATCAGGGGGTAAATACCCACCAAGCCTGAGCTGACGAACTGCGTTAAGGCCATACTGCATCATCACCTCCATGAACCGACGAGAAATCTCGGCAGCATGGGTCGGATCATTCAGACATGCCAATTAGTAGTCCTCTAATCGACCTGCCTCAGCCTTTTTATAGGCGTGCAACTCTGCTAGCTCAGCCTGCAGGGCAGCATGGGACACCTCCCGTTCACGAAGTTCCCCTAATTCTGCCTGAGCCGCATCCCAGGCCGGATGGAGGCCCCGCAAATCCTGAAGTTGGTTCCTGAGCGAATCTGTACTTCGCTTCTCAGCTGCTAGTCGCGCCTGAAGGGGCGAAATCTCCTCCCTGGCCCAGTGTAGGTATGACTTGGCTCTCAGGAGCTCCGTCTCTAACTCGCCTTTGCGCTTGCGATCATGGAGGTGGGCTTGCTCAATCTGGATCACCCGTTCTTGCGCGCGGACCACCTCAGCATCGGCAACAGCAAGCTGAGCTTTGGCGATCTCCAGCTCCTCCTGGGTCTGGCGCAACACGTCCTAAAGACCGATAACCTCTGCCCTCAAGCAGTTCAATGAGTCATCTTCCAAAAGCAGCTGGGTGTGTCGGAGTCGAGCCTCAAGGTCCTCCGCACGCCTCTCGGCGCGACATCGGGCCTTGGCATGAGCCAACATGGCTACACTCAGGTTGTAGCTTTGGGCCCACGACTGCAAGAAATGCGAGAACTTGTCAGCAAAAGAAGGAATGAGACAAGCTTCGACCAGCGGACATATACCTGGGTAGACAAGGCCATGAAGTCGTCCGCCTCGACAGTGGGGCTCACCGAGCCACTTGCCCGCAAGCCGGCCATGAACCTATCTAAAATCGGACCATATAGCCGGACGTCCCTAGATCGCAAGGAGATAGCGCCGCTCGGCGGGGTCATACTGAGACGCCAGTCAGATAACGAGGGCGACAACATATGCAGCAAGCCTGCACTGGTCGACCCTTCCTGGCAAGGCGGAGATGCCTCCTGCGAAGGCAACACTATCAGTGACATTGGTAACGCCGCGGGGGTGGGGGGGGGGGGGTGGGGTGGGGTGGGGTGGCGGTAGCACAGGGAAGGCGGCAGTCGACGCTTCACCTCTCCGTCTTTTGATGGGTCGACTGGAGGAGGTCCCCAAGGGGTCGGCCGGGGCGGACACCGAGCCGACGCCCTCAGGATGCCGCAGGGAGTGGCTCAGAGGTCGGGTGTCCTCTGAGCCCGATTGGGGATTCGCCTTTCCCTCGGCAGAGGAGGCCGGAGAAGGAGAATTGGAGGGAAGAGTTTCTTGTTCGGCCAGCAGGGCAGAATGCCACCCCTGCACGGCCCGCCGTTCAGCAGCCTTCACCCGCTCGTCCCTCACCACCGCTCGAAGACACGCCTCCATTTCCTCAGGGGTCCCCAACTCGAAACCCCCTTCGGGAGGAGCCGGGTACATCATCTCAGCTGGCCAGTAAGTAGAAGTCAAGAAATAGCAAGGGACAAGTAAAAGGGAAAAGACCACTTACATAAGGAGGCAGGGCGGATGAAGGGCGGCGGACTAAGACCAAATGCGGATAGGATGTGCTCGGCCAGAAGGGGCCCGACTGGGTAGTGTCTATCCCTGAATAAGGAAAGGGCGCGTTCGAAGGGAGAAAACTTCTGAGGATCCGTGTGATGAGGAGGCATTTGAGGAAAATCCCGCCGGAAGTTAGGCAGCCAGGTCGGGAAAGCCACGGGGCGGATGAAAAAGAACCTCTCCTTCCAGCCCCTGCTGGCAGGGGGAGAGCAGAGAGGAAGGAAGTCCCAGAACGAGCTTGGAAAACAAACTCGCCCCATTGCTGCTTCTTCAGATAGAAAAAATGATGGAAAAGTTCGGCGTGTAAGGAACAACGATACAACAGGAAAAGGACGGCAGACCCACAGAGTAGGCAGATGAAGTTGGGGGTCAGTTGAGACAGGTTGATACGGAGGTAGCAGAACACCAAAGCAATGAAGGGATGAATGGGGAATCGCAGGCCCGCTTGCAGGTGATCCCTCGAAATAGTAATGTAGTGCCTCGGCGGTGTGACTGGCTGATCCGAAGGAGAAGGCATCTGAATGTCATGGTCAGGCGGAATGTGAAACTCTGCCTTAAGGGCCTCTAGGTCACCACAGGAGAGAACAGACCTCGCCGTGACATACCAGGGGTGGGGGTTGCGTGACGAAGAAGCCATGGGGACGCGCCGAAGGTGCGAAGTTAAGCCCGCGAGAAAAAGCGACAAACACCAAGAAGCAGTCGCAACCCTAGCCAGAGCAGAGAAGACAATACGCCGGAGTGAAAGACGAGAAGGCTTTACGTAGTTATGTAGGGGACGGGGCCACCTGGTGGTGGGCCACGGCAGAGGCGGCGGACAGTAACAGCCGCTTGAGCAAGCCCAGTGGGGGCCAGGAAACAAAACGCCTCACGCCCAACCTCGGTCCTCGGGGAACGGGGGAAAAATACCTCGGCGATTGGAGAAGGAAGGGGAACGAGACACGTGGAATCCTCCCCAGTTGTAAGAAGTAGTGGCGAGAAGTTCTCTGTTGCTTAGGGATACGAAACCATCAGCAGTTAAAGGAAAGACAGGGTGGCTTTGTCAGCCGACCGGGATCCCTAGGCCTCGACAAGCCCGCAGAGAAGCCCTCAGACGAGACCAAGACCCCCCGGCGCGCCAGGCTTCCGCGAACCAAAGATGGTCCAGTCAGTCGGACTAGCCGCCTCCTTCGACTAGACTCGAGGGGGACGCTTATGATCCCGGCCTTGCCTACAGGTAGGGGCATAGGTCGGGCCCACAGGCCAGCCTAGCGCCAAGAAGGCCTGGTGGACAGGTCAACAGCTAGATCAACGGACAGGGCCCCGCGCCCGGAAACCCCTCTGAAGAGAGGACCGAGGGGGGCGGGGGAGGGATGGGGCCCAACGGACCATCAACGAGGGCAACCGGGCCACCTTTCAGCCATCCCACCAGATAAACGCTTAGTTACCAGTGCTCTTCGAGCTTGCCCCGACCTGGAGCAGGGCTTGGCACCACTAGCGAGTAGCTATCCACACCCTCTCTCTCTATGACCATCACTCAAACCGGGTAAACATCCCGAGGTAACACCCGACCTAGGGCGTACCCTGTGCTCTCTCTCTCTCTCTACCAGTCGGACGTGTGGCTGTCCACGCTCCCTGGTCCTTACCCGACTCGGTCCCCAGCACTCGGACCCGCCAGTCGACACTCGGGGTACGGGTTGTCCCACCCTTACGCCCCCTCGCATCCTTACATCCAGGGTACTCCCCTATTAACGGGGTTCCTCATGTCTTATCCGCCTCTGACATCTCTACACGGTTAATCCGCCCATCCAGTACCCTCGTACTACGCACTCAGTACTCTCGTACTGCTCGAGCACCCCGCGCCATGCCGCGTCGTTCCACAGTGCTCCATACGGTCTGACAGTTACCATGCTCTTGTCTCGTCAATATGAACAGGGGTTGTCAGCTCCCCCGGTTATATAGACTCGGCACTCCCCCTACTGCAGGTACGCGCGCGCGAGTTCTCGCATCCCTTGCCCCCTTTCAATTCAGTTTCCACTTATCTGCCCTCGGAGACTGACTTGACCGTCGGAGTGCCTGACCGGGGATTTCCCCGGCGGGTTCGCTGACGGTCTCTGTGTTGCATGGACGTGGCAAGGCGCGGTCGACAACCGGCCACCTCATCAGCTCGTGGCGCCCGGGAGGGCCGTCTGGCCTGTGGCTGCCGCCCCACTTCACGACAGGATCAGATATATTGTTAAATTCGAAACTTTGAGTGCCCCAATTGCTAAAAATCCAAGTTAGGGATGAAATTGTAAATAACTAAAGTCCATGGGTTTACTTATAAAATTTCCACCCACTTAGAAAAATATAATTTCTCTCCTTATCTCCTCTTCGCCGACCCCTCGTCGCTCGATCTCCCCTCCTTGTTTTGAAGCCTCCTCTCCACGCTACGCACTTGCTCTTCCCGACATTTTCCTCAACCAACGCAAGTTGTGGTTTTTCCTTTCTTCCGCTCCCTCCGTCCCCGAGAGTTTTTTCCTTCTCCTCTTCACCGGGTCAGATCTGATTAGACGGGTTCACTGTCGCTGCCATAGTGCAGTGGACAATGATTCTTTCTATTCATTGTCGCCGCTAGTTTTGGGGAGGGGGAAATTACTGCGCATGGTAGAACAATCATCGGTGGCCGGGAGTGGCATGGTTGGTAAGTTTGTCGTTTCTTCACATTGGGACCTACTCTCCACACCGGAAGTGGAGCAGGGACTAGGGATTAGCCGTGCCAGTGAAGGGGAATTATCTAGGACAATGTCTCCTTAGTAGAAAAAGGGCTTTTCACCTTCTGGGCAGTAGAGAGGTCGCAAGCGAATTCTCAGGTATGGTTCAAAATTGTTTGTTGTCGATCTTGTATAAAGTTGTGTAGGACTTGTTTCAATAACGCCATGTTTGGAAACCTTTCAAGTAAGCAATTGGAATTCAATTTCGGTCCATCCGGAATTGAATTCCAATTCTCATGTTTGGAATGAATTGTAAAAACAGAATTGAATTCAATTCAATTGTTATACTTTTACGATTTTATCCTACGAGGATAGAGTCGGAGCAACTTTAATTTGTTTTGTGAGGGGGTGATTTGGTAATTCGTTTAAGTGAATTTCTTTCACAAATCATATGTGTTTAGGTGTGATTTATTTTGAGGGGTTTGAAAGGAATTGGAATTCAATTCCTTCCTGAAAATTGCTACCAAAGGATGGAATTGAATTTCAATTCCCAAAGGAATTCCAATTCCTTCCTTTCTAAACAAGGTGTAATAGTAGAGATGGGTTTTACTCTGAATTGGATGAGTTTGGTAGCATTTTACTTATGATAATGCCTATACACCCTTCTGTTTTGGAGCTAGAAGTTCTGTTCGGGTTTATTGTTCTTGATACACTTTTGTTTAAGATTGATTCTGTATTTTTAATTTAGGGATTAGAGTTGTAGCTTAATACTTTGATCTCGTGTGGGAGTTGGATTTTGGGTTTCAATTTCGAGATGGAGATCTCTTTGGATAACATAGTCTTCCTTTCATTTGGATTAAGATGTTTGGTTGGATTGGATGGTCTTTGAGGGAATAGCATATTGGTGTAATCTTCGTTAAATTAGGGTTGACCTAGTTTGACAAAGGTCGGGTAAGTTTGAGTTTCGATGTTTCACAATGATGCTTGAACATTGTATGAGTCAAGTATGTCAAGGTTGACTGGAGACTTGACTGGTGAAGTCCAAGTGGGTCGGGGAGATCGCACGCTGGCACGGAAAAAGTCCTAGTGGGACTAGATGAAGTCCAGGTGGGTCGGAGAAATCGCGCGTTGGCACGGAAAAGTCCTAGTGGGACTAGGAACACTTAGTGGAACTAGGTGAAATCCAAATGGATCGGGGAGATCGCATGTTGACATGAGAAAAACCCTAGTTGAGAACTAGGCAAGAGAAAGTCTAAATCGATCAAATATTTGATCGAACACTTGGTGATAAAGTCCTACCAGGTCACGATTGACTGAGGTTTGGCAAGGGAACCCTAGACTTGTGCATATAAGTTAGGGTTGGGCCAATCGATTGGGTAATTGATTGCATTGGTTTCTCATGAACAGAAGCCTTCGTAATCGATTGGGTGATCGATCAAGGAGAGAGTGAATCGATTGAGAGAGTTGTGTCATGAGAACAGAAACAACATGAGAAAACCCCTAGTTGAGAACTAGGCAAGGGAAAGTCTAAGTCTGTTAAAGGTTTGATTGGACATTTAGTGAGGAAGTCCTAACAGGTCATGGTTGACCGAGGTTAGGCAAGGAAACCCTAGACTTGTGCACACAAGTTAGGGTTGGGTCAATCGATTAAGTAATCGATTGGTGTTGGTTTCTCGCGAACAGAAGTCTTCTTAATCGAATGGGTGATCGATTAAGGAGGGAGTGAATCGATTGGGTGATCGATTGAGAGAGTTGTGTCGCGAGAACAAAAATAGACTAAATTGATTGGGTAATCGATTTAACATTCTCTTAATCAATTGGATAATTAATTAAAGTGAATCGTAATCGATTGGTCAATCGATTACGACTGTATTGCACGAGAACACAGAAAGGTGCTAATCGATTCAACAATTCTTAATCGATTGACAAATCAATTAAGCTTCAAAAAGATAGTCGTTGAACGACTAGCCTGACGTGGTAATCAATTAGGTGAACCCTAGGTCGTAGGCATATCGGGTCTTCACGTAGGTTGAAGCGACATCTCTTCAGAACTCTTCTTCTCCTTCATCGTCATTTTTGAGTGATGCCTTAAAGCATAGTGCTTCTGCATTTTCAAAGATCAAGAGACAATTCCAAGTTAGAAGAAAGTATGAAAAGCAAAAAGAGCTTATTGTTGTCAATCTTGTAAGACTTCATTTGTTATTTTTCTTGTTCTTGAGTGTATTTCTTCTTGTAAGCTTGTAAAAGGTTTTTCCCCTCAAGAAGGAGATCTTTCATAGTAGATTGAGAGAGTGAGGAGAAAGGACCCTTGGATTACTCACCTCAAAGAGGTGGATATCAAGTAAAATCTTAGGTGTTAGCATTGCTCAAGTTTCCGCTGTGACGAGCAAAGATCGGAGCTAATCACCCCTCCTCCAGCTCGCCTACTAGTTTTAACAAGTGCTATCAGAGTGAGGTTGCTCTTCTTTAGACTCATCGCTAAGGGAGCAAAAGCTAGAGAAAGAAGAAGTTGAAGAAATCCTAATTTCAAGAAATCATCAATAAGAGGTTTCAACTTCAAAAATGGAGTTTGACTATGGCCTTTGGGCATCTCCACCATTCGACAAAGCCAATTTCGATCTTTAGAAGACAAAGATTAAAAATTTATTCATGATGAAGTTAATGCAATTGTTTGCTCTATTGGATGGTTTTGAAGCTTCAAGAAGAACCAAAGGAAAGTTCCTTAAGAAGATTAAATGGAATGAAGAGCAAATCAAGAGATGCGAGACCAACAACAAAGTGACCAAATTGTTGGTCAATCTATTGTCAAGCACAATCTTGAGTCAAATTAGAGAATATCAAGATACCAAGGAGCTTTGGAGCAAATTGGCAAGATTTCATGAAAATCCATCCTCGATGGAGTGCAACAAAAAAGGTAAAGAGAGAAACTCTTTGTTTCATATACACGAGGAGTCGGAGATTGAGAGGTGCTCAACATCCGAGGATGAATGTGAAAAGGCATCCACCTCAAGGGTTGAGGGGGAGCATAACTTATCAATGCCAGAACAAGAAGAAACTTCTACATCCGAATCAAAGGAAGAAGAGTCAAAGGTCACCTCTATAACTCATAAAGGTACAACAATTTCAATTTATAAAAATAAAGATCACTTCATTTGCTTTGAGTGTAGGGAAAGAGGACACTATAAGCTTAAGTATCTGAAATTGGCCAAAAAAAAAAGGATCAAGTGGCACCTAAGAGGAAGGAGAAGCCAAAGGACGTTAGTAGGAAAGGAAAAGAAGCACATTGTTTGCTTCTCATGTAAACAAAAGGGATATTATTGGAATCAATATCCAAAGGGAAAGGATCCGAGCAAGACTAAAAGAAAGAGCTTAAATCAAACGAGAGCCTCCAAGAACAAAATTAAGGTACTATTAGGTAATGATACTTATTTAAATCATGATAATATGCATGCTAAAAATAATTTCTATCATTTCAATGCTATTTATCATGAAAATAGGAGACATGAAAACCTAAGGAGAACTATAGAATCTTCCATGTTAGAACTACCACACTTAAGGATACGGAAAAATTTAGGCCATTGAATGATAGACCTACCCAATCCAAGGCCAAGAAGAAAAATTTTCAAGGCAATCTTAGAAAGTCAGGCCATGAGGAAATAATGATTAAGAATCAAGTTTTGAAGTCAAAACTTGAAAATTTTAAAAAAAATCCTATAAAAGAATAGAAAATCTTCTTAAGAGATCAAAGGATCAAAATCTAGATTTAGGAAATCAAGGACTCTCTAAGGGCAAGAGAGGTTTGGATTACAAACCTAAAGCCAAGGTAAATGGGCCCTCTTCCCAAAGAGTTCCATATAATTATGGAACTAAATCTAGATCTAGGAATCAAGTGAAGGTCACTGTTGATGCAGTCTGGCCCGATTGTTTTTTTGGGTTTGACAACGATTTAAGTTTGGTTGAATTCAGATTAAGTCCAGGTGGATCGGGAGATCGCACGCTGGCATGGAAAAAGTCCTAGCCTGGAGGGCTAGGTGTGAAAAGTTCTAACTTGGAGGGTTAGGTGTGAAAAAGTCCTAGCTTGGAGGGCTAGGTGTGAAAAGTCCTAGCTTGGAGGGTTAGGTGTGAAAAAGTCCTAGCTTGGAGGGCTAGGTGTGAAAAACCCTAACTTGGAGGGTTAGGTGTGAAAAAGTCCTAGCTTGGAGGGCTAGGTGTGAAAAGTCTTAACTTGGAGTGTTAGGTGTGAAAAAGTCCTGGCTTGGAGGGTCAGGTCCTAGCTTGGAGGGCTAGGTTGATGAAATCCTGGCTTGGAGGGTCAGGTCCTAGCTTGGAGGGCTAAGTTGATGAAACTCTGGCTTGGAGGTTCAGGTCCTAGCTTGGAGGGCTAGGTTGAAGTGTCGGTGAGTGAAACTGGGCACGGAGTCTTGGTCCGAGGGACTGAGCACGAGTCAGGGGAGGCTGGGAGCCAGTTCTCTTGACTTAGAGTGGGTTTGGACTAGCCTGGATCGGTCTGGTGACCGATCAGGGAAGTTGGCACGGAGTTCCCTCGTGGATCGGTTTGGTGACCGATCCAATGATGTCTGATCGGTCTGGTGACCGATCAGGAAACATACCGTGACTTTGGCAAACCTACTGCTCGGCTCCTGATTGGTCTGGTGACCGATCAGGGATACTATTCAGATCGTTCTGGTGAACGATCAAATGTTGCGAGTTCCTCACTATGACCGATCAGAATGCATCCTGATCAGTCTGAGCATGTCCTGATTGGTCTGGTGACCAATCAGTAGGCTTGGCCTGCGAATCTGGAGGAATTCTCAGTAAAGGGGTGGATTGGTCCGGTGACCGATCCACAGACTCGTGATCGGTCTGGTGACCAATCACAGATGAGTCTCGATTTCTGACTTCTCACCGTGGGCCGATCAGGCTGGAGCCTGATCGGTCAGGACTATACCTGATCGGTCTAGTGACCGATCAGGGTCCTCTCTGATCGGTCTGGCGACCGATCAGTAGTTGTAACTTTAATTTGAAATCGCTATCAGACGCGATCAGAGCGTCTGTTTTCTCTGCGCTTTCTCTGATATTATGTGATATTGTTTGATATGCATTTGCTAAGCTTCTGTTGGAGTGTGCATACTTTACAGGGATGATTCAAACACTCAAGGAGGGTCAATGGGAGGCTTTCCGTTGAGCAGGTTTGGCTGGTTTTCATTTGCAGGAAACAACGTCTTCTGGCGCTAGCTGCAACAGCTGAGGAGCTGATGACCCGGGGCTCGACTGGAGAGAGTTCAATGAGTCCAGAGGAGGTCAGGGCTAGCTGGGCTAGTGCAGATGAGCAGATGGTGAGTTCTGCTGCAGAGGAGCGTCTGACTTGTGACCTGACGATCGGCAGAAGGTTAAGTGCTGGCTGGCGATGAAGAGATGAGGAGTTCTCAGTAGCTGCAACACTTGATCTATCTTCTTGTGTATCATTCTGATCCATTGAAGCAACCTGTGGAGACATTGTGCATACTTGAGCGCTTGGAAGAAGAAACAAGGAGCTCGGTGAGTCCATCAACAAGAAGACACGAAGAGGGAGTTCTTGCGTGAGATCTGTGCTGAGTGGAGCTCGGTGAGGAGTTCGCTTGTGTTCTTTCTGTCATAAGTGCGCTGTAAGCTTCTTGTGGTTCTTGTGCTTATTTATATCATTCTGTTGAACCCGCTGTGGAGAGGTTACTCCACCGAGAAGGAGGATTTGATATCCGGATTTTCCGGGGCTTGATCTGCCGACGATCAAGGGATCACCCACCTTACGGGCACGCCAAGGAGTAGGGGCAAGTTATCCCCGAACCTTGTATATCCTCTTGTTAGCGTATTAGGTTTGTCATTTTTGTTTCTATACTTGTGTTGTTTGTTTTCGCTGTCTAACTCTAGAAGTGCAGAAAGTTTTTGAAAGCTCAAGAAAATTGTGTCTGACTATATTCACCCCCCCCTCTAGCCATCCAAGCACCAACAGTCACAAGGGAAGCCATCCCTATAATTACCCGAACCCGACTTCGGCCTTCACCTTGAATGGGCTTCCTTCTTGACTTCTCGTCTCTCGGATGTCGCTCATGCCCTTCTCGTCTACCGGTGTACTCTTCCACAGCCTCTACGTCCCTCGGATGCACCGAGCCCGTTGACTCCCTTCTCCGTGTCATCCTTCTCGTCTGTTGTGTCTTTCGCTTGATTTCTTGTGCTCCTAGGCTCCTGTACACTTAGACAAGGATAAAAAATATACAAGACCTAACTTGACTTGGTTGATCACATCAAAACCAACTCGGAGTACTGACACAATCGCTGAAGGTGGTTGTTACCATGAACCCTAGCTGAATCAAGTTGCAGTGCGCCTCTAATCTTTGGTGAAGAAGGGTGTCTCTGAGCTCCAAGGATAGGCCTCAGGCTATGGGGTTCTTCCTTCTTGCGGCTATGATCTGGATGTGCTTGGATATGAATTGGGGAGTCACCGTCGGTGCCATCGTAGGCGAGGGTTGGGTAATTGATGTTGATTTTGGACATGTGGATGTTGGATTAGTTAGATCAGTAGTTGAATGAACTTGTGTTAGCTTGATATGATGATATTCGTGTATTTGATGTCGATTTTAGATGTAATGGGGCGTAGGCTTACTAATCTGATTAATTGGATGTTTAGTTGGTTGGATTGAGTATTTGATGGTTTCAATAGGGTGGAAGACTCGTGATGAAGAGTAGTGCTATGTGTATGATATTAATTGGAATTAGGGTGCAAATTGAGGTTGAATAATTCCTACTGTTGGGTTAATTAGCTTGTAACCCAATGTGCTAGACTTAACTAAATTAGATGGATTGCTTATGATTTATATTAGAGTTAATCTTAATTGGAATGGTGGATTAAATAATTAGAGTAAATGATTTATTCATGTGAATAACAGTGGGATTTAGAAATCAAACATAGATGAAACATTTGATAATTAATTAAGATTATTGGAGTTGATTAGATGATTAATTAATCAAAGGGATGGGTAAATTAAGAAGTCAATTAATTAATTGATATATATACTAATTCATTAATAAGATGATACATTAATTGTAGATTCTTAGTTTTGCCTTGCATCCTATGCTTGTAGGATTCGAGCTCGATGTGATCTATTGGGGGCGACGATTAAAACGATCCACATTTAAAGATGGGTACTTCTTCTTTATATTTTGTAGTTCATTGTACTTAATTGTATGGTTTGTTTATTATCTGAGTAGATTGCTTTATCTTAACTTAGTTCTCTATTTGTACTTTCCTGTTAATACTTTCGTTGCTTGATCTTTGAGTTGATTAAAATTACATCGATACAGTTTCACCTATTATTTTCCTGATCTACAAAGTACCGCTTGTACGCGAGTACTTAAAAACGATCATTAGACATATCTAGAGTTTGGTTGACATTAGATATATGCTACTTAGTAAATTAGTTGTGTGTTTATTGATCGTGTTATTGGTTGGATATATGTGTATCAAGATTGTTGCAGAGTTGTTGACCTGGTTAAGATTGTGCATTTCGGTATCATGCACCATATCTGCATTGTTGCATGCTGGCGATCATCGATTTCCTTGTGGTTAAGGCCATCATCGGTTATATAGTTTTCTACCCACTCAACCACTCAAGGATATTGGTAGTTGTTGGAGTGCGAGTAGCCATCTTATTGTTCCATATTTGACCACTCATGGGTAGTGAATGTTAAGAGTTATAGGCAGGCAGTTGACACCCTCTTCGTTGTTTATGAGCTATAGTAGAGTTGTTGGTGGCTCCCATTTTCTTGGGATTTTGGAGTAATTAACTCCCCAACATCCTGCCCACTCAACTACTTATAGTAGTGATAGTTGTTGGAGTGCGTAGTTGTCATAGCCTTACCCACTCGACCTCACAGATGAGATGTGATGGAGGCTTAATTGGCGTCAGGGGTGACACATGTCATTGCATTATGTGCATTGTATATTTTTCTTGTGTTTGTTGCATTTGTTTGAGCTTTGATTGCTGCACTTGATTGATATGCATATATAGATTGTTATTTGCACTTGTTATATGATCTAGATATGCTCAGTGGTACTAGTAGTCTTACTGATGTATCATGGGATTTTCTGATCATGCCCTGCATGTTAGATAGATTTCTGGTATGTGTGTTCATTTAGTTATTTATGTTCAGACATTACTTTGTTTCGGAGACTATATACTATTGTTTTTATTCTGCTTGTTGTATCCTATCTATGTCATGTATGTATCCATCTGTTATATCCACAGAGTCCGCTTTGACTCACCACTGTTGCGTTTGTTTTAGTTTCCCCCAGGTAGCATGTAGACGAACTTGGAGTCACTTGGAGATCTCGTCACTTCACATTGAGGGTATTTCAGATTTATGGATTAGGGTATTTCAGATTTATGAATTTGTATTGTATCATTTTGGTTTGACTTGTATTATAGCCTTGTGGCTACTTTCGGTTTTTGTTTCGTGGTTGTTGTGTCAAGTCAAGTCGGCTCACAGGTAATTTCTTTCTGGTTTTCCTATGTGGGGTGTTTATGTCTTCCGCAGTTTCTTTTATGTCAGTCGTGTGGGCTGCATAAACTGTGTGGTTGTTGACCTCAGCCGTGTAGGCTGTCATATTAACTGCGTGGTTGTCATTTTATTTTATTTTCAACCGTGGCCTGAGATATTGTGTGTGGCCATGTAGGCCTTATATTATAATTTCATATTGTCCACCGTACAGGAAAGATGCTATCTATTTTTTATTGACATGCGACACCATATATATATATATATATATATTGTGTATATATTGTATTATGTCTCTAGTTTAGGTGAAGTATTAGATTCAATTTTGAGGGTTGAATTGTCAATGTTGAAAAGTTTGAATATCATGAGATTTTACCCGCCTATAAGAAAACAGTAAATGTTGGCTAGAATCTGCTAACTGCCAACTAGAATGGATTTTTATAAATAAAAAATCAGAGAAAAAAAGGAAAAGAATTTAATTTATTAAAAAATAAATAGGAAAGGATATAATTTAATATGAAAATAAATAGAAAAAATTGGATAATGATCCTAAAATTATAAAAAAAATCATAATGGATTTTTATATATTAAAAATTAATTTAATATGAAAATAAATAGGAAAGGATATAATTGGGTTTAGGCATCTTTAATAATGATTTAAAAATTATAAAATAAATTTTCTGGCTGATCATATTCTTGCCATTTAGTAATGTCCATGAGAAAATAGTCTCTCTAATATTGTTAGTGTAACGATGTTAATGATTTTGATGGTCGTTAAATATTTTTGATTTTATGTTAAGCTTGGCCAAGTCTTTTGGGTAAGCATTTTTCCTCTAATATTTCTGATTTTACAGTTGGTTGATGGTGTTTGCCATCCTCTAACTGCCTTTTTAATATTGAGCATCAAATAGCCTTTTAAGTTTTATGATGCTGTTTATGAAATTGTTATGTCATGTTTGAATTATTTGTTTCATGCTTTCTTGATGAGTAAGTGGCGATTGCAGGACTTAGTCCTAAGACTTTGCTAATTTTCATCAAGGATCAAGGGCTCTTGCACCTCCATCAGCTTTTGAAACTTACATTCCAACTTAATATTTCTGTCTAAGAAAAATTACTGAAATTAAGTGCATGCTTTAATTTTCTTTTAGTCTTGTTCTTGAATCTTGTTTCCTAGCTTTTTGTTTTTTGTTATCAATATGCAGCAAATATTCTTGACTCTTTTCCTTGCCCTAATTCCTTCTCTTCTTCTATGTCTTTTTCTCATGTCAGTTGGCATTCTAATTGCAACAAATAAAGGAATTTTATGTTGGCAATCTATATATTGTTGCTGAAATTTGCTTGTTTGTCAACCATCATGTCTTTTAAAAGGGTTTAGTGAGCTGAAATTTTCTTTTCACATTCCATCAAGCGTTGTGGTCAAGTAGCTTTGCATCTAATCATCATGAAATTTTGTGGAACCACAAGATTTTCTGAACTCAATGCTATTATTGTTCATCATAGTGAAAATTTGTGGCTAGACCTTTTAATATCCTTACTTTACAACACTAGCGATGGCAAGAGCAGAAAGGATAGTTGGTGGGTTTGCTTCATTGCTTTGATTGCTTAGGAGACCTCTTTGCCTTAGGAAGCTTAAAGCTTCACTAAATGTGCTTATCGTTCTTGACCATCCAATTACTTCACTGAACTAGAAAAGAAAGGTATTGATTCCTAGTCTGATATTGTTTAATTGGTCTTACCTTCTGTGAATACTTAGTAGAGTTATAAAGCAAGAAAGATAAGTCCTTGTATCACTAACTTTAGCACCTTTATGAAATAGTACTTATCCAAGAGCACTAGCCATAAAGTGTCAAAGAACCTTTTCCAGTGATCCATCCATCTGTGCTCCCCAATACTCGTTGAATGATGAATGCAGCAAAGAATACCTATGCCAGATAAACTGGACAGCCTCTGCCATAACGATATAGGTGAAACTTTGTGGTGGTTTTTTCCTTCTTCAGATATGCGGCTAGATCTTTTTTAACTCCAAGGTCATGCATCTTTGCAACAAAAGCAAAATATCTGCAACTTGACTGCTAAAATTACTGCTACTCAATTCTCATGGTGTCAGTTGCTTCATTAATAGTTACGGCACAAGAATGGCAACGGCAACAGATTTGTTCTAGCAAGCAAATCAGAAATCCTTCTCAACAGTGGTTGTTTTGAATGTTAGGCATAAAGCAGGAAAAGGGAATGGAGTAGGGATTGGAGGGCACTTTGAAGGAGCTACATACCTTTGATTTAGTGCTGCTGCTCTTTAAGTTTCCACCATCCAAAGAGCACTTCAAGCTATGGCACACCTTGTGGATTATGCCGTTGAAGCGAACAAGAAGTACTAGCTAGGACCACAACAGGGCTGCCAAAGCTATTCATCTGAGAAGAGAAGAAACAATTATAAAAAATCTAGATAGAAATATGATAAAGTATATATTCCAAATAGGTTTGGCAGGGGAAAGGAAAAATTAAAAGCTTGAATTATGGGATTATTGATTCTGTTAATATATAATAAAAAATTATTTATATAAGGGTAGAATTTATTTAGGATAGAATTAATCTTTTAAATTTATTATTACTTATCTATTTATATCTTTTTTTCTATGTAAATCCTAAGTTTCATGAATTCAATTATCAAGCCGTCATTTATTTTCTTCTTTCTCTTCTCTCTCCTTCTCTTTACATCAATTTTAGATTATATTTATATTATTTTCATGGTATTAAAGTACGGTCCTGCCGAATCGAAAAGTTTGAATTTGGAAGGATTTCAATACCATCGTCGAGATTTGTGATTTTCAAATGTCTGAAAGCCGATCATTATAAAGTTTTTCAACATTTTTTATGTTACGGTTGGTTTAAAATTGTATTTATAGAAGAATTATATTTTCTTAAGTTTTAACCGTTAGATTGCCTTGAAACTTTGAGGGAGTGTTCCTCACACCCAGGAATACATTTTGACAGTGGACGGTGGAGATCGAATTTTGAGTTTTTTAAATCTACCTGACGACTGAAAAAATGACTATTGATTCTATCTTCTTCTTAGAAATCCGATAGTCAATCACAATAATGATCCTTTAAATTTGGAGCATCCAACATGACAGTAGTAGTTCCTCTTACAGACTCTGGAGGGACTTAATCATCCAATGCCACAATTGTAGCTCTTGCCGAACAGTTTCAAAAGTATCTTGCATCTTATCCATATGTCATGTCTGCTTCTTTTCATAAAGGTTTGCCCTCTAATGGAAACTCAGGTATACGTTCCACTATCTGGATCCTTGATTCTAGAGCTTTACATATATGTTGCTTAATATCATCTTTTATATTTATAAATTCTTCTCCTTCTGTGTCGGTTATGACTGCAGATGGTTCTCCCATGCCATTAGTTGGTGTTGGCTTTATTTCTACATCTAATTTGTCTCTGTCTAATGTATATCATATTCTTAATCTTACTTTGAATCTTGTTTCGGTTGGTCAATTATGTAATTCTGATTTTTCAGTTTCTTTTACTTCATCTTCTTGTTATGTGCAGGATCGACGATCTCAGAAGTAGATTGGGATAGACCGTAGACAGGGAGGACTATATGTATTAGAACAACCAAAAGTTTCAGATGTTGCAATATCCAGTATTGATTTGTCATCTTTTCGGTTAAACTCTGATTCTTCTGATTTTTATTTGTGACATTCTCGTCTTGGATATATTTCTTCTTCTCGTTTGAAATACTTAACTTCTAAAGGAAAATTTGGAAAATTATAAACTCATTATATTTCAAATTGTTGTGGTTGCAAATTGACAAGATTCTCTGTCTTACCTTTCTATAGAAGTATCTTTGCTTCTCTTGCACCATTTGAATTTGCTCATTCTGATATGTGGGGTTCATCTTTGATTTGTACATCTGGTGAATCCTGTTATTATGTTTCCTTTATTGATGATTGTACTCGTTACACTTGGGTCTATCTTATGAAATATCATTCTGATTTCCTTGGTATCTATCATATGTTTCGTTCTATGGTAAAAACTCAACATAATGCTATTATTAAATATTTTCGATCTGATTTGGGTGGTGAATATACATATAATTTTTTTCTGAACTACTTACCTTAGATGATACACTTCATCATAGTTCTTGTACTGATACTCCTGAACAAAACAGTATTGCTGAATGAAAACATAGACATATTATTGAAATTGCACGTTCTATCTTGTTATCTGCATATGCTCCTAGCAAGTTCTGGGGGGAAGCTATTCATACTACAGTCCATTCTATCAATAGAATTTAATCTTCTATTACATCTGGTTTGTCTTCTTTTGAAAAACTATATAGTTATGTTCCTGATAATTCTGTCTTGAGAGTTTTTGGATCCACATGTTTTATCCTCCGTCTTCATGTTGAACGTAGTAAGCTTAGTTCTCGGTTCACTTTTTGTGTTTTCCTTGGCTATGACGAGGGTTAAAAAGGATACGATGTTATGATCCAGTTAGTTAAAAATTCTATGTCTCACGTCATGTTATTTTTCTTGAACACATTTCATTCTATTCCATTCCCTCTAACACTCCTAATCTTAGAAAATCTGATCTCAATTGTATTGATTTTTTTGCACAAACTCCGATGATATGTCATCTCATGTTTCCTGACAATTAGACCACCCTAGAATCTCTTCTTCTAATGATGATCTCAATTGTATTGATTTTTTTGCAGGATTGACACTAATACAGATTATGGTTATAGCTTCCTGATGATCCCTCTGCTTTTACTGCTTTTCATAATGCTCCTGTGATAGCAGATCCTTCTCCTGTTACCCTCAACGATCTCGTAAGTCTACTCAATTACTTGAGTTTGTATATTCTACTTATTCTAGTTCTTTTTCTTCTTTTTTGGCTTCTATTTACCAATTATCTAAGCCCTCCTCTTATAGAGAGGCTTTTCTTGACCCTCTTTGGCAGTAGGATATGGTGGAAGAACTTTCTGTTTTGTATCAAATACGTACTTGGGATCTTATTCTTTTTTCTTTGGGGAAGAGTACAATTGGTTCTCGATGAGTGTATAAGATCAAACCTAAATCTGATGGGTCAGATGAGCGATATAAAGCTCGTTTAGTTGCTAAAGATTTTTTCCAACAATATAGCATGGATTATGAGGAAATCTTTGCTCTAGTTTTCAAGCTTATTACTATCCGTACTCTCATTGTAGTTGCATCTGTTCGTTAGTGGTCTATTTTTCAGATGGATGTTAAAAAGGCTTTTTTAAATGGAGATCTTCAAGAAGAAGTTTACATGATGCCTCTACCAGGTGTCACTCACAATCCTGGTAAAGTTTGCAGACTAAAAAAGACTCTTTATAGCCTTAAACAAGCTCTTCAAGCTTGGTTTGACAAGTTCTCTATTGTTATTGAATATCTTTCCTAGTCAGCATGACGGTGGCCTTTTTGTTCGTTGTACTTCATCAAGTCGCACGTTACTTTCCCTTTATGTTGATGACATAACTATTACAGGAGATGATATAAGTATAATAGAAGAATTGAAATTGCATTTGGCTCGTAAGTTTGAAATGAAAGATTTGGGGTCTTTTGCTTCATTTTTTGGGACTTGAAGTAGTTTATTCTCCTCATGGTTATTTTCTCTCACAATTCAAATATATTGGTGACATTGTAGAGCAAGCTCATCTATCTGACACTCACATTGTGGATACTCTGCTTGAGATTAATGCTCAGTACTCTTCGACTGATGGTGTTCCCTTGCTAGATCCTTCTTTATATCACACTTTAGTTGGCAGTCTAGTATATCTAACCATCACTAAACCTAAACCTGATATTACTTATGTTGTACACATTGTCAGGCAGTTTGTTGCTTTTTGCACTTTAGTACATTGGTGAGTTGTGCTTCATATCCTTCGATAGCTTCTAGGTATCCAGTTTCATAATCTTTTTTATCCTTCCACTTCTACATTAAGTTGCGTGACTATTCAATTGCAGATTGGGATGGTGATTCTACGGATCGTAAGTTTACCACAGTGTTTTATATTTTCTTGGGTGATTCTCTTATATCTTGAAAGAATAAATAGTAAAATATTATCTTTCATTCTTCTACCGAAGCATAATATCGTGCTATGGCCTCTACTACTACTGAAATTGTTTGGTTACGTTGGTTACTTGCTGATATAGGTATTTTTCTCTCGAATCCTACTCCTATGTATTGTGATAACTCTAGTGTCATTCAAATTGCTCACAATTCTATTTTTCATAAACACACCAAGCATATCGAGATTGATTGTCATCTCACTTGACATCACTATCAGAATGTCAATATCACTTTATTGTTTATCTCATCTTTCATGCAAATTACAGGTTGTTCACCAAGGCGTATTCCATTGCACGTTTTCAATTTCTGATTAACAAACTCTCGATGTTTTCTGTTAAACATCGTGAGTTTGAGAGGGGATGTTAATATATAATAAAAAATTATTTATATAAAAATAGAATTTATCTAGAGTAAAATTAATCTTTTAATTGTTATTATTTATCTATTTATATTTTTTTTATGTAAATCTTAAGTTTCACATTTATTTTTTTTCTCTTTACATTAATTTTAAATTATATTTATATTGTTTTCATATTCAAAATCAGCAATTTTGAAGTTTGAATTTGAGAGCACAAATAATTAATGAATCCCTCGATTTTCTCTGGCCATTTCTTTTGGAAAGTAATAAAAGAATGATTGAAAAGGAAAATGCTTTTCATGTCTCTTTCTTTCTAGATATTGCATTAGTCAATAAAGTTGACTCTTTAAAGATTAATAGTCATCGAACCATCCCATCATTTTAAGCTTGACCTGCCTTTCCTAATGAACGTGCCACATTTCTCCTTTGCCGTACAGCTGAGTTCGTCGCGATAGATTTATACAAATGAGTAAAGATCTTTTTCTCGTGGAGCCAATATAAAGTCGTTGAAGTAAAGGAAAAAAAATATTTTCTCATGTGATAATATATTCCATTTTCTAACTTATCTCTCTATAAATGATTATAAAATTAATTATGTAAAATATTCGAGATTAATATAGGACTTTTTACCTACCGGATTTTAAATCTAATACTAATAATAATATTATGGGCATAAATTTTTAATTTTAGCGTTTTAGTTTTGAAATATATATTAAATGGTGCTCATTCTATTTTGATTTTTAAAAAACATGGAAATAATTTTAGCTGAAAATGCTATTAAAATTATATAAGGCGGAGCAAAATTGTTTCAAATAATTTTAGTTAAAATTATTTCAATGTTAACCAAAATTACTCTAATACTAATCATTACTATAACATTGATCATAACTATTTCAATTTGATAAATCTTACGCCAACTTAATAAAATTAATTTACATTAAAATTGCTAATTTCAGTCAAAATTACTGTAATATAAACTAGTTTTAGTTAAATTTACTATAATAGTATCAAAAAATGTATATTTTAAAGATGAAATATATATATAATAACAATTAAATCTTATTCCACTAAGTTCGGTCGGTTAAAAAATAAAATATATATGATAACAAAAAATAGAAATCATCCTTTTAATTGTTATCTAAAGGATATTAAAAAGACAATCTTATTTTAATAACTAGGTGACCCATGCAAGATATTAGAATCTAAATGAGTTGGTATACGACATTGCTCATTTGTAGACCCTAAAAGACATAATTGAAGTGATGTGATTATAAAGTCATGTAAATTTTACCATGTTGAGTTTCAATTTAATGGACTTATTACAACTTTAAATCAAGTGGCTAGTAGTGAGTCAATTGCGTGGCCACATAACATCCAATAATCTTGGGACATTACTTAAAGGGTTTGAAGGGAAAGTGTTGAGGGTCCAAATTTGGAAGCCAAGTTGTCTCATATTCTATCATAACACTTTCTTTTGTCTCTTAAAAATGGAATGTATTTTCGCTCTTTTAGTATTATAAAGCCTTTAAATTATTTATGATTTAAAATTATTCATATCCTCCAAGAGGATCCCTGTTCACCTGTCCCACACTTGTCGGCGATGGCCGACGAGTCGTCTGATCGATGATCAGACACTATTGATAATTTTTTTATCGTTGTTCCGAATCAAACGATATCTTGGGATAATGGTAAATCGGTCAGAATTGCTGTATTACAATTTCGTCAGATTAACGTTGAATACGGCGAGATCGCAATTGCGACGATATCCGACGGATTCATCGTACCTCCCAGGATATAGTTTTGTTCGGGACGACGGTCGGAAGTCGTCGATAGTGTCCGATCGACGATCGGATGACTTGTCGACCATCGTCGACGAATGGGACAGAGGGACAGGGATCCTCTATGGGACTGAGGATCCGACCTCCCCTTATTAGCATTGTATTTTTTAGGATTAAATAATTTTTTAATACAAGCCACACAAATTACCTTCTATATTTATTATTGATTTTTAGGTAATTCAAGGCAAATTTAGAAGTTGAGTGAAAATTTTAATCATCTTTTGGCGTGATAAGATGCCTAGTATTTTCATCAATATTTGTCTACCAATAAATAAAATAAGATTAATTAATAATCTAAATATGGAACCAAAGAGGTGTTTTTAAATGAATAAAGGAGATAAAATAAATTTGTCATAAATATGATTTCTACAATATGAATAATTGGTAATTTTTAAAGACGACCAAAACTAAAAAAATGACACCTTTTAATTATCATTTCCCATAATTAAAAGGTGAAACAGATACAATGTGAAACAGATACACCATAGCTAATATGTTAAAACAAATTATTTTTAAAATGATATTATACATAAAATATTTTATCAATTTGATAAAATTGTTCAAATTGAATTAAATTATCTTAAAAATTATTTTAAATTATTATACTAATTATTAAATAGTTGTTACATAGTAGTATAGCAGTATTATAATAACCATTTAAATACTAATTAACTATAATAGATTTAAAATATTTTTGAACAGTATGAAATGATTTTACTAAAGTTCAAAGAATATTTTTTATATAAAAATATTCTGTGTATAGTTATTTTTAATTAAATTGAATTGGTTTATTTTAATATGTAGTGTAGTTATTGTAGCATTGATATTTTTTAAAAGATAAATATGGGAGGTGTTATGTTATTTTATTTTATTTTGTTTTGTTTTTTAAAAAAGCATTTGACTATTATCAGCGCTCATATTTCCCATTTAACGACGGCTCGTTCGCTGACGAGTTGCCACGTCACCTTCCGCAATGGCGTGATATCAGGATCGTTCAATCGTTTTGGGGCTCGTTGACCAGGCAAAACTAGGAAGCGGAGGTCCTTTATATCAATATCGGGAGCCACCGGCGAGCCACGTGTCGGTCTGCGACACGCGGCAGCTGAGCCTCGATGTCCCCATCGTTGGAGGACCACGTGCGCCATCGAGCACTCCGGTTGTTGGTGGCGATTTGGGGGGAAGGTTGCATCTGGTGGCAAAAGGGAGACGATGAGCCATGCTTAATTTTCCACTGGCCTCTCGAAGGGCCGGTTTTCGTCGTCCGAGTCACTTTGGTTCGCCACGTGCCAATCGACGGGTATTCGACCCAGCTGGGTATATATGCTAGCCCTTGAGGGTTCGTTCGATTGGGCTCTAGAAAATTGGGGTTTCGCTCTCAATTGTTCACTGTGAATTTCATCTGCTTTTTTGTTTTCTTTTTATCTCTCTCTTTTCTCTCTGGGATTCGGAAGAGAAGCGGCGAAGGACTGGTCTTTGGGGCGATGGCGACGGTGGTGGCAGGGGCCGCTACCTCGGCGGCGGTGCCGGAGCTGTACGCGAGGGACGCGATGATCGCGTGGCTTCGGAGCGAGTTCGCAGCCGCGAACGCGATCATCGACGCGCTTTGTAGTCACCTAGTGCAGATCAGGGGAGCGGCGGAGTACGAGTCGGTGTTCGCCGCCGTACACTGGCGCCGGCTCAACTGGATCCCGGTAATCAATATGCAGAAGTTTTACTCCATTGACGACGTCTCCGCCGAGCTTCATTCGGTGGCGGCCATGTTTCAACGGTGGCGCCGGAGGAGGAGAAGCCTAAGGAGATCGAGGTCCCTCCCGCGGAGGAGGAAATTGCCGCGGCGGAGGAAACGGTGGCAGAGGGCGTTGAGATCGGCGCAGCAGAGGAAGCGGCGGCGGAGGAAGAAACTTCGGATGGGCCGATCTACCACGGTAGCATCCAGGTTTCGCGGATCGAGGAGGAAGCGGCGGCGGAGACGGAGGTTTCTTCTAGAGGAGACGCTTCGGATTTCCAGGGCGCTGAAGAAGGTTACGCTAGCAAAGGTGACTAATTAACTTGACAAATTAAGTAATTATCGGACGCTTTTCTGAAAATTTTAACTGTTTGTTTTTCCCAACGGTACTAATTTAAAATTTGTAGATCTTTTTTCCCCCAACATTAGTTAGCTTTGAATCGCAGCGAAATGCCAGTTTGATCGGACGGCCCTGATGAGCTTGCTTAGCTTCTCCCTCTGGGCGCGTTCAGCCGTCGATTCTGTGGCCGCGGCTTCTCGGCGGCCGGATCGAGTTAGCCCCTGTAAGTGAAAGCGTTCACAGGCATGGGGAATCCGTTTCCTTTGTTTTTTGCCTTAATTCTTTTTAGGGACTTTGGGATTAAACTAGTACACATACAGATTAGGAGAGGAAGTACATGCATTAGCTCGGAAGCCGTGGAGAGGCTGCCCATTGGCGAGCCAAAGCGCAAGGGAAGAGCGCTTGTTTTCCACGCTTCCCTTGCCCCCTTATGACGCGGGGGCAACGATCCGTACTTGCCGGTCTGACGCTTTGGGCCGGCCGTTTGGTGCGGGTGCCGGTGGGTGAGGGTACACGTGTCGTAGTCGCGTTGGTGGTCAACTAGGTTCACGTGGTCGGGAGATCACCGCACCCCTTTGAGACTGGTGGTAGCGGTGGACCATCTCGTCGTCGTCGCGCTTAATTGAATGTTTTGTTTTTTTAGGTGGTGTTAATTCAGGACCCAAAAAAAAAAAAAAGGAATTTTGTTAGGGTTACGGTAGCAGAAAGAGACGGAAAAGGTGGCAGCATAGTAGAGTTCTACACCTGAAGATCGAAATGAGCGCCGCCTAACTACTAGATGTAATTGATCATCCTGGAAGGAAAAATTCCATTTTGCAAGCATATAAGACATCCGGACCTTTTGGCACTAGGTTTGAACCTTATTCTTTGTCTTCATCGCTGTGCCAACTACCGATTTCTAGTTTTCTACGGGATGTCTTTTTTGGTGGGGTTGAAATTTTGGTCTATATTTATATAAATCTTATGTTGAAATTTCAATTTTTTCCAATGTGTTGTTATCGATTCGTCTTAACCTTATATAATAATTGCACGTGCTAGGATCGCAAGAGGAACAAGGTTCGGTAGATGAGGTCAAAGTTTGTGCTGACCTAGGAGTTTGCTTGGTGCGGCCTGAGAGGATCAAGATCTCAAAGGGTTTTGCGGCGAAGGAATCAGTGAAAGGGCATATGGCGAGTTCTATCTTAACATCATTGGACACGATTTCTGTATAGAGATGCAATATAAGATGCTGTAGGAAGTAGAATTTTTACGTTTATGTAAACTTAGCGAGTTTCCTATTTGATCAAATATATTGATTCTTATTTGTGACTGGTAGGTCAATGTTGTTAAAGGTCTCAAGTTGTATGAGAATATTTTCTCAGAGTCAGAGCTACCAGGCCTTGTTGAATACATCAATGAACTTCGTCTGGCTGGACGCAGAGGAGAACTCCCTGGTAAAATTATGCTCAATCATTTATTACTTTCTAGTGTCAAACCACTACATTGCTTATTAATGAGATTGACTTTTATAAATCAATTCAAATACTAGATACTGGCGTCATTCTTTTTTTCCGTAAAACATGTCTCTTGTTGTCTTGTGTTTACCTCAGAAACAACTGACTGTAACTTTTATGATCTACCGTGTAGATCTTACGTTACTTTATACAATTTAATCGAAAAGGAATAAGAGATTGCAATTAATAAATCAAAGCTATTAACATTTTTTATTGAATCATGAAGGCTGACGCTTACACTTGACTACATTTGTGCATCTGTTTTCAGGAGAAACATTTATTTTCTTCAACAAACAAATGAAGGGGAACAAGAGGGAGATCATTCAACTTGGTGTTCCATTATTCCAATCAGCTACTGGAGAGGCAGAAAGTAAATAATACTTTCCTCGTTCCAAATTGTGTTGATTTTTAATTTATCTGTGGCATCAAAACTTGTATACACCATGCCCCTGCAGCCAACATGAACTTGCTACTATGGTCATTCAAAAATTCACGGATAAACATATGGCGTTCACAAAATGAAGAAATCAATTCTAACTGTTGGACCTAAATTCTTTCAATGCAGGTATCATAGAACCAATTCCTCCTGCTTTGCTAACCATTATTGATCACTTGGTTCAATGGCACTTACTACCAGAAAGTAAGAAACCCAACAGTTGCATTATCAATTTCTTTGATGAGGTAACTCTTTTTTCCTAACATTCCTAGTGATTATGCTTAGATCTTCCAATTTAAAACCCAAGTTTTCTCGTGGCACCCAATCTCCATTTTGTGTGTTCTGCAGGATGAGCACTCGCAGCCCTACTTCAAACCTCCACATCTGGACAATCCTATTTCAACGCTTCTCCTCTCCGGAACTACAATGGCATTTGGACGGTCTCTGATTAGCGATCATGATGGAAACTATAAGGGATCCCTAACACTTCCAATTAAGGAAGGGTATGCAAACCTAGTTGATTCCCATCTGGAAACTACAAGGGATCTTAATATAATACCCTGTAGCAGTAGTTTGTTTAAACAAGTCAATTTTGAAATGCTAACATAATAATCATGCATAACTTCTGCAGGTCACTCCTAGTTATGCGTGGGAATAGTGCTGACATGGCAAGGCATGTTGTGTGTGCATCTCCAAATAAAAGAATTACCATAACATTTGTGAAAGTTAGAATTGCCATTCAGCATTCAGAATCACCTATTGCCATCCAGTCCAAAAAAGCAATGACCTTGTGGCAGGCTGGAAACTCAACCCCCCTGCAAAAGGTGCCTACAGGTGGTGGAATCATCGCCTATGGGCCCAATGCCATGATCCCAGCTACATGGGGTTTGCCTCTCCGCACCCCGATCGTCATGTTGGCACCACCTGGAGCTGTTGTTGCGAACCCCGATGAAAAGATTGCACGCAACGGAACTGGTGTCTTCTTGCCATGGATGATTCGGCCAAAGAAGTACACCAGGCATCTCCCTCCACGCATTCAGAAGAGGAGGCTACTATCCTTGCCATCAACTCTAGAAGCGCAAGCATAGATTCTTCTAGAAGACTCAAAATTGCGATTAACTTGGTCATTATGCTGTTAGTGAATTATAGAGACGACAATTGCAACTTTTCCATGTATTTTGTTTTCAGTCATGTCCTGTAAGGAAGTGGGTGTAGTTTTCATGGGAATGTCAGGGTTTTGTAATATGCATCTTCAAGTAGATTCCTGGTCTCTTTTTCTTCCTAGGCTGAATTCAACCGTGCATTTCTTAAAGTCATATGGCGTTATTTTGATTAAATTGTTCGAACGCACTAACTCAAAACCAAAATGTGAATGCAAACATTGAAAATGGATGCTTCTCGTTTTAATTTTTCATTGGCTCCGAGGATTATCAGAGAAAAAGGCAAGAATTTTGCACTGTCTTCTCTTTCTCTACTTGTCGAATTAATGCCTATTTAATTACATTGACTCTGTTTTATATTGCAGGGTAAGGAATGTACCACAAGGACTAGCAAGTCGAATTCAACAGCGAAAGATTGCTGCGTTTGTTGACTAATCTCAGAATCCAGAAGGAGGCTGCTGAATCTTGACAGTGACAGATGCGCTGATTGGCAGTGGATGTTAAAAATCGACAAGTTAGTTTCATTGAAGGTTGAACTTTTGTTTTTTGCTTTGTGTAACGCCAAGGAATTCTCGTTCAAGTCCTATGCATCTTCTTCTCGAGGATTTTTCTTGTGCCATGAAGGATTTCGTTGAGGTGCCATAAGAATTTTTTTAGCTATATCAAACCCTTCGGGCCTATTAATATGGAAGATGACTGATTTCATCCCACAAAAGTTTTTCATCAGTTATTAAGATAAATTCGAATTGTTCGCAGAAGACGGTTTATCAATCTAACATCTCAAGTTTATCATCCCATTGAAAATAATTGGAAATCAAATCGTGAGTATTTGAGAGATTACACGAACACCCTATCAATGTATCATAATTTGGGGGCAAAATGCATGAAAACACTTCAAAAAAATCAACCTTTAGCGATGGACTTTTTAAAAGTCCGTCGTTAATAGCCACATATTAGAATCATTCATCGCTATTAATGACATATTAAAATCATCCGTCGCAATATTAGGGTTTTCCCTATCAAGGTTCGAACAATAGTGACGGACAACTTAAATCGTCACTATTAGCGACAGATTTGACTTGTTCGTCACTATCATTAGGGTTTATTTTCGGTCGGGAACATTTTTCTTTCGCGCTTGTGCTCCCGAATCATCCTCGGAGATTTCCTCCTCTGGCGATCTACTCTTCCGGTCACAGGTACGCAAGTATGAGAAGATTTTTTTGACATTGGTGTCCCCTCCACGCGCGTGGCCGCCTGTGGCCGTGCGCGGCCAACTGTGACTGCTTATGGCCCCGCGCGACCAACTGCGGTCGCGTGGCAAGACATGTAGGATCATTATCAGTCGTCCATTTTAGATGAATATTTGCCTTGATTCTGTAAAGAATCACCAAAATATATTTTGGTTTAAGTTTTTAGCTTAGTTTTTTGGATCTTGAGATGATTTGCCCTGTGATACCATTTAGATGAATCTTGATTAGTAGATGAATGGAGCTAGCTCCCGTGAATTCTAGAATGTAATATCACTTCTGTTTTGTGACCAGACCCGGACCTTTCATATAGCTTGTGAGGCAAGTGCCTCGGGCCCATTAATTGAGGGGGCATCAAAAAAATTATATTATGAGAATATATATATATATATTAATATTAATATATTAATATATATAATATATATATAAATAAGGAGAAGTTAAAATTATAAATCTTTATTAATTTCTTCGCGTCCCTGAGTCGTCCCGTGCCCTAGACGCGTAGCGCCGATTCGCCGAAGTCCGAACATCCTCTTCTCCTCCATCTCCTTCAGTCCTTCGCCGACTTCTCTTCCCCGCCGCCCTCTTCGCGCTCGCGTTGCATGCCACGGGAGCGCCGCCTCCTCGACGCGACACACGAGTGCGTAGTCTTCTCCTCTCCCACGCCGTCGCCCTCTTCCTATCCCTGTGTTGATCACCGATTCACCGGACGCCAGTCGACAGGGTTAATCGCCGGCGATTCTCTTCTTCTACTCCCTGCTTTCTTTGTGGATTTGGGTCGGCGGTTATAGGACTAGTGGAGCCGTGGAGGTGCCGGCGCCGGTGATCTATTTTCGGTAAGTATGATTTCTTTGAATTCGATTTGGATCAGCAATTCTTCCTGCCGTATGTTATAGTTTTCCAATTTTTAGTTGAATTCGATTTTGATTGGGTGGGTGTGTTTTCTATCAATATAGTTGAATTCGATTTTGATTGGATCAAATGTAAAGTTTTTACTTTTTAGATAGAAATCAAATGTAAAGTTTTCATGCATTGGATACATGAAAGAACACACTGAATATTTTAATGTATCACGATTTAATCTATATAGGATTTTTCTTAACTTTACTTTGGTATTGCTTGCAAGAGTCTAAAATAACTTATTACTCACACATTGATATGCTGGAACGATTTTAATCTATGAACTGTTTGTGCAGATTAACATTTAAACTTTTAGCAAACATGCCTCCTATAAGAAAACAATTGTCTGGAGCAGAAAAAAGAAAGAAAAAGCAAAAGGAAGAAGCTTTAATTCAAAGTCAAGCGGGAAGTCTTAATAAGTATTTCACTAACAACCAAAGATCAGAACAAACAGAAGTAGTAGAACAAGTGAATCAAGATGACACTGATAGTAAGTTGAATGATCAGGAACATAGTGAATTGAATGAACTTCACAATGAATACCCAAAACACTCTGGAAATGATGAAGATGAAATTAATATGTCTGAAAATGACAATGACGAAGATATAAATCAAGAGGTATTATTTCCTTTAAATGTCGATGATCCAGTAAATTGGGACAACATTCAAAATATTAGGGACTTTCTAGTTGAAAGAGGACCAAGAAAAGATGATGGTATTTTATTTCCTCTTGATAATACTGGAAGACACTTTAATCCATCACATTATAAGAGACAATTGCCAAATGGTGAAAAAAGTGACAGAAGATGGTTAGTGTATTCTATTTCTGTGGACAAGATCTTTTGTTTCTGTTGCAAGTTATTCAAGACTCAAAGAACCACAATGAAACATAGTCATCTGGTTGACGAAGGATACAAAGATTGGAAGAATATTAGTCGATGTCTCAATCTTCATGAAACTAGTAAAGATCATATTGATTGTATGACTAGTTGGATTGAATTAGAAAGAAGACTTCAAAAGAAAAAGACAATTGATGAAAAAATGCAAGTAGCAATTAACAAGGAGAGGGAACATTGGAAACAGGTATTGAAGAGAATAATTGCAGTTGTGCAAAGAATTGCGAAAAATAACTTGGCACTTCGGGGAGATAATGAGAAGCTTTATGTTGAGAATAATGGAATCTTTTTGCAGTTAATTGAAATGATTGCTGAATTTGATTAATGGAGGAGCACCTTCGACGTGTTCAAGAAAGACAGATTCATTACACTTATCTTGGGCCCAAAATCCAAAATGAATTGATACAGTTGTTGGCGGCAGAAGTAAGAAGTTCAATTGTTGCAAAAATTAAACATGCAAAGTATTTCACTGTCATACTTGATTGCACTCCAGATGCAAGTCATGAGGAGCAAATGTCCCTTGTAATTAGATGTGTGGATGATTCAGAAAATGCAATAACGGTTGAGGAATTTTGGATTGGATTTTTGAAAGTTAATGAAACTTCAGGGCTTGGGCTTTTTACAGAGCTTAAAAATATTTTAAGCAATCTCGAACTTGACATTGATAATATAAGAGGGCAAAGATATGACAATGGATCTAATATGAAAGGAAAGCACAAGGGTGTACAAAGTAGATTACTTGAAATTAATCCTAGAGCTTTCTACACTCCATGTGGATGCCATAGTCTTAATCTCACATTATATGATATGGTGAAATGTTGTCCTAAAGCAATGTCCTTTTTCGGTGTTATACAACGTATATATTCATTATTTTCTTCTTCTACCAAGCGGTGGCAAATCTTCAAAGATCATGTGCAATGTCTTACAGTCAAGCCATTATCACAAACACGATGGGAAAGCCATGTTGAAAGCGTGAAGGCCATAAAAGATCAAACTTCTAAAATACGAGATGCTTTAATAGATTTGGCAAATATTTCTGATGACTCAAAAATAAAGAGTGAAGCTGAGGGTTTGGCATCATTTGAACTTGAGAATTTTGAGTTCGTGCTTGGAATGGTAATTTGGTATAAATTGTTATATGAGATTAACATTGTTAGTAAGTTTCTCCAAGCAGAAAATATGGATATTGATGTTGCTATTAGACAATTAAAGGGACTTATTTCTTCTCTCCAAGAGTTTAGAGAAATTGGATTTGATCAAGCATTGAGTGAAGCTGAACATATTGCAAGTGAAATGGGAATTGAACCTATTTTTCAAGAAAAACGCATCATTTGAAGAAAGAGACAATTTGATGAAATCAATAGTAAAGAGATAACGCAGACCCAGTCTCCTAAAGAATCTTTTCGAGTTAATTACTTCTTATTTATAATTGATCAGGCTCTTTCTTCTCTTCAAACTCGGTTTGAACAATTTCAAAAATATGAAGAAACGTTTGGGTTTTTATTTAGTTTGGAGAGATTGAAGTCTATTGATGATGATGGCCTCTTGCAATCATGTGTTAATCTTCGAGATTCTTTAACACATTATGGACACTCAGATGTTGATGGATCAGATTTATATATGGAACTGAAGTTGTTAAGACACTCATTACCAAGAGAATCAAAAAGAGCGATTGATGTGTTGAATTATTTGAAGAAAATGGATAGTTGTTATCCAAATGCTTATATCGCTTATCGAATTTTGCTGACTATACCAGTTACAGTTGCATCTGCTGAAAGGAGTTTTTCCAAGTTGAAATTGATCAAAACTTATCTCCGATCAACTATGTCGCAAGAAAGACTAAATGGCTTGGCTATGCTATCTATCGAGAAAAAAGTGGTTGAGAAAGTTGATTATGTAAATTTAATCAATACTTTTGCTTCTAAAACTGCGAGGCGAGCAATATTCAAGTGATTATATACTTGTGTGGAACATGAATTTTGTATTTTGTTTGGATGGTCTTGGATTTATTAATATTTGTTTATGACATATTATTTTTGTTTATATTTTATTTTTAGAATTCATGATATAAATATTGTCATATTTATTAAAAAATATGTCAATATTAAATTTTGAGGGCACCAATTTTGATATTCGCCTCAGGCCCCAAAATCACAGGTCCGACACTGTTTGTGACTAAGTGTTGGTTAGAATAATCAGATGATAATTTAGATAGTTTGGATTAATCGAAAACTAGCCACTAGTTAAGGGTAATTGATGAACACTACAATTAAGGATGATCCAAATAAAATTTGGAATTTAGTTTAGCTAGTTTGTTATTTGTGAAAGTAGCTAAGTTGTATCTTTTTAATATTGGACATTGATTAGTTATGTGCATTTATGAAAGTAGCTAAACATGTTTGCATGAGTGCCCATATTGAATATTTTATTATTATTAGGATACAATGTATATGAATAAGACATGAATATATAATAAGTTAGATAATAGATTTATCCGTGAAGAATTTTTTGCTGGAGTTGAACATTTTGAGAACTTTGTAAAGTCTCATCTTGAGTATTTGAATGACGCTGAGTTAAAGTGTCCATGTAATCAACACAGATGTAGAAATACAATTTTCCGTGATAAAGATGCAGTGAAAACACATAACTGTAGGTATGAGTTTGTTCCAAATTATTACAACTAGTATTGTCATGGAGAGCCGTATGTATTTGAATCCATTGGACCTTCCATCGGTTCATCATCCATCCCAATTGGTTCAGAAGCATCATATAGGTCTGCTGATGCAATGCAATCAATGGTTTATAATGCAATGAATGCATTTGATCAATCAAATGTAGATGAAACACCTACGCCTGAAGTTCAGAAAATGTATGACATACTGAAGACTAGTGCAAGAGAAGTATAAGAAAGTATTCCTTCCGATCATTCTCAATTGTATGCTACTGCAAGATTATTGAATATGAAGGCCGAACATCATTTCTCTGAACGTTGTTATGATGACATATGTCAATTGATGTCAGAGTTGCTTCCAGCAGATAATTGCATGACTAATAGTTTCTACAATACCAAAAAATTAATTAGAGACTTGAGTTTACTAATCGAGAATATACATTATTATATCAATAATTGTAAGATATATTGGAACGAAGATAGTGAGCTGATGGAATGCAGAATGTGTAATCATCCTCGTTACAAGCATAGTAGCGCATGGTTGGGAAGAAAAAGAAAAATATTTCCTATAAAGTAATGTATTACTTCCCTTTGACTGCTAAGCTCCAATGCTTATATGCATTTGTAGCAACAACAAGTCATATGATCTGACATCAAAACCATGTACATGAAGAAGATATAATGTGTCATCCTTGTGATTTCCCTGCATGGAAACATCTAGATATAACATTTTTTTCCATTGCAATGGAACCACGTAATGTGAAACTTGGACTTTCTGCAGATGGATTTCAACCATTTGGAAGTTATGCACAACAATATTTATCATGGTCAGTTATTTTAACACCATATAATTTACCACCATGGATGTGCTTGAAAGATGAATTCATGTTTTTTACCGTGCTAATTCCAGGTCCTCATAATCCAAAAGGGCAAATAGACGTATTTTTACAACCTTTGATTGCTGAGTTGAACTAGTTGTGGAATGTAGGCTCAAAGACATGATATCACAAGTAAATCAAACTTTACAATGTATGCAGCATTATTATGGATCATTAGTGATTTTCTCGCATAATCAACGTTATCAGAATGGAGCACGACTGAAAAATTAGCATGTCCACATTGTATGAGTTAGTCTGATGTATTTTTTTTGCCTTGTAGTGGAAAGATTTCTTGGTTTGATAATCATTAAAAAATTTTACTTGTTGATTATCCATTAAGAAGAAATACAAAAGATTTCAAAAAGAATGAATTGGTTAGGAAACTACCCCCAATTTGGATGTTAGATGAAGAAATATTTAATGAAATTGTTAGTTATGAATTTCTACCAGTATATCAGGATGGTTCTGATGATATCAATAAGTACATTGTTAGAGTCAATAAATGTGGTTGGAGGAAAAGAAGTATTTTTTAGGAGCTTCCATATTAGAAATATTTACTCATTCGACATAATTTAAATGTGATACATATTGAGAAAAATTTCGTTGATAACATCATCAATACTGTGCTGAATGTTCATAGGAAAACTAAAGATACAACAAAATCATGCGAAGAATTGAAACAATTAGTAAGCAAACCTGAGTTGTATTAGAATGAAACAACCGGTAAATATCCCAAGACATATTATATTTTGGACAAAGAAAGTAAGCAAGCAATATATTCTTGGTTGAAAACAATCAAATTTCCAGATTGATATGCCTCAAATATGTCTCATTGCGTGAATACAAACAGATTAAAAATAGTTGGAATGAAGAGTCATGATTGTCATGCGTTCATGCAAAGATTAATTCCAATGACTTTCCAAGAATTACTTCCTAATAATGTTTGACAAACACTTACAGAATTAAGTCTTTATTTCAAAAATATGACTTCTAGGGTTATTACGGTATTAGATATGTTAAGCCTTCAGACAGAGATTCCATTAATAATATGTAAGCTTGAGCGAATATTCCCACCAAATTTTTTCGATTCAATGGAACATCTATCTATTCATTTACCTAGTGAGACATAAATAGGTGATTATGTACAATACAGATGGATGTACCATTTTGAAAGGATTCTTAGGAAATTAAAGAATAATGTGTGTAATAAGGCAAGAGTTGAGGGATTAATATGTAATGCATTTCTGATTGAAGAAGCAACTTCGTATTGCTCTTATTACTTTTCTGATAAAGTGAAATCAGACATCGAAAGTGTCCACGAAATCTATATGACAGTTAAACATTTAATCTAGACATGCTTTCTATTTTCAAATATCCTAGTAAAGCAATGGGTGCAACTGTATCTATACGGTTAAATGACCAAGAATATTATACTGTCAGGACACATATGCTCCTGAACTATATGAAGAGATGAAACCATACCTAAGATAATAGTTCAAGTTTATATATTTATTTACACAAAATTAGGCCGTCTGCGATGCTCAGCATTGGCAATATAATGCTGTGATTGCTCAAGGCAATCGTAACTCAATGTTTGCTGGCCCTAGCACCGAATTCACGAAACATACGGTTGGATCCCGTTCCATTGTCCAACATGTCACTGACTTGGTAAATTTTTATTTAAGTTATAATAAACTTTCATTTTATTTTTTGGATATTTATAAACACTCTTTTTTCTGTATACAGACTGCTGAGTTATAGAGACCTCCCACTAGTTGGGAGGTATTCAACAAAACCCATAAAAAAAAGATGGGTCATTTGTCGATCAACGCTCCTTAACAATCAATGTAAGTATTTTAATTTTAGTATATTTATTTTGACATTCTATAGAGATTAATTTAATTCTTTTTTTCACAGGAAGCATTAATGATCAATAGAGTTACATAGGCGTCTCAGCCTACTGCAGAGGAGGAGGGTGCACAACCTCTTTCGACCGATCAGGTGAATGACATTTACTACAATGTCGTCAGTGGAAGGAGGATTGCCCTATACGGCCTGGGCTTTCAGGAAAAAGTTACATATGATTAGATGAGAACTCTAGAGGTTAGGAGGCGTCCAAGTTCCTCCTCTTCCTCCTTTAGTAAGGTACGTCAATTGTGGGAGGAGAATGATGCTCTACTGGCTTGACTCACGATAATGGAGATGATATAGATCAAGAGGGACACAGAGAGGAATGTAGAGCTGAGGGAACTGCGGCCCACCAAGCACACACTAAGGCGTTAGTGCATCACATACAAGCTTTTGCAGCAACACTATCACCAATGTCACAAATGCCTACCCCTAATCGTTTGAAGTATCAGGAGATGTAGGATCCTGAGGATACCCCTAATGAATAGTGATATTTTTGTAGGATGTTATATTTTTTTTCTTTATATTTATTAAATTAAATTATTATACTATCTGATTTGTTGTTATATGGATAAGTAAATGTATCATTTTTTTTTCATTTTCGTTTATAGATTTTATATTTTGAGAGTCGAATTCATACATTTGTTTGATTAAAAGGTATGTATATTTACATATTTTATATATCATTAAATATTTTTTAGATTTTATATATTAATTACGATTACTAGTTATGTTTTTTCTTAAATTGCCTTCTAGTTGTATTTCATTTTTATTTATATCGTTTATCTTTTTCAATGTAGGAATGATGTTTTTTATATCCAATTTTGATGTAGCAGTCTTCTACTAGACTCTTTCTTCATATATGTATTGACTACTGTGTTCTTGGATATGTTAGGTTTTGATCCAAAAAAAACTTTATATGTGTTTGTTTATTTTGGATATGGAGTTGGATAAACACTTTCATTTTGTTTAAATTTGTATAGTTTAAGGTTTTATTGCTTTGTATGTGTTGGATTGTATGCTAAATTGCTTTGGATATAGATTTGGATATATATATTTTTTGCTTTGTTTATGATTGATTATATGTTGTATTGAATGTAAATATGGGAAGTGAGAAAACTGGGGAAGTTGTGCTGGAAAAATTATCGTCATTAGCTATGGATTTTTTCGTATCCGTCGTTAATAGCGACAGATAATTGATTATTTCGTCGCTATTAGCAACGGATATGGTAAATATTTGTCGCTATCAACGATGGATCATTGATTTTCCGTCGCAATCTATGTAAACAAAGGTACGTTGCCTGTGTATTAGCGACGTATACGCCAATTATCCGTCTCTGATAGTGACGGATAATCTAATTATCTGTCACTAGTTTCGATAATATAGCGATGTAACATTTGATTCTGTCGCTATAATGTCGTATAATGACATTTGGATTCCATTATTTGTTGACGAAAAAGTTTGTATCCGTCGTAAATAGCGACGGATTATTTTATTTGTCGTTGCTATATATTTGCGACGGATAATTTACGTTCCGTTGGTATTAGTGACGAATACAAAATGTTCCATCGCCATCCTCGACTACAACAGTGTTGTACTCAACGACGTTTTTTTCGTTGCTAATCCGTCGCTATTTGTGTTTAGCGACGAAATTCGTTCGTTGCTAAAGTTTTTTTTTTTTGTGTGAAAGCCATAAGATTTTTTGAACTTGTGCTTGGTGGACAAATGATATCCCGAGGGAATCTAACTTTAAACCAAGAATCATTTCTTTTGCAAGTCGTGCCGTAAGAAAATATTCTGCTTTTAGGTTAGCAACTCAGAACTTTCTTTGCGGTGGTCCAATTCCAAAGTTAAAGTGGTCCTAAAAAAACTAGATCTTCACAGCTTATTATTTGATCTTGAGCAATAATGTTATGCCTCTCTAGAATATGCCCCAAAGGTTCGATATCATTATTATGAATTCAACAAAAATATTTAAATAAAAAATTCATAACCGAGTTATAAAATTTTATCCATGCTGATTAATATCCACGTCAATATTTTACTTTACTGAGTTGATTTCATATAGATTTCATTTCATAAAAATAAACTGAATTGTGGATAATAAGTGCTGTGTTTTATATATGAATTGTGGATGCTATATCTTTGAAAATATAGTACAAAAATAAAAAACGATATCGCACCATGAGACAATATTTTTTTTTAAGTAATTGAGACACTTGGATCACATGCAGTCTCAAATATATGGTTTTTTAATTTTTTTTATTTTTTAGAAATATATTATATGTATTTAGAATTTAAGATTTTAAAATTTAAAAGTTGAATTTTAATGAGTTTAAACTAATCAAATTTTTTCTCAGATTTATAATGTTTAAGATAAAAAAAATTTAGATGCTCACGATTTATTTTAAAAAAAAATTACGAAAGCGTCTCCCATGCAATGGGAGGTGCCTCAAGTCGCATTGTGCATGGGCGCGTGGACGGAGGATCCGCAAGAGAATAATTTTTTATTATTTTTTTAATTTGCGAGTATGACATTTAAAGTTTTATCTTTAGAGTTTAGGAATTAGGTTATAGTATTAAACATAAAAAAAAATGTATACACACATAAATGTTACACTGGGGACCAACTTGTTGCACGCCTGTGTGGACTTGAGACGCCTATATTCTTAATTAGTAGTATTTTTTTTGGCTTGGGTTTAAAGTAATAAAATTTTCTCTTTAAAATTCAGTTTTTTAAAATTAGGATATAGTATTCAAACTAAAAAACAAATATAAAATGAAAAAAATTTAAATGTCCACAAGATATAATAAATGTATTTAAAATTTATATTTAAAAAAATATTGATTGTTAAAAATAAAAAAAATGAAATTAACTTTGGGCGCTAGAATTGAATCTAGGCACCATGTCTGGAGTCTGGATTCATTCTAATTTTTTTTTTTGGTTTGAACTCATCCCTTAAACCCTTAAACTCTAAGCACCCTGAGCAGTGTTGGATGAGTCCACATCATAAGATCCACAGTTTATCCTTTCACACACACACACACGAATAATCCATGCACACTTATTTATTTATTTATTTTTGTTTGAACTCATCCCTTAAACCCCAAGGGTGTAATTGGTTGAGGATTATCCTTGATAATTTTAGTTATCCATCCAAGGGTATCAACGAAAACATTATTTGGTTTCGATAATTAGCGATTTCCAAGTAATGATCGATGTCCGACACGTCAGTAAAAGGGTCATGAAATCGGAAAACCTTAGGAAAGTAAGATTTTTCTTGATTCCGGGGTTATGCAACTTTTTTTCCAAAATTATCCTCCAATATTTACATTTAAGATGAAAATAACCAATACAATTTATTAACTTTCAAAAAGGTTATTCACGATCGACGATTGACAACGACGGTCGGCGACTACCACCGGCGGGCGACCACCGTCGGCAGCCGGCGACCACCACCGCGGCCGACGACCACCGCCGCGGCCGACGACCACCGCCGGCCGCCTGCGAACCCCGCCGGCGGCCGCCTGCGACCACCGCCGGCGGCCGCCTGCGACCACCGCCGGCGGCCGCCTGCGACCACCGCCGGCGGCCACCTGCGACCGGTGACTGGCGACGGCCGACGACCGGCGACCAGCAGCCGACAACGGCCGACGTCCGACGGCCGGTGACCGGCGGCGGCCTGCGACGCCGATGACCGCCGATCGGCGACGGCCGGCGACCGACGACGACCGGCGACGACCGACGGCCGGCGACGACCGCCGGCCGGAGACGGGCGACCGGCGATGGACGACGGCCGGCGACCGACGACGGGCGACGGCCGGCGACCGGGGACGGGCAACGGCCGGCGACCGGGGACGGGCGACGGCCGGCGACCGGGGACGGGCGACGGCCGGCGACCGGGGACGGGCGACGGCCGGCGACCGGGGACGGGCGACGGCCGGCGACCGGGGACGGGCGACGGCCGGCGACCGGGGACGGGCGACGGCCGGCGACCGGCAACCGGCGACGGGCGACGGCCGGCGACCGGCGACCGGCGACCGGCGACGGCCGGCGACCGGCGACCGGCGACGGGCGACGGCGGCGACCGGCGACCGGCGACGGGCGACGGCCGGCGACGGGCGACGGGCGGCGACCGGCGACGGGCGACGGTCGACGGGCGACGACCGGCGACGACAGGCGACCGGCGATGGGCGACGGCCGGCGACCAGCAACTGGCGACGACCGGCGGCTGGCGACAGCGACGGCCGGCAACCGGCGACGGTCGACGACCTGCGACTGCCGATGACCTACGACGGTCGACGGGCGGCGACCGGCGGTCGACGGGCGGCGACCGGCGGTCGACGACCGACGGGGACGACCGCCGGCAAACGACGACGGCCGACGGCAACCGATGACCGACGACCACCGTTGATGGCCGGCGACCAATAACTTAATTAAAATATTTTTATTTAATATTTTAATGAGATTTTTAGTTTATTAAATAAAGAAAAAATAAATAAATTTAAATTAAATTTTAATAAAATTATCTAACAAATTCTAAAAGGGAATATGGTAAAATATTATATTATGTTATAGATCATTACCTTTAAACAAACAAGATTTTATTTGATTACCTAAATTAAACTAAATAACTTCAAGTTATGTTTCATTCCCCATTACCTTAGTTATGTGATTACTTGATAATCACATAACTAAGATTATATACGATAACTTAAATCAAACGAACCCTAAAAATAAATAACACAGCCGCAAGCTAAAAAATAAATAAATAAACACTTTGCTTGTTTCAAGTCCGCAGCAAAGTTATGCAGCCAAACTTTGCTGTATATGAGTTTTCATACGCCGCTAACCTTGCACTGCACACCCATTCACACCTAATTTATTTTTTGTTTGAATTTTACTTCATACTATAACTAAAATTCTAAATGACATAACATCAAGCTAAAAAAATTAATTAAAAAAAATCGTTGCTCGTCTAAGGTCCGCAGCAAAGTTGCACAGCATGGGTACGCAACATGACTTTGTTGTATTCGTGTATAAAGTGTTGTTATGTTACACACCGCCCTTCTACGACTGCACTATGCGATTGAGTTAGGTTGTCTGAAAGTGATCTGGGTGCCTTGAGTGAGTCTAAGCCGGGCGCCTGAATCACTTCCAAATGCCCAATTCTTAGATGTATATATAAAAATGATATCTAGAGTGCTTCTTCGTGTGCAATGTTTATGGGTGACTGAGAGCACGATGCACCCGAAAGTGATCTGAACGCTCAAAAATGAATTGCTTCTGAGTGCCTCGCACTCTCAGTCACTCATGAGCGTCGCGCACGGACAGACGTGTGCGCGCACACACAGTGCATGCACATACATATAATTCTAAATTTAAAATCTTAAACTCTAAATAAAAATATACTTAATGCTCACAAAATGAATATCATAAGATAAATAGGGTAATATTTTTTAAAAACTTGTGAGTAAATAGAATATCAAAACTCTTTATATAAGAAGGTGATGTTACACACCTTCCGCCACATTCCATTAGCATCTCAAAATTTTTCTTTATTTAAATTTTTTTACTTAATATTATAAATAAATTCCTAAACTCTAAAGGCAAGATCTTAAATAGCTAAATCCCAAATAAAAAAAAAACATTGCGCATCGTACAGTCATCCATCGTGCAATGCGTCATATATATATATATATATATATATATATATATATATATATATATATATATATATATATATATAGCATCTCTGCTGTAGACCGCGTGCGCGACCGAGACGCCAGACCGATCAGGCAAGCGGTCACAGCGACCGATCACGCCTTGCTTGATCGGCCACCGGAGGCTCAGGAGTGTCCCCAACGGGTTCACCCCTAGCATCTCTGCTGTAGACCGCGTGCGCGACCGAGGTGCCAGACCGATCAGGCCCTTGCCTGATCGGTCACGGTGACCGATCAGGCAAGCCTGATCGGTGATCGGTCACAGCGACCGATCACGCGACCGATCACGCCTTGCTTGATCGGCCACCGGAGGCTCGGGAGTGTTCCGAACGGGTTCACCCCTATCCCGACGGGTTCACCGTACCCCCTAGGGTTCACCGCACCTCCCCTGGGTTATAGTTTTGTTCAGGGGCGACGACGGAAGGCCGCCGTTGGTGTCGAGGCTCGGCCGCAGGGCCGGTCCGCAGGATAGCAAAACTATATATATATATATATATATATCATACAGACCGCGCCCTGGGAATCGCATGCGCGACAACGGCTGATCGGTCACGGTGACCGATCAAGCAACTGCCTGTGATCGATCAGCCATTGCCTAATCGGTCACGTACGCCGACGGATTCACCGGTATACCGACGGGTTCACCGCAACCCCTAGGGTTCACCGCGCCGACGGGTTCACCGCTACCCCTAGAGTTCACCGCACCTCCTAGGGTTATAGTTTTATTCGGAGGCGCCGGCCGAAGGCCGCCGATGGACACAGAGCGCAACACCGTGCATGACCGATCAGGGAAGCCCCTGATCGGTCACGTGCCCCCCGTCGCGCACGGGGTTTGCACCGCGCGGTCCGTGCGCGGTGTTGCACTCCGTGTGTGTGTCTATATATATATATATCTATATATATATATATATATATATATATATATATAAAAGTCATATGTAATTTTTTTTTAAAAAAACTTAAGATTTAAAGTTTAAATTATAATATTTAAGTTAAAGAAATAAAAAAAATACATATAATACTCACAAGTTGTGCTGCATAAAATGAGAACGGTATAAACCTCTATTTGAATATAAGACACAAAACATCTTAAGCCACGTATAATAAATTTACCATAAAAAGATTCTAAGATAAGTAAAAAAACCCACAGAAATTATCAATTACATTTCGCACCAATCACTCAAATGTGAGAATTAATAAGGAATAACAAAATAATCCAGCCTCACACATGCTCCAAATTATTGGTTTTAAACTTTCCACCGGAAATTTAAATCTAATACTAACCATACAAATATATTATTGCAGTTAATTCATACAGAATCACCAAGTAATAATTACATTTCCCTCTTTTGTTTGATTTGAGTTTTTATGTCCTTAAATTTCTATCTTTAACATCATCATAAATTTCACCGGGGCAAAAAATAAAAAATAAAAATAAACATATTTACTCACATTTCTAAACTATCATAGGAAAAAAAAACCTAAGCATAAACACTTTCTATTAAATCGAACATTTGTTAACTAAGACATTTACATGCGTGATGACTGATGAGGCATCATGCAAACTAACTTTAGCACAATCATTTTTGCTAGAGTTTATATATGGAGTGATCAAGCATAGTGGAATGAACATATTAAAACGGCATTATAGTTCAACGCTCAAGGGAATTGAATATGCTCATTGAGAAAATTTATGAATAATAAGCACAGTGAACTTCACATTTTAGCATGTATTTTTAAATTACCAAACTATCCATCAGGTATCAAGTCCATCTGCAATTATATGAACAATATGAACAAACAATCTTAAATATCTCAGATCCTCAAAAACTACATTAAAATTTGCTTAAATTTTCATGATGTCCTTTTTGGAAAGGATAATAAATAAAGAGAAAAGGAAGAACCTGAAACACCTGTTACCTCAAGAATCAGCAGAATTACCTGCTTCTCTGTTAGTCTACATAGCCATGTGATACCACCAGCAACCAATGAAAGAAAACAAAGTTAAATAACTTTGTATCGACAAACTTGTTCATGAGAAGCGACAAAAAGAATAAGGATGATCGACCCACATAAAGCTAATTCACCAACCAAAGGAGACCCAACCCACTGAGCCATGTCAGAACAAGCAAATTATTAAAAATAGAGGAAATAAATCAATTCCCCCTTGGCAATAGTTATTGAATTGAACCAAGGAATGCAGCTTTCAGATCTAATAGCTACACACCAATCAGTTGTTGTTCCATGAGTAGCTTGCGATCTCCTGCAGCATGGGGTCAATCCTTGAAACCCTAGCACCACATCGAGTTGTCGGTGATGGCCAACATAAAGTTGCTTGTGTCAAACATGGTGCCAATGCATGGTTGACGTCAACGGGGCCGTCTTGTGTCAGAGAATCATCATCCATGTACCAAACTATTACTTTGACTCGTAAAACCTGATCAAGAGGAAGCTGGTGCTATCTGTCCCAAGATTGCATAATTCAAAAGTGAAGGCGTTGGAGGCAGAGAAGGTAGGTACCCTTCTCTCTCCAATCTGTGTACTGTTCCACCAACCTGGCTATGGTTCTCAGTGAAGGGCTGTAAAAGTTAAAGCAGTCTTTTTTTTTTCCTCTCAAGCAAAGCAAAGCTCCTTGAGGAAGAGTAGGGTAAAGAAACATTTTCAAATTCGTAGTCACCCGTTGCCCAGCTATTCCACAAAGTGTCATATGTGAACCAACCCAAAGGCACAAGTTTTAATATATAGAATACCTTATGTCACAAATAATAATTAAGGTTCCCTAGTAGTTGAATATGCCAAGAAATGTGGAGAATGAGTGCAAAATTCAGTATATCGATATCCAAGCAAGAGGACTAAAATCTGCATGAGCATTTTGTACATCGAATAACATAAGATTACTAGTAGTTGAATATGCCAAGAAATGTGGAGAATGGGTGCAAAATTTAGTATATCAATATTCAAGCAAGAGGACTAAAATCTGCAGGAGCATTTTGTACATCGAATAACATAGATAAATTGTGCTAGATAATATATTTATGATCCAATTTGATAGTGACTCAAGTCTTACTAGAAGAAAGAGTGAATAGCCGACACTGCATGATTGCAAATCATCAGTGATATAGAGGTGTACATGTGTATTCATTCTGTCAAGAGTATGTCAAAGTGGAAATAAAAAAAATAAAAATAAAAATCACAACCCCTTAACACAAGGATGTAAAGTGGTCCAAAGACCTCGGCCCTAATGCACGATCTATGAGTGTCTAGTGCCTTACCCTGAATGAGTTCCACCAGAATCACCCTCTCACAAGAGATATTGGAGCAAACCTCTTAGAATCCTAACCTTTAAAAATCTTGGGATGTTTACCTACAACCTTGTCTAAGCTAGGGATGACAATGAATCGGATTTCGACCGGATTTCATATCCTCCGTATCCATCCCCATCTATTATATCTGTCCCCATACCCATCTCCATACCCATCGGGTATTTAACTTCCATCCTCATCCTCATATCCGTTGGAGGATCGGTTATCCATACCTTACCCATCATCCTATAACCATCTACAATTCTCTTTTTTTAAGAAAAAAATTTAATTCAATGAACTTATAAATATTTATTAAATTCATAAATTCTTGTACTCGTCTGCTCTTCCTCATCTGGCACTACTTCGATCGGGTGAGGATTTCTCATAAAAAAAAAGATGAGATACATGTTGATGATCGGATAAAGAGGCAAACAAGTTTTTGTTTCCTAGGCGAGAAGAGAGCTAATGTTTTTTCTTTCCCAATAAAAAACAAAGCATATATATATATATATATATATATATATATATATATATCGGGTATCAGGTTCAGGTTGGGTATGGGTAGGATTTTACCACATCCGCCTTCATACCCGAACCTAAAAATACCCATACCAAAATACCCGATTATTAATCGGGTCTAAAAATTTACTCCATACCCTCTTCCATTCGGGTTTGATATCGAATTCCCCATCGGATTAGTCCCTTGAGGAACTTTGAGCAATATAAACACTTATCTGGAGGAGTTTCAAACTTTTTTGTGAACCTTATAGGCTCAACACTAGCCAAGAGTTTATATAAGCAAGGCTCCAACTAGAAGTAACCTCTAGTCAATTGATCGATCACAAGTGACTCTTGGAGTGGAAATTTCTTCCAGCCCACTGCTCAAGTCTCTAATTGTTTAAACTGAAACTCCTCTCAATTGTTGCTAAAAACAGATACATTTTGTTTATCGATCTCTGACACTCAATCAACTCCCTGATCAATTGAAGTGTTCTAGTCGACTGAATCTCATCGGTGGTCCTTCCTTCACTTATCTTACCTACCCATAAACCTACACAAAGTCTTAGGATCGAGTTAAATTGTAGATTATGATTTGGAATAAACAATCCTTGATCAAAAACTTCGAACCAAGCAACTAGGTAATCTACTCCTACCAAACTAAACACATTATCCCGATGTTTCTGCCTAAAAGCATAAGCACCAAGATTATATTTCACTCTTAATCACTCATACTCTGAGACCTCCAAGTCTTCAACCTTATATGCCCCTCACTCTAAGTGCACCATGCTAGGCCTTTGGTCCATTGGATACATCAAGCTCCCCGAGCTTGCTTCATGTCATCCAATCCTTCTCGCCGAGTTCACCTTGTTTGGCCACCCTAGAGTCCGCCTTGTGTTAAGCCTATGAGCATTGGATGCACCAAGATCTTTGAGTTTACTCCTTGTGCTATCCTTCTCTTCACCTTTCAAGCCAACCTCGCATCAAGCCTTTGAGTCATCGAACCAACTACCCAATAGTCTTAGTCCCATAATCTACCTCATTTGACCTCCAATCTATTAGATGCACCAGACTCAGCAAACTTGCTCCATGTCGTCCAAGCTTTGTTGCCTTCGAGTTCACCTTGTCGCCTTCGAGCCATCGTAGTTGAGTTAATAAGCTCTATGAGCTCCATATGCACTACGTCGTCTCTACACATTTAATACGTGCATCAAAAACAGATAAAACCAAAGTTAAACCTTTTATTAACCACATCAAAATAACTCAATTGAACCTGACTATTTGTGGGTTTACCTAGCAATATCAACGTTTTAGTCTCTTAAAATAAAAACCATTTATGATTTTCCAAGTTTAGTAAATTGGAATATTAAAAAACGAATAAATATATGCATCCTTTCACTAGATCTCAGAGCTTTTTTTCACCACCAGATACACTTGACCTTTAAGAGAGAAGCTAATTGAAAGGAATAACAATTGAACATGACACAAAAAGAACAATTCGTCATGAACAATCTTTGTAAATAGAGTCGTCTTTTGCATCCTATGACTTTTATTCAAAAACAACCTACCTTAGAGTTAATATGTGTCACAAAACAATTAAATATCTACCAGAGATCATCTAACAGGAAAGATTAACAGTTTCAAAGATGTTTCCCATATTTAGTCACAGTTTTGCACCGAGAAGAAGATTAAAAATGCCAAGTTTCTGGAGCTCACACGAATAGATCAGCGGAAGTCACTCTCTTGTAGCAACATTGAGATGGACCATCTATTAGATGTTGCTACTTGCCAAACCCTAGTATAATGCACATATATACGCCTAGCAACTTGATCAAGGATTCAAACAAAGGTACACCTAGACCAAATTACAGAACAAGGTTGTCATATTGCTTCTAGCTAAAAGAAGCTATCTCATGCATTTTTTAAGCTTCATTTACCTATGTTGAAAGGAAAGAATCAAATAGTAAAGGAGTGCATTCATGGAACAATGGAAGAGAAAGGAAATATGATAAATAATTGATTACTTCCAATTGTGGCAGGGCCCTCCTTTACTTGCGAGCAATCAAGGGATTTCTGACTATATTCCCTAAAAATTGGATCCCTTTCTGTAAACTAACCAAATCACCCCAAGTAAAGGACTTAAGTTTGCATTGTTTAAGCTAAAGTTCACTCCGTTAAGATAGATAGGTAAACTAATGCCTCAAAATTCCAGTATGATTTCGCAGAAAATTAATCACGGGACTCTTACACCTCAAAAAGTTAACATTTGTTCTTAGTAAATGTAACACCTATGAGCACTAGAATGCAAGAGAAAAAGACACAAATTTCATATCTAAAAACAGTAGTGTTTGTGCAAATTAGCAGATATGTATGTTCCAAATAAAGATATAGTGCACTTATTCAAAAGCTATATTCTTTAAGGAAGCACCGCCTTAGTTTGCAATTAAGTAGCAAGTCTATAGGAAATTATTCACATTGTATTCACAGAATGAAAGAAGCAACCATTATCGGATAAGACAGATGCAAAACAATCGAACTAAACATATTTATACCCACAAATCAAGGCTTGATGGGTTCGTCATCGTCGTTGATATCCCAACTCAGATCCTCATCCTCCTCAGCAGCGCTAAGCCTCTTGTGCAGGTCCACCTTGAGAACAGTCGCATTTGAATCACCAGGTTTCTTCTCTTCCTCTTCTAGTAGATCCTCAATCTCATCCCACCCAAGATCTTCTTCCTCTGGCACAGAATTCGGGAAAGAGATGATTGAAAAATCACTGCACTTGGATGAGTCTGCAGAATCTATCTTCCCCCCAGTCAGCATTATTTCATCCAACTTGGAGGTCATAGACTCAACTTTGGATTTCGTATCTTCATGATTGTCAGAAGTTGATATCTCTCTCCCATTAACCTCCGCATTGGAACCCTTCAAAATCCCATCTTCAGATATCCCATTAGCTCTTTTCTCTTCTGAAGTACTCACTATTGACTGTGCATCCTTTTCTTTCTTCTCTTCTAGTTTTTCAGGCATAGTAGCATCTCCAGTGGTTTTACCTATATTTTCCTCCTCATCATCATCAATGTCCCAGCTCAAATCCTCTTCTTCCTCTCTGGAAATCACCCTCTTCACGAGCTCTGCTCTTGCATCTTCGGCTTGCTTCAGCTTATGGACCTTGTAAAAGTACCGGCACCAGAATGTATCATAATCCACAACACTGGGAACCAGCTTGTTGAGAAAACCATCCAAAGTGTCATTCTCATTGCACAGATTTTCCATCTCCTCTTTCTTCATTGCCAAATCAAATTCTGATCTCCACTTACTGAAGGCATCAGTGTCCTCTGGGTCTTCAGAGAAGGTACTCACATCCGATTGTATCGCAAGCAAGAGCATCTCGTATCGGCTGTAAACCCTAGAAGATGCAGCAGAACTGGCCGGCAGCCTGGGTTCATCCAACACTTGCTCTTCTGGATCCTCGCCAGCCTCCAGCGATAGGATCACTTCCTTGCTCTGGGAAATGATGTCAGCCGTCCCTCTCCACACCGAGGCGCCGATGTCGTCGATGGCCTGCCCAACGGACTCCAGGGACTCCTGGGCCAAGGAGGCACCGACCTCGAGTGATACTGGAATATCACGGACGGTGCGTGAGGCGATCTCACGGAACGCTGCTGTCTCCTCCTTAAGCCCGGTGCCGAAATCGGCCAGGTCGCGGCGGTACGTCTGGATGATGGACTCAGACTTTGAGGCGAATGTCTTGATTAGACCTCCGAAGTTCCATCCTCCGGTGCCGCCTTCGCTGTCTTCAACTTCGTTGTCCAGAGAACTGGGACTAGGAATTTCACCTTCATGGGAGTCCTCTCTTCCTCGATCGTGATCGTCGTGGTCGAGATTGCTTCCGAGTGAGTTTGGCGACGTCGACGGGTCGGCATCCCCAGAGAAGACCGATCTGAAGAAATCCATGGCGAAGACAGGGAACCGTTGGCGTTAGGGTTAGACCAAGAGCATGAGAGGAGAGACGACGTAGATCAGGCTGACGGTGAATAACACGATCGATTATTGATTCGTTCCGTAAAGCGTGACTCGACTCACACCTCGACATAAGGTTTTATAATGCTTTTGATTCGTCTACAATAGGGATAGCAATGAAACGTGATGGGAGCGAATTGTAATTCCCATCCTGTCCCTGAATTAGATCCTATCCTTCATCTTTATTCTATCCTGATTATATGTAATTGGAAAATCCAAATCCCTATCCTAAAGGATTAAATCTCTATCCTCGATCTCATTCTTACTTTCAATCTTTAAGAATAAATCTTAAAGGATAATTATTCTTATTTTCCATTTAATATTTACCAAACACTATCTTGCCTCCTATCATGTCATCGGAGAATCCCTATCATCGTTCGTATTCTTGTCTCCCATCGTATCATATCGGGACGGATTTAGGATGGAGATAACATCTCTATACCTATCTTTCAAATGCGAGAATTTAAAAAATCACCGAATTCGAATTCATACTCAAAAATATTTTCTGAACCCTCGTCTTTTCAGGTTTTCACTACAGGACTTGAACTCATGAGAAAAATTATCATTCCTAATCTCGAAGGCATTATCACCATATTATAGATTTTCTAATTTATCTCTATATAAATAATTATATAATACTTTTTGATTAGTTGGTATTAACATGATTATTGTAATTAATAAATTTTGAAATTAATTTTCAATAGATATGAAATACATCTAGAAAGTCTATCTCCTAATATAAAGGGTCAATGTAAATACTCGTTTCCAAATTAAAAAAATGGCATAAATTTCTTTTTTTAAAAAAAATTACATTATTAAAATAAAATAAACTCGCTCCACTTTTAAGGGCAAATTGAATTGTTTCCGTATTTTATGCCTGTATTATTTAAATAATGATTCATTCAATTAATCAATAAGATTCAAAGGAAAGAAACCGTGGAGTTGAAATAACTCACTCAGAACACCTTTTAAAAGATTACGTGGTACTATTAGGTCGAATAAACCATTTTCGAATAAATACTCAGATGTTTGTGAACCCTCGGGTACTGTCGTATTCAATGTTTGTTCAATTACTCTTTTACCCGCAAATGCAATGGTTGCATTAGGTTCAGCAATAATGATATCTCCTAACATAGCAAAACTGGCTGTTACTCCACCGGTTGTAGGATCTGTAAGAATTGCTACATAGAATAACTTTTTATCTAATTGATAATTATATAAAGCAGAAGAAATTTTAGCCATTTGCATCAAGCTCAAACTTCCTTCTTGCATGCGTGCTCCTCCAGAAGCACACACAATAATGACAGGTAGAGATCGATTAGTAGCATATTCGATCAAACGAGTAATTTTCTCGCCTACTACGGATCCCATACTACCCCCCATAAACTGAAAATCCATAACGCCAATAGCTACGGGAATACCATTTAGTTGCATTCTATAAATTATATACTATCAATCATCAATGATACATTCGATATTTAATAATACAACACTACCTTCGTGATTTAGTATCTTTCTCTTCTGATTTCTGAGTCCTTGTTTTCATAATTTCCTGATTTCAAAGATTGATTGATTTATCATCATTATTCATTTTAATCTCTATAGTTTCTTCTCGTTCCATATCAGCAATTATGTATCCTATCCTTTCCCCATTTAACTTGCTTTATCATCTCTTGTTTTTTGCTTTCACGTTCTCATAAAATCGTTGCTTATATTGTCGTTTAGTATTGCTTATAGTGTTTTCTTCTATCTTCTACAATCTCAACGAATCATTAATTTCACATCGATACTGGAGCAATGATTAAGTTCTCCAATGAATGATTAATTAAGATATCTAAAATTCAAATCTAAGAATACTCGGGGGATTTTTCTTCTGTTGAGATGTGAATCTCATAATGTTGATCTGAATGGATCTCTATGAGCGCTTTAGATTCATTTTCATTTAGCATTGAGATTGGAGTTTCATGAAGCTTGATCAATTTGCTCCATAAATCCTTGGTAAATTTCCTCCAAAGCTAAATATTAACGAGAAACTGATAGCGAACAAATACCGTGAGGAAAAGATCAAAAAGACTTTGAAAAGAGTACTTGACCACGAGGGAAACGAATGGGGGTTTGACGGAGTGCTCTAGTCGGATACAGAATGGTTGTAGCTGATCTGTTGCTTGGCTTGGCACATGGACCATTGCTGGTTATGTTCGTGGTCCAGGCCCGGACGTATTGTGCTCGCTTGTGGCATATTGCTAGTGTGGTCGAAGAAGAGATTCAAGGAACATCCGCCTCAAAGAATTGGGGGGGGGGGGGGGGGTGCAAGTACCCCAGGTGAGTTTTGATATGATCAACCGAGTCAAGTTAGGTCATGTTGTGTTTGATCCCTGTGTCTAAGTATGTAGGAGATTAGGAGCGCAGGAAGTCGAGTGGAAGACGCAGAGGTCGAGAAGGATGACACTGGAAGGGAGCCAACGGGCTCGGTGCATTTGAGGGACGCGGAGGTCTACGGAAGAGTACGCCGGTGGAGCTAGAAGGATGTGTGTGACGTCCGAAGGATGAGAAGACGAGGAAAAGTATACTTGAGGAGAAGGCCGGAGAAGGGTTCGAGTGAGCCCAACTCTAGAAGGTCGGAGATCACCCAAGAAGATCCGCTGGAGACTGGTTAGCACTGTGTTGACCTAAAGTCATTTGGGCGCCCGAGTCAACTAGGGCGCTGGTGAATGGGGGCGCCCTATGCACTTGAGCGCCCCAGTGCATACAGGCACCCGAGAAGCCATAAATCATCCACAGCTAGCCGTTCGCAAACGTTACGAAGGGGATAACCTCTAAGCCACGTGTCAGCACCCCTAAGCTCTTGGGCGACCATGTAGGGCCACATCAGCGTTCGGATATACTTGACTGGGGCTATAAATAGGCCCCCAGAGCTCAATTCCAAACATCAATTGAATTGTGCACGAATTGCTTTTAGTTTTCTTTGTTTCTTCTTGAGTTCAAAGTGTGTAAGAGGCTTCTCCGCCCTAAGAAGTTAATCAGGAGATCGAGCTACATTTTGTCTTGGATTATCAACCTTCCTGATTGCAAACCAAGTAAATTGGTTGTGTCTCTTTTCCCTTTTTGTTTAGCTTATTTTTATGCTTATCTTGCTTATAATTTAACCTCCATCTTTATTGAGCAAGAACAAAAGATCGCCTTTATTTTTCAAGGGCAATTTACCTCTCTCTTGCTGACCGCATGATCACTGACAAGTGGTATCAGAGTGAAGACGTTCCAGAAGGACTAATCGTCATCTGAAGCAAAGTACAAAATGGTCAGATCAGTCATTCACCTGCCAATGTTTGAGAGGGAGTTCGCTAGTTAGAAGTGAAAAATACAGATATTTTTTAAAATTGATTTTGCTTATTATTAATAATAAAAAATAATTTTAAAGTCCCTAAAGATGTCGAGAATAAAGATAAAGACGAGAGCCTCTGGACAAAAAAGAAGCAAGAGGATTTTGTAGCAAACAGAAAAACAGAATTTCATCTGCTAACCATTCTATCGGCACAAGAAGTCAACCACGTCGGAACCTACAAGTCAGCAAAAGAGCTCTGGGAGAAATTCTTGTAGTTGCATGAAGGAACTCGGAAGCAAAGTTGGCACGACGAAACATCGTTCATAACCAACTTATTAACCTCTGGATGGAAGAAGGAAAGATGGTAGCGCAACTGCATGCGAGGATAAAGGAATTAATCATCGGACTCACGAATCTCCGAGATACGATAACTAACCAAGATTCACAAAGGTATGCTTGAAACGCATTTCCAAGAACCCCAAAGTGAATGTCAATAATAGATTCATACTATATTGAAGGTGATCATCGGTCAGCAAGAGGGGGTGAATTGCCCCTGAAAATTAAAACACTATCTTTTATTTTCGCTAAACAAAGACGGATGTTAGTTCAAACAAAACAAACATTAATAGATTTAAACCAAACAAAAAAGAAAAAGACAATCAGAATTACTTGGTTTGCAACCTGGGAGGTTGCTAATCTAAGACAAAATAAAGCGTAGATCTCCTGAATAACTCCTTTGGGCGGAGAAGCCTCTTACACGATGAAAAGCTCAGAAAAATAGAAAAGATTACAAGGAATTTGTTTGCAGTAGATGGATGCTTTAGAACTGAGCTCTGGGGGCCTATTTATAGTTTCGGTCAAATTTATCCGAATGCTAACGTGGCACTATAGGGGCGCCCGAGTGCTTGAGGACGCCTGACACGTGGCTTGAGTGTTATCCGATGCACAACGTTCGCAAATGGCTAAGTTTGGATGATTTTTAACATCTCGGGCGCCTGTATGCATAGGGGCGCCTGAAAATAGGAGTGCCCGAGAGCATAGGGGCGGCAGCATTCACGGACGCCGGAGTGTTCTCGAGTGCCTGAGTGAGTTCGAGTCAGCCCAATGCCGACCAACCTCCCGCAACACTTCTTGGGTGATTTTGGGCCTTCTAGAGTCGGGTTCACCCGAACCCTCCTCCGGCTTTCACCTCGAGCGTGCTTCCACCCGGCCTCTTGTCCCTCGGACGTCACACGCGTCCTTCTCACTTCACCGTCGTACTCTTCCGCAGACCTCCGCATCCCTCAGATGCACCGAGCCCGTCGGCTCCCTTCCCATGTCATCATTCTCGACCGCTGCGTCTTCTGATCGACATCATGCGCTCCTAAGCTCCTGCACACTTAGACACAGGGATTAAAACACAACATGATTTAACTTGAGTCGGTTGACCACATCAAAACCTACCTGGGGTACTTACATATATCTCCAAGAATTTAGAGGAAAGTGTTGAGGCAATCTGTGGTCCGGAGTGATAAAGTATTTTGATGTTTGGGCAAAGGGTTTAAGTTAGTTTTACCCCTGTGTACTTATATGTGTATGTTGAGTGTGCAGGTTGTACAGGTACACATATGGACTTGACTGGACGACCTCGGTATGGTGAAGGGTAGCATGGAGACAAGCTGGAGGCTTGTGTGCACCCGAGGGATCTTGGAGAGCAGGGACGATGAGCTGAGGGGCGCGGACTTCGAGGCATACGTGAAGGATGGCATGGAGGCAAGCTGAAGGCTTGCGTGCATCCGAGGGACGGGAGCCGAAGATGAAGAGGGCGCGAAGGTAATAGTCGAGGCTGCGGATGAGGAGTCAGTCGAGTCGTGAGGGTACGAGTGTTGTGGGATTGTACTCGGGAAAATCATAGGGTTCGAGTGCGGAGTGGAATGTACTCGGGAAGGAAAACCCTAGGTAAGTGAGTAGGGCAGTCGACTGGTAAAACTCACAGAAGGGTTCTGGCCTGGGACCAATCGACTGCCCTGGGGCAGTCGACTGGTAGGTGGCTAGTGAGTTGGCTGAGAATTCGAACATTGGAGTGCAACGGTCGAATTTCAGTGGCACCAGTCGACTGCCCTGGGGGCAGTCGACTGGTAGCGAGGGTTTCAGCCCGTGTCCTATTTAAAGAGGACTTCATGGTGGCTGAGATTCTTGACGAATCTTGTCTTGGTTAAAGGCAAGATAGTAGTCTTTGTGCTCAGAGGTTTGCTTGGTATTGTGGCGAGGTTTCTCAACCCACAAGGAGCGATAAGGGCTAGCCGGAGGTTATCCGGGGAGTGATCCACCGACGGATTCTTGGATTAGTCACCCCGGCCGGGGTGGATACCAAGTAAAATCGGTTTGTTAGCATTGTTTCTTTATTGTTAGTTTTATTTTATTTGTATTTCCGCTTGCACGCTAACAATCTTGTAGAGAAGAACCGACAAACGCTATTCACCCCCCTCTAGCGTACCGGAAATGATCCTACAATTGGTATCAGAGTGAAGGACCGCTCTTGATCGGACTAACCGCTGAGGGAGCACACGCTAGAGGAGAAGAACATGGAAGAAAAATTCGGGGACGACATCTACACTCCGCCGGCCTACGACCATGACGATTTCGGGTATTGGAAGTCACGGATGGAGACTTGGGTCGGAATGGAGTGGGACCTCCGAATTGCGCTTGAAGAGATATTGGAATCAAGAACAAGAAAATCAATCCAAGGCGAATAAAAAGGTAATTGACATATTGCTTAATACTTTGCCTACTAATGTTTTGAATGGTGTAGGAACATATAAAAATGCACATGAATTGTGGATCAATGTAGAAGAATTTCATAAAAACCCTACACGAGGTCAAGTAGTGGAAGAACCCGAGGAAGTGAACTCGATAGCCCAAGAGGAGGAAGAATTAACTGAAAGATCACCAACCTCCTCAAGAGAAGAAGAGGAGGTATCAATTTCGAGAATTGAGGGGGAGGAGAGATCCTCAACCATACCGGATCAAGAGGAGACATCGACATTATCAAAAGTTGAAGAAGAAGCTCCAACCTCCACCAAAGCAAGAGCCAAGGACCATATCACATGCTTTGGGTATAATGAAAAGGGGCACTACAAGGACAAGTGCCCGAAAGGTAAAAAGAAGGTAAAATCTACACTCATTTCAAGTTCTTTTAAATCTAACATGAGGTGTAGGAGTAACGAAACCTAAGCTAAAAAGGAGAAGATTAGATGCTTCACATGTGGAGAGTCAGGGCACTACCACACCAAGTGCCCTAGAAAAGGTGAGCTAAAGAAAATGGAGCACTTGAGGAGATGGGAGAAAGAAGAAAGGAAGAAGAGAAGAAGCCCACATCAAGGAGGGACTCCAAAGGTAAGGAAGGTAACTCCTAACCTTAAGACAAAGTTTAATTCAAATTTAAGTTCCTCCTTGCATTTTAAAAATAATGTTAATCATCCCTCCATGCATGTTAGTTTTCATGAAAAATATTTAATGGTGCATAACTTTATATTTAGATATAATGATAGGACTAGGGTTAACAAGATAGATCGCAACCCTAGGAAAAACATGCATAATGATAGACCCAAGACCTCTAGACCTAAGGATCATGGCACTAATCCCAAAAAGGGAATGAATGTGCATAGGCAAATGGGTAGGTCTAGGAATGTCCAAGGTGGACATATGAAAACTAAGGTTAGAAACTTGGTAAGGGAAAATCAAGCCTTGAGGGCAAGACTTGATATATTAGAAAAGACCCTAGAAAGATTCACGGTTAGATCTAAAGACTTAGACATGGTGTTGGGGAGCTTAAAACCCAACTAAGATAGATCGGGTTTGGGATACCGGTCTAAGACTTCCAAGGTAGATGGAAAGAAATATGCTGGTGAAGCATATAATCATGGCAAGGAGGGTAAGTCCAAGGATGGCAAGTGGGTGCCATCAAAAGCTAGAAAGGGTGACTTAACCAAGGACAAGGTGTCCAAGGTTAAGAAGGTCCATTTTGTAGGTCAAGAAACACCGGGGGCACACCTGTGTGGCTTAGTGTGGGTTGAGTCACCTAGGGAGGTGGCTACGGCTAAGAGCTCAAGGGGGAGCTCTAGGAACCTTTGGGATATATGGTGAATGGATCTTTAGAGGGTTCCTCCTAGAGGTATAGATGAACCATGGAGTGTGCCAAAGGAATTGGAGACGGACTTAAGTCTCAATTCTTGGATTTTGGCACGGTATTTTTGAATTTCATGCATGGAAATATGACATTGGGGTCATATTGCATGAAAATTGATTTTTGGTGTGTAATTGCCATGTAAATCAATGCTAGGGACGCATTGTGGGTTGGCATGGGCAAAGACATCAAGAGGAAACCAAAACTAGGACTTTAAGTCAAGGTTTGATTAAAGTTTTTAGCTAGTTTTTGGTTTCGTGTCAAACTTGGGAATGATGATAAATACATTTCGGAATGCATTTTTCCCAAGTAGGTATGAGTACCACAAATGTCTCCACAAAATTTGGGATTTTTTGGAGATTTGTGGAATTTTTGGCGTATTTCTGAATTTCGTCAGAAAGGTTGAAATTCTGATTTTCAGAGTATCAGTCGGCTACCCTGGGGGGCAGTCGACTGGTAATGGCTGATTTTTGTATCAGTAGCTGATTTGTGGTCCAAATGATGGAAAATGAGTGTATGGGAGGTTAGTACACGTTGTTTAGGATCATTAGGGATTAAAAGATCCAATAATTGGAATATTATTGGTGTCTTTTTGATGTATGGCAAAGGGGGAGAATGTTTGGGTTTAAGTTGGGAAACCAAACATACCTTTGTTAGAAACCCTAGGTTTAGGGGGAGCTGAGTTTAAGGGGGAGCATGGTTGCTCCATTGTTGGCGTAAGGGGAACCTGGGAGAGGTTCTTAAAAAGCCTTTGTAAGTCCAATATAGGGGGAGCTTGGGAGAAGCTTTAAAAAGCCCATTTTGGTGAAAAGTCCTAACTTGGAGGGTTAGGTGTTGAAAAGTTCAAACTTGGAAGTTTAGGCGGTGAAAATCCTAACTTGGAGGGTTAGGTATGGAATATCCTAACTTGGAGGGTTACGTGTGGGATGCCTTGGGATAGGATCCATGTATGCATTGTATATGCATGATTTTAGCATTATTTTTGCTATTGACTACTATTTTGCTTTTCCTAATTTATACGTATTGCCAAACATCAAAAAGGGGAAGATTGTTGAGGCAATCTGTGGTCCGGAGTGACCAAGTGTTCTGATGTTTGGGCAAAGGGTTTAAGTTAGGTTTACCCTTGTATACTTATATGTGTATGTTGAGTGTGCAAGTTGTACAGGTACATATATGGACTTGACTGGACGGCCTCGGTACGGTGAAGGGTAGCATGGAGACAAACTGGAGGCTTGTGTGCACCCGAGGGATCTTGGAGAGCAGGGACGATGAGCTGAGGGGCGCGGACTTCGAGGCATGCGTGAAGGATGGCATGGAGGCAAGCTGAAGGCTTGCGTGCATCCGAGGGACGGGAGCCGAAGATGAAGAGGGCGCGAAGGCAATAGTCGAGGTTGCGGATGAGGAGTCAGTCGAGTCATGAGGGTACGAGTGCTGTGGGATTGTACTCGAGAAAGTCCTAGGGTTCGAGTGCGGAGTGGAATGTACTCGAGAAGGGAAACCCTAGGTAAGTGAGTAGGGCAGTCGACTGCCCTGGGACAGTCGACTGGTAAAACTCACAGAAGGGTTCTGGCCTGGGACCAGTCGACTGCCCTGGGACTAGTCGACTGCCCTGGGGCAGTCGACTGGTAGGTGGCTGGTGAGTTGGCTGAGAATTCAAACGTTGGGGTGTAACGGTCGAATTTCAGTGGCACCAGTTGACTGCCCTGGGGGCAGTCGACTGGTAGCGAGGGTTTCAGCCCGAGTCCTATTTAAAGAGGACTTCGTGGTGGCTGAGATTCTTGACGAATCTTGTCTTGGTTAAAGGCAAGATAGTAGTCTTTGTGCTCATAGGTTTGCTTAGTGTTGTGGCGAGGTTTCTCCACCCACAAGGAGCGACGAGGGCTAGCCGGAGGTTATCCGGGGAGTGATCCACCGACGGATTCTTGGATTAGTCACCCGGCCAGGGTGAATACCAAGTAAAATCGGTTTGTTAGCATTGTTTCTTTATTGTTAGTTTTATTTTATTTGTATTTCCGCTTGCGTGCTAACAATCTTGTAGAGAAGAACCAACAAACGCTATTCACCCCCCCTCTAGCGTACCGGAAACGATCCTGCAGAAAGTACTCTAGAACAATTAGTTTGTATTTTAGAACTTCACGAGTCTCGGTGCGCAGGAAATGGTAAAAAGACGGGCAACATAGCTTAAACACGAGAAAAATCCAACACCAGGAGGAATCTTCAGAAGATGAAGAAGACACAACATACATGGTAAGAAAAATATCCAAGTATTTCAAATCTAAAAGGTTTAATAAAGTGCATGGTAAGAAACGTTCCCCAAAGCAAAGGAAGATTCGTTGCTATAATTATGAGGAAGAAGGGCACATCTAGGAGAATTGCCCGAAGCTAAAGGTGAATAAATCCAACAAAGTTAAACACAAGAATCTAAAAGCAACATGGGACGAATCATCATCAGATGAGTCCGATCTCATGAAACACGCTGAACATGCGCTAATTGCCACCCACGAAGAAGAAGAAAACATCGATGAAGGGGGAGCCACGTCTGAAGATAGCAGTGACGAAGGGGGAGCTTCGGAGTTTGAAAAAGATATGGTAAGTGAGGAATGTTTCTATCTCCTAATGAACTTTATTCAGGTATTAAGGTAATGATGAAATCAATATGTAAATTAGAAAATAAAAATTTAGAACTGAAAAAATAACTAGATTTTTCATGCCCACTTGAAATGTTTGACACATTAAAACATGAAAATGAAAAACTAATGGAAGAAATTGAAACATTGAATAATCATGCAAGCTCTAAAGTTTCTAGTTCAAAAGATAGATTTATGGAGGACTAAGTTGGTATCTACGGTTTCACAGAGGTCAAATTGTAGAAATTCCTAAAACTTATATTTCACATAAATTTTTGATTAATCCTGTTCGAAAGAATTTATATTGGGTCCCAAAGTCTATAAACTTTATATTTCAATCATTATATGGTTGTCAATTAGTAATTATTTTTTTAACTAATGCTTTATTTGTAATATTGTTGAAATTTTTTTATAGGTATAACTGCTTAAAAAATTAGTTTAATATTTTTTGATGATAGAGTCTGTTGTGAGCTATCCATAAAATTTTGTTTAATAGTTAAATAGATTTATTATAATTTTTTATTCGAAAACATATTTTCAAAATTTTAAGATACTTTAAAAATTAATTTCATCGAATTCAATTTTTTTTTGGATCTTTGGATTATCTTTTAAAGGTTGAGAAAAAATTTTAAATTTATTTTAAGTCAAAATTAAATTTTAAAATTATTTTTTTTAATTATCAATTTTAAATTCAAAATTATATTCTTAGAAGTTAGAAATTTGATTTTACTTTGATAATTTTGACAGAGATAAATCTACTAAAATTCTAACTGGGCAAAAATTTTAAGTAATTTTCGAGTAAAAATACTGTTTTATAAATTATTTTTCCAAAATTAGACTTTGGATTTTCAAAATAATTTTCGACTAAATTTTGAAATATTGGATTTACCAAAAATTAACTATTATATAGGACATATTCTCAAAAAATTTCAAAATTTTTTGGCTGCTCAAATAATTTTCTATGAATTTTTACATGTCTCTATTAAGTGTTAATTTGACCCTTAACATGTTTAAATTTTGATGTAATCAATGGGAGAGAAATAGGATTAAGTTAAGGGGAGGCTTAAATTTTCAACTTTTTATTTTTAGAACTACATTGTCACATATTTATTCTTGTAATTTTATATGTTCGTTTACCCTAACTTAACTCGGGTTGATTCACATCAAAAATAGGGAGATTATAAGTACCCTAGGTGAGTTTTGATGTGGTCAACCGAGTCAAGTTAAGTCCTGTTGTGTTTGAACCCTGTGTCTATGTGTGCAGGAGCGTGGGAACGCAGGAAGTTGAGCGGAAGACGTAGTGGTCCAGAAGGATGGCATGGGAAGGGAGCCGACAGTCTCGATGCATCCGAGGGACGCGGAGGTCTGTGGAAGAGTACGTCAGTGGAGCGAGAAGGACACACGCGATGTCCGATGGACGAGAAGCCTAGGGAAGCACGCTCGAGGAGAAGGGCGAGAAGGACACACGCGATGTCCGATGGACGAGAAGCCTGGGGAAGCACGCTCGAGGAGAATGCCGGAGGAGGGTTCGGGTGAGCCCAGTTCTGGAAGGTCGGAGATCACCCAAGAAGACCCGCTAGAGACTAGTTAGTATTGTGCTGGCCTAAAGTCACTCGATCGCCCGTGAATGAGGCGCCCATCGGGTGCCCTTATTCCCGGGCGCCCCAGTGCATACAAGCGCTCGAGAAGCCTTGAATTATCTACAGTTAGCCATTCGTAAACGTTACGAAGGGGATAACCACTAAGCCACGTGTCAGGCACCCCTAAGCTCTCGAGTGCCATGTAAGGCCACGTCAACATTCTGATAGACTTGGTTGGGGCTATAAATATGCCTCCAAAGCTCAGTTCCAAACATCAATTGAATTGTGCATGAATTGCTTTTAGTTTTCTTTGTTTCTTCTTGAGTTCAAAGTGTGTAACAGGCTTCTCCGCCCCAAAGAGTTAATCAGGAGATCGAGATATATTTTACCTTGGATTAGTAACCTTCCTGGTTGTAAACCAAGTAAATTGGTTGTGTCTCTTTTCCCTTTTTGTTTAGCTTATTCTTATGTTTATTTTGCATATAATATAACCTCTATCTTTGTTGAACAAGAACAAAAGATCGTCTTTATTTTTTAGGGGCAATTCACCCCCTTCTTGCCGACCGCACGATCACCGATAGAGGGAACATAGACCATTGATATCCGAACAAATGTCAATGAGAAAGAAAAAAGTACCACCTCTATGAGCTCAACTCATGAATGTATAAAAAATTCATGTATTAAAAATAAAAATCATATCATATACTTTAAGTGCAAAAAGAAGGAGCACTATAAGTGCAAATGTCCAAAACTGACCAAGAAGAGGCTCAAGTGACACCCAAGGTCAAGGAGAAGTCAAACAATGTCGGCCCCGAGATACAAAAGGCCAAGGAGCGAACATAGACCATTGATATCCGAACAAGGACTGAAGTCAATAAGAAAGAAAAAAGTGCCACCTCTACAAGCCCAACTCATGAATGTATAAAAAATTCATGTATTAAAAATAAAAATCATATTATATATTTTGAGTGCAAGAAAAAGGGACACTATAAGTGCAAATCTTCAGAATTGACTAAGAAGAAGGCTAAAATGACACCCAAGGTCAAAGAGAAGTCAAACAATGTTGGCCCCGTGATACAAAAGGCCAAGGAGCATATTGTGTGCTTTTCTTGCAACCCAAAAAGACATTATCGAAATCAATGTCTAAAGGGGAAGAATCCAACAAAGAACAAAGGAGGAAGCTCGAATCAACGGGACCTTCCAAGAATAAGACTAAGATACTATTACTTAATGGTACTTCTTTAAATCATGATAAAGAGCATGCTAGATTTAAATTTCATCATTTAGTGTTACTTATAAAGGTAGCAAAAGATGATTCACTTGCCCCCAACGACCCCTTAACCCGTCCCAAGGCTAATACGGAAGAGGTAAATTACAGAGACTACTAGCTCGGATGTTGTGGCTAGTGCGTGGCGAGGGCGAGCACACTTGCTTTGCCAGGTTTTGACCCCAAATCTCAAGGTGGCAATACTCATGCCCTAACAATCAGTACATCCCGTATAGACTAGTGTTATCTAACATGAAAATAGAAAGCATGAAAATTCTAAGAAAAATTACAAGTCATTTCATGATAGAAATTAAACATCATTTTGTCAGAGATCATGTTAATAAAGGAGAAATTGAACTTAACCATGTTGAATCTAAGGCTAACCTAGCTGATATATTTAGTAAACCACTCCCTGAATCTGAATTTAGTAACTTAAGAAGGTTAATAGGAATGTGTGTTATAGACTAGAACTGACCTGATCACACTTACTTCTTTTGAACAATCAGCTCGCATATTCTGTTTGGCCATTAGCTTAATTACTTTGATTCTTGGTTTAATTGGCTTAATTTTAGTATTTCAAAGTAGCATTTAAAAAAAAAAATTGGTGGACTTAGCCTAAGTTTGACCCCTAAAACTGCATGAACCTATAGATTTAGGTAGCCGCATCTCACAAAACACATTAAGGATAACTTGTTTGTGCTTGCAAAACATAGAACGGTTGTGAGATGCATAGGACTTTGCCTGGACTTCAGAATGCTAAAATCTGTGCATCGCAGTAAGTCTGGGTGTAAAATACCCATATTACAGTGATCAAGTCAAGTAGTCGTGAGTTAAAATCTGAGCTAGACATTATTACTTGACTTGACTAACCCAGTGAACACTACTATCATCTAGATAGTTAGCTAGTAATTAAGGTTAGACACCTAAAAAGGGCAAAAATTCTTACTTGGTTCAAGGAGAGCATAAGTTAAAATCTTTCTCTTTTTGTGCTCTTTCGAATATGTTAGTTAAAAAAAATTATCTTGAAAGTTTTTCCTCAAATTAATCCTAAAAATATTCTAAATGATCTTTTGAAAAGAAAATTTTGGAGAAATCTTCTCCTTTTCATTAATTCGCTTTGAGATATTCTTTATTGGTTTGGAAAAGATTAATATTTTGAAGGAAGTTTTTTTGAAAATGGTGTTAGAAAAGTCATTTCTAAATTTACACCTAGTCATTTTCTTTATGCTCTCAGATTGTTTGTGTTAAATTAAGAACTTGACTTCCCCCTCTGAATCAGTTCAGAAACTTAGTATGCTTGTTAAGCATTTTTTCTTCCCCAAATACTTAAAGTTTTTTTTGGCTGGCATATTACTTGAATGCTTGGTTTATTTCTGATGCTTGCGCACTTATTATTTCTTTGTTTTGATGAATGCCAAAGGGGGAGGGTTTAAGGGTTAAGTTAGAAGTTAAAGTTTTTAGAAATTAAAATCTTAAAGAAATTAAAATTTCCAGATCTTAGAGCATGTCATTTGCATATTCTTTTTGGACTCATTGCTTTATCTGGTATGTTCTAACTTTAACCCAGGTTGTCATTGCATCAAAAAGGGGGAGATTGTTGGTGTAATTTGCACTAATAGTTAAACTTGGGTTTTGATGAATGACAAATAGGTTAAAGTTAGGCTTGCTTTTGGTTTTGACCTCTTTACTAAGTGTGCAGGGTTGAAAGACTTAGGACCTGACACCAGGCTGAAGTCCAGGGTGGTTGAGTCCTGGCAGGAAGTCCAGTTGGGTTCGTGGGGCCTGACAATTGGCTGAAGCCCAAGTTGGTTGAAACATGGCAAAAAGACCAGGCTGGTTGAGCCCTGGCAGGAAGACCTGGTGGGTTAAGAAGTTGAGTAGAGTTGCACGAGGTAAGTAAGGTAAGTCACTGGAGGAGCGAACCAGTGAGGACGGGTCCTATTTTAGGACTATAGGCGCGGTCCAACTTAGGCCCATTTTGGTGACCTCGGTTGAGTCCTGGTTAGATCCTTATCCAGGTTTGGACGGGGTCTAATTAACTCTAAATTCATTAACTCTATTTTACAGGATTTATTTGATATGTGAACTAATTAGATTTTGTAGGTTAATTTTATAAATTTATTCCTCATCTAAAGCCTCGGTGGAGGATAAATTTTCATTTAAATTATTCGTATTTCTTATTTTTTTTGGAGAATAAAATTATTCCTACTAATGATAAAATCTTATTGTTATTTTCTAATTATTCCTATTAATGCTTAAAATTCTCACGTGAAGCCTAGCTAGAAGGATAAAATCTCTTTTTAAATTGTATTTTGAATTATTTTTTCAAAAAACAAAAAGCCTTGGTGAGGTAAGAGGATAATACCTCTTGGTTAACTTTTCAGATTAAATTTTATTTAAATTATTTAAGTGAAACAAAGATAGAAACGTTATCTTGTTTGAATTATTCCTTCTTGCTGATGGATAAAATTTGAGCTGAGAAGATCATGCATCGAGGCACTATAAAAGGAAGCAAGCAAGCCCTCTAAGAGATAGAAAAAAAATTTCTGGTTCAAGCTTTGGCACTCTCTTGCTTCCACGCTCCTCTGCTGCGGTTTGTGCTTTGACTCGACGCTGTCCGACCGCTGCCGGAAGATCGCTCCCAACACCCAAGCTGCTTCAGATAAATCTAAGTGTTGGGTAACATAATTTTTGTTCTGTCTGCACTTAAATTATTAAAAGGGGAAGTGTAGGGTTGTTACACTTCCACCTAATCTTGTATTCGAATCACTCTACCGGGAGTTTGCCGGTAGAGGTTTTTAGTGGATTGCCCACAGGAAAGGCTCAAGGAGCCTGGGTCTTCGAGTAGGAGTCGCCGAAGGCTCCGAATGAAGTAAAACTCCTCGTGTAATTTTTTATTATTTTTCGCTTTCGCTTTTCGTTTTAATTTTTTCGCTGTGCATGTTTTTCAAAGCATTATACAATTTTCTATCGACTCTGATTCTATAACGAAGATTTTAAAAGTCATGTGATTCACCCCCCCCCCTCTCACGTGCATCGGTCCTACAAAAGGGTTTATGAAACAAAATCTAGGTTTAGGAAAACAAGAATCATCTATGGACAAGAAGGATTTGGGGAACAAATCCAAGTCCAAGGATAAGGTGTCCTGATATCATAAAGTTCTATATGGTTATGAAACTAATTTCAAGTCTAGAAGTCAAGTCAATGCTATAAGGGAAGCTATCCCTAGGGTTGACCTTGAGGAGACTAGTGTGACTAAGGCTTATAAGAAATTTAGAAAAGTCATTAGGAAGGTATCAAGGGAAGTTATCTCTAATGAGTATCCAGAACACTCAAGGAGCACCAATAGATTTTGGGTTTCTAAGAATGCGATCTCTATACCCTAAATGGGTTTAGAGTGTGCTAACTCTAATTGGAAGGTAGTTAACCTAACCGTGATAAAGTTAACACGATAAGACATTTTCAAGGTATTGTGACACCATAAAAATGAAGAGTTGATTTTTATTCTTGAAGAGTAAAAGTGTGCCAAATTAAATTTTTTAAAAGATTTTAGATTAATCAAGTTGGTACAAATAGGATAAAAAATTCAAAGAAATGTCAAGTTGGGATTTTGATATTTTCTAAGGAAATGAGTGCAAATTAAAATTATTTTTGGCATTGCATTTAGTTGAGGATATTTAGATAGAAAATCTAAGAAATTTCTTTGTGCTAAAAATATCATGGTTGTGTGCCCCTATCATATGTCATGACATTATATTTTAATATTCATAATTCATTATGAAAAATATCATATGTCATGTCATACATATATCATTTAACTATGACAGTCTTTTTCTTTTGAAAAATACTCATTTAATATATGTCATAGTCATTATCATGCATTATTTCATTTTTTAAAGGATAATGATATTAATTGACATCCTATGTTGGATGATCAAAGTTTAAATGTCTAGATAAAGATGCATGACTCCTTAGTTTAGAGAATAACATAATTTACATCTAAAAAAAATCACAAGTATGACTTGTATGTGTATTAAGGTACATTAGATACAAATGAGATGCTAGATGGATGGACAAAACTCAAGATGTTAATTTAGTGCATCTATTGGAGTTTTAGTCTCATCAAAATAAATGATTATCTAAAGTCCAATTACTGGAAAAGCTAATGTATAAGTCATATGCATTTAACCCAAGAACATGGTTGAAAATTATTTTTAAAAATTATTTCTAAATCTTTTTATAAAATCTTGGTGAAGTTTATCTTTTGATAGAAATCACCATCGATTAATTAGATACAAAATAGAGTGAAACATTAAAATTTTTTAATAGGTTCTAATTTTGTGTCAATCTTTGAAAATGAAAAGTATTTTCAAAAAAAAATCATGATAGTATATGATATAAATAATGTCTATATGAAGATTCACGATTTTTAAAATTTTATAGAATTATTTAGAAATTTTTTAATTTCGGACAAAAATCATAATTGAATATCAAAAACTCTAATAGATTCGACACTGTTGCCAATTAGGATGGTTTTGGTTGAAATGCCTGATTTCAATCTATTAAGCCAAGTTTAAGTCATTTAATTATTCCTAACCTTATGAAATGCTTTGAGAAGTATTTAAGGGAAAATTTCTTTTAATGGAAATGCAGAAGGAATGGTTGATGAAGACAAATTTAGACTTAAAGAGGAGGTTTATATTCAAGATTGAATCTTTTAACCTCATGATTTTAATTTTAAGATTTTCTAAAGGTTTAGGAATTCTAAATCATTGTTGGTGCAATATTAAAAGTTGGAGCATGTTCTGAGGGGGATGACTTCCTTAAAAGCATGATTTTTTTTATTGATTGGGATAAATGCTCTAACTTGAGCATCAAAGACAATAGAAAATTGAAAATCTTCATTATGATGGATGTATGCTCAAAGTTGAGCATAAGATATAATAAAAGGTATGAGACTTTTATTGAGTTGTTTGGAAAGAAGAGATTATTGGAAAGAATTTTTGATGTATCTCAAAGAGAGAAAAATGCAGGGTTCAAGTTAGGGAACCCTTATTTATCTTTTGGCATGGGATAAAGAAGGAAGTTAGCCTACTATGGGTTAACCTAACTTAAACATATTGTTAAACATCAAAAAATGAGAGATTGTTGGTATAATTTTCTTTGAGTCAAGGTTGACTAGGTTGACTAAGATCGGGTTGGGTCAAGCTTGAGTTTTGTATTGGTGTTGCAAGGTTACAAACATAGTCCCATATTGAAAACACATGAGAAAGATCATAGGCTTATAAGGACAAGATATCTCCATTGGTATGAAGCCTTTTGGGTAGAGTCAGAGAGTAAAACCATAAGGGCATAGGCCCAAAGTGGACAATATTATACCATTGTGGAAATATCTAAATTTCTTTTTTCCCTAACAATTGGTATTAGAGCTCGGATTGCTAGAAGGTCTAACCGTTGACTGTGCACAAGAGCTATGGTTTAATCGAGCCATGTATGTGGAATATTGACATCGAGCAAAGGAAGTGGGGGCTCCTATGTCCGAATCAAGAGGACCAGACACTAGGCAAGAAGTCCTAGTTTCGGCTAGGTAAGGAAATCCTAGTAGGTATGGTAGACCCAGGGGCAAGAAGTCCTAGTTGCAGCTTGGCAAGGAAGTCCTAGTAGGTCGGGTGGACCAAGGGACAGAAAGACTTGGTGGGTTAAGGATCAAACATCAAATGGATAGACTTTTCTCTTGAGGATGTCATGTGGTCTTTCGTTTGAGGGGGGTTTGTTGGGGTTACAAGGCTAGAAACATAATCCCACATTGAAAATATATGAGAAAAATCATGGACTTATAAGGGAAAGATATCTCCATTGACATGAGACATTTTGGGTAGAGCCCAAGAGAAAAGTCATGAGAGCTTTGGCCCAAAATGGACAATATCATACAATTATGGAGATATCTAAATCCTAATATTTTGATATTTGGACAATATGCGAGAAGTTGTTAAATTGGTCAAGGTTGAGCGAATATTTGGCAATATGTGGAAAGAAGTCAAACAAATCAAAGGGGATCAGATACTTCACTATGGAAGTCCTAACTCGAAGTTAGGCAAGAGAAAGTCTAAGTGGATCAAAGAGGATCGCACATTAGTAAAGGAAAACCCTAACTAAGGTTAGGCATGGTGGAATTCTATCGAGTGACTAATCCTAATTGAGGTTAGGCAAAAGAAAGTTCAAGTGGGTTAAGGAGGATCATACATTGGCAAAGGAAAGTCCTAACCGAGGTTAGACAGAGTGGAAGTCTTCTAAGTGACTAGCTCTAACTGAGGTTAGGTGAATGAAAGTAGGCAAAAGAAAGTTCAAGTGGGTTAAGGAGGATCATACATTGGCAAAGGAAAGTCCTAACCGAGATTAGACAGAGTGAAAGTCTTCTAAGTGACTAGCTCTAACTGAGGTTAGGTGAATGAAAGTATAAGTAGGTTAAGGAGAACCGCATATTCATAAAGTGAAATCCAAGTGGGTTAAGGGTTGACCAAACACTTGATGAGGAAGCCTTAGCAGGTCGAGGTTGACTGAATGCTAGACAACGGGAAGTTCCAACAGGTCATGTTTGACCAGATGTTGGGCAAGGGGACCCTAGACTTGGATCAAACAAGTTAGGATTGGGTAATTGATTAGGGCAATCGATGGGTTCTAACATAATCAATTAGGTTAGTCGATTAGAAGGGAATTTGCGAGAGCACAGAAGATGCCAGAATCAATTCAGACAGTACTAATCAATTAGAGCAATCGATTAAGCTTTGTTTCTCACGTGAACAGAAAGTCTTGAATCGATTGGTGGAATCGATTAAGGCAACACCAATAAATTAGGGGAATCGATTGGGTTGTGTTTCTTTTGCAATCAAAAAGCCTTGAATCAATTGGGGGAATCAATTAAAGGCTAAGCGATCTATTGAGAATCGATTAGTTGCGTTTGTCGAGAGGAAATAGAAGTTTGGGGAATCGATTAGCTAATTGATTTAGCCTAAGCTCACTATTTAGGACAATTGATTGGCCAACGTTCGCGAAGGAACAACAACTTAGGGAGTTGATTGGGGCAATCGATTAGGCTGCTTTCTTTCACAAACAGAAAGCTTCTGAATCAATTAAGGCAATCGATTAGAAACTGCCGAATCGATCGGAATGGCTCACTGATCGATTAGGAGTTTTGAAAGGGTCATTTTGCAAGTTGAATGTTCGAATAATGACGTGATAATCGATTATGGGTAAGCCTAATCGATTAAAGGCATCAGGGTAACCCTAGAAAAGGGTTTTACAAAGGTTTAAAGGCAGAGCTCAACACAACAATTCATGCCAGTTCTTAAGGGTTTGGAGAAGTGTTGTTGCAATTTCCAAACATTAAGAGACTAATCCAAGAAAGAAAAGAGCAAACAGAATAAGATTCATTATTGTAATCATTTTTTATTTTTTTTGTAACCTAGTTTGTGTTTCTTGTTGCCATTTCTTGCATTCGAGTTTGAACAAGGCTTCTCCACCATCGGATTGTTTTCGAGAAGAAAGGTGTTCATAGTAAAGCTGTGTGCATGGTGTGGAACGTTGGATTATACATCTCAAGGAGGTGGATATCAAGTAAATTGGAGGTGTTAGCATTGTGAAGTCTTCACTTCGAGTATCTGCTGCAAATCATTATCGAAGAAGCGAATGAAGCTATTCACCCCTCCCTCTAGCTCTTTATGTATCCTAACACTTTCAACGTTGTATGCTTAGTATCTTTGTTGATCTTTTAGAAAATTATATGGAGGTATTTATGGATGATTTTATTGAGTATAACTTATTTTTGATGCATGTTTAGATAATTTATCTAGAGTACTATGTAGATGTGTTGACACTAATTTTTTGTTAAATTGTAAAAAATATCATTTTATAGTGCAACAAGGAATTATATTAGGTCATATAATCTCTAGAAAAGGAATTGAGGTAGACCTGCTAAGATTAATATTATTTCATCTTTATCTTACCCCACATGCATGCATGTAGGAGGTGCGTTCTTTCCTTAGCCATGCAGGTTTCTACATATGTTTCATTCGAGATTTAGTAAAATTGTTCTCCCGCTGTCCAACCTACTATAAAAGGATGTGGATTTTATTTTTAATCAATCATACAAGGGGTGCATTTGACCATCTGAAGAAGGCCCTTACCTTAACTTGAATCATCAAACACTTGAACTAGACCCTCCAATTGAACCGCCTCCAACCGTAAGGGAGAACTTTCTGGTTGAATGATCATCATCTTAAACAATTTCATGAAGGCAAAAAAGGGACAATGGTTGAGAAGTTGGTGCTTCATAATGCTATCTACCCAACCTAAAGGGAAGTCCATTCCTTTCTATTTTATGTTTTTCTTTGTCTTTGTGTTCATATATTTTCTTTATTTTGTTTGTTTTGCTTTCTTGCTTTTCACTTACTTTGGTCTTGTTCGCATCTTCCTGCATATTCCTTCTTAATGCTTTGAGAATCGTAAAAGATTTTTAAGTTTGACCGTAGAGTTTTGAATTCCTTGACATAATTGAACGCATTGTTTGCAAAACATCAATTAGTGTGTTGATAGATTCTACTTTGATAGATCAAGCTTGATAATTTATATTTATCTAGTGAGGATCTAAATTGCTCTTATTTTTTATCCTCTTTGTATGTGGATTGCATTGATGTCAATTGATACTCTAACACTTGTTTTGCTTTTTTTTTAAATGATTAACGAAGTTTTTTTAATCTCGGGTGATTGGCTCGACCTCACGAAAATTTTCCACCGATTGCTAGGGTAATTGGGAAGCGCTCGCGGGAGGCGGTCTAGAAGCCTAGCGCCTCAGGGTTTGCGTCTCATTTGAAGAAAAAATTCCTACAAATACGTCGTAGCCGGGGATCGAATCATGGATGCCTGAGATAGCGATCAGTCGCGTTACCGCTGTACCATAGCTCCGGGGGCAAAAATGATTAACGAGATATTTCTAATCTCGGGCGATCGACTTGACCCCACGGAAATTTCTCACCGACCGTCAGGATTTTGCTTCTTTTTGAGATTACATTATCATACACATGCAAGAATGTGATGAAGGTCACTCACTTGTTCACTTTTTGATTTTCTCAATTGCTTAGTTACTAGCCGAATAATTCTATTAACACCTTTATTTTTCATTATATTTTCTTTGCCCTACTTTCATTAATCCGTCTTTTACCAATCCTTAGAAAATGAGAGTTTTGGTTTTCTCATGGTGAGTTGCATTGTCTGATTGGGGGAACGATGCATGTAAAACTCTAGAATGAAACACGCGTAGGTCATGTTGAGCGGTAGGTCGTGTTGAGCGCCACGATCGTGTTTCATTCTAGACACTCCATGATTTAAGAAGAAGATTTCACCCGACGAAAAGATGGGCAAGTCGTGTTATGTGCCACAACTATGGTCGTGAGAAGAAGATTTCCCCCGAAGGAAACACGAGCATGCCATGTTCTGTGCCCACGGCCATGGCCGCCAGAAGGAGATTTAACCTAAATTCCATGATTAAGTGGGATTTCAGCTATCAATCTGTTTTCAAAGGCCATTACATGAGAAATTCTCCTATCAGAGGCATAGAGAGCTTCAATTCTGATGGTAAGACAAGTATTTCAAAAGTGTATTCACAAGATCCATTTGATGTTAGATCAAATCTTGAAGAGCTACAGGAACTTGGTGTTGGAATATACGGCAATTTACCAAAGGGCGTATCCAACTATTCGTAATTACCGAAAGGAGTACCATGGTTTCTATTATACCAAAGGGCGCATCCCATATAGTGAAGTTACTTTTATACCCCTCCCGCCAAAGAATGACTTTATCAAACACATTTTCGAGACACCGGACCACTTTATCAATAAAATATTAATTTGTGGTTCGGATGGGTAGCAGTCGAAATTTTCTCCGTTCTCTCTCAGCGCAACAACGTAAATGGAAGTCCTTCATTTCGGATAAAAGCTCACTCTCAACCTCTCTCAGCGCAAGAACTCGCCTTCTTGCAGTCCTACGTGCCCTAGCTGTGATATAGTCGCGAGCTCATCCCCCGAATCCCTGCGGACAACCAAAACCTAGGCATTGCTCGAAAGCGTTTCTGTGTGATCCTGAGGTGGGTTTTAGTGTTAACGTTGAAGTGGAGACTGATCGGCATAATACACCAAGGGGTTAGGGTTTCTGCACGTTGGATTTATTTGATAATGTCAGGCAAAAGGTCTGTAGGTGGTTCAGCGTCTTCTTCCTTGGTATTATCCACCAAGGTATGTTAGCGATATGCTTAGGTCAAACCAGCATTGTTTGTCAACATGTTTAAAATTATTTTGCTGAATAAATTTGTACTGTATATAAACTGTAGGATTCAAATGACATTGGACAAAAATTACGTTGGTGCAGTGTTTTAGGCCACTTTAAACAATTTTTTGAAGAATTTGACATTTTAAATGATCGACACATTGCGAAGATCAAAGGGTCGCCTTTCAGTTTTTTCCTGGACATACAAGAATTGCAGCATATCCGTGGAATTTTGGTTAATATATTTGAAAGTTGGGATTCAACCTCGCAAGGTTTTAAATTCTCAGGTAATAGTTTTAGTTATTAATTGTAGACAATATCTATAGTATCTATAGTAAGATAAGACAGTAATATAGATGGCCTGAAATGATTAGTTTTTGATAAAGTTTAATCATTTCGTTTTAGGGCTACTGAGGGACTGAAGTGAAAATGACTTCAGGCCCTCGATAGGCCTGAAATAAAATCATTTCAGGCCTACCAAGGGCCTGAAGTTAATTTAGTTCAGGCCCTCGGTAGGCCTGAAATGAATTCATTTCAGGCCCTCGTCGGGTCTGAAATGTATTCATTTCAGGCCCTCGTCGGGCCTGAAATGTATTCATTTCAGGCCCTCGTCGGGCCTGAATTGAATTCATTTCAGGCCCACGTCGGGCCTGAATTAAAATCATTTCAGGCCCAACGTGGAATAATTTCAAGCCTATATTCTTGATGATAACTAAATATTGTAATTGTTTCAGGTGTACCGGTTGCGTTCTCCAGACGAGATGTTGCTTTGATACTGGGTATAGTGGACCGTGGTGTTTCGGTCCCTATTAATTCAACTAAAGCATCGGGTGACCTCTATCGTACTTACTTCTCAAAAGAAAAACAACCTACAAGAACAAGACTTGAGGAGTTACTTAAACATTTTTCTAAAAGTGTTGAATCAGAGGTTGATGTGTTATTAGTGTGTAAATTTTATATTTTGTATATATTTGTTTGTGTTTTATTTTCATCTAGTACATATAAGGTTTCTCTAGGTCTTGTAGATATAGTAGATGATTATGACAATCTAAGTAGATTCAATTGGGTAGAAGCTATCCATCAATTTTTGTCTCCACAATTACCTAAGATTGGGGACTTATTTTCATCAACTCAGGGAAACCAGAGCACCACCAACCTCCCTTACCTAAAGGGATTTGCAGGGCTTTTGGCAGTGAGTAGAATTATCTTGTTAAATTTTATAATATTTTGATGTCATTAATGTATTTGGCTGCAAAAATTTATGTAGGCATGGTTTTTGGAGCATGTACCAATTCAAAAACCATTCAATGTTGAAGGGCCCCGAATAAATAAGTGGAGGAATATTCCTTCGCATATTAGTAGGGTGAGGGGCCTTGTCGACCGACTCTCGTCTGAAGAGGTAATTATTCTTAAATGTGATCTATCTGAGTTAGATAGAGAGGTAGTAACATTTGTGTACTTCGTAATTGACAGGTTATTGTTGAATTAATTCCTACCCTACATGAGAACACATTGTTTGAGAACCTTGATATCGGTGATGACATACCACGGCCAATGGAGACATCAGAAGGAGATGTTAGGCTATGTGGTGAATGCATTCTTAAGGACAACCGAATCAAGGAGCTAACAGAGGAGAATATATGTTTGAATGAAAGGGTTAAGGAATTACTTTCAATTATTGAAAAAAAAGGCATGGAGGGTCAAGAAAGCTATCCTGTAGTCGATCCTCTTTCTGATCCAGTATCTTGTACACCTAGGAGAGGACGTGACCGAACTCGGTATGATTACAGGGATACTCCAATTGACAGTCCAGTATGGCACCAACTTTTACCTAAGGGGAAGCGGGACAGGAAACAAATATCAATTGTTATGGACAAGGGAAAAAGGAAACTTAGTGAGGAGGATATGGATGAAGCAAGAGGAAACATTTACGATGTAATGGAAGTCATGTCTGAAGAAGACATAGAGGAGGAAACAAGAAGAACCTCCGAACTATACAAAATGAGGCAACAAGGCATTGATGTAAGTGTGTTAATTTCATTTAAAATACATCAATTATATTGAATTTGGTCAATAATTAGTTTGGGCTAAATAAATTTTATTGATGTAGTTTGTGAAGAAACATTTTATGAATACAAAGAAGAAAAATAAAGATAAAGAAGTGGTCTACCTGATAAATAGATTGGAGAATCTAAAGTAAGTTACAAAATATTATAGTTTAGGTTAGTTAATATATCTTCTTATGTAATATATAATCATATCAATTTACATGACAGGTTGGCAAATGAATTTATCTGGGAGGATGCACCCTTTGCTTTGAATTTGCATTCATTCTTACAAATCCTCAATGGAGAGGTTTTTACAAAAGGCGAGGTCATTGATGTCTTTTGTAAAATTTTATTTAGGGGAGCATCCGCATGTGGTAGGCCATACAACAAGTCAATATATTGTTCAACCTTCTTTACAGTAAGTGATGTATATTAATTAAACAGATATATTGTACAAGACCTAATATTATGATATGGGTATTATTAATTTTGTGAATGCATATTTGTAGGCATCAATCAGATCGTCAAGAAAGATTTCCCTGCAACAAGTGATGAAGACTGATATGCTTGAACAAGGGTTTAGATTTATTTTAATCCCTTTGTGCAGTGATAATATACACTTTCACTTGTTGGCGGTGGATACAGAATCCATGACTTTTAATCATTTTAATTCTTTTGCTAGTGGTCGTAAATATAAGCATGAATTTGACACAGCGGTGAGCTACCTTCCTTTATTCTTATATATGGTCATCATTTTCTCTAAAATGTCAATGATGGTGATTAATAAATTCATGATATGTTTGACAGGTAAAAGAACTTAAACAATATACTCGCGAGGAACTTACGGCTATTCATCCGTATCTACAAAGTCATCATCCCTTGGACAAATGGCCCTCCGTCAGACAAAAATGTCCCCAACAAGAACATAGGTAACTAAATGAGAAAAAACTTTCTTATTTTTTAAAATAAGAAAGTATTTTATAAACCCACTTATTGAAATCTAAAAAAATGTTTGTTAATTTCAGCGTGGACTGTGCCTTCTTTGTCATGCAATATGTTCGATGTCTCCTATATGATGAGAAGATGGATTTCAAACAAGGAGACATGAGTAAAATCAGATTTGAGCTGACAGTTAATATTCTGAGAGACATGTTTTGTAAAACTTGAGATAATCTGAAAACTGTATTGGTGATGTAAAAATCCATTGCTGTTGATTGACATCCATTTGTATGGAAAAATCTCCTTATATGGATGTTGTTATGATTATGTAGATATTGTTATTCTATATAATATATTGTCAACAAAAACAAAACAATTGGGTGATATTTATTCAAATCCAGTTGTTGCACTGTTGTGTGCCAAGTGATACGGTCAGATATAATAACTGATAATGCACTGTTGTGTGCCAGTTACTGCACTGTTGTGTGCCAAATGATCTATTCTGTCACATCTTGTAGGTAAATATAGATTATTATTCTAAAAATCATTATATAATCTAATCAACAATATATATTATATAAATCAGATATAGGAGGTCCATCGGTGGGTTTTGAGCAAAACCCACTGATGGAACTAAACTAAACCTATAGGTTTGGAAAAAATTATAATTTGATGTTTCGGACACCTAATCTACATTCTCCAACCTCAACCCAAACTACTGATAATGGATTTTCAGAAATCCAGATATGAGAGGTCCATCAGTGGGTTTTGCTCAAAACCCACTGATGGAACTAAACTAGCCCTATAGCTTTGGAAAAATTTATAATTTGAGGTTTCCGACACCTAAAATACTTTCTAGAACCTCAACTCTAACTACTGATAATGGATTTTCAGAAATCCAGATATGGGAGGTCCATAAGTGGGTTTTGCTCAAAACCCACTGATGGAACTAAACTACACCTATACTTTGGAGAAAATTATAATTTGAGGTTTCCGACACCTAAAATACTTTCTCCAACCTGATCCCTAACTGTTGATAATTTTTTTTCATTAATCCAGATATGGGATGTCCATTAGTGGGTTTTGCTCAAAACCCACTGATGGAACTAAATTACACCTATAGGTTTGGAAAAAATTATAATTTGATATTTCCGACACCTAAAATACTTTCTCCAACCTCATCAATGGGTCCTTCAGTGGAGTTGAGGTGCTACAAACCTCAAATTATAATTTCAGGCCCACGTTGGGCCTGAAATAACTTTATTTCAGGCCCAAGGTGGGCCTGAATAAAGTTATTTCAGGCCCTTAGTGGGCCTGAAATACATTTATTTCAGGCCCACGTGTTGGGAACGAGATGGCTAGAGAGGGGGGGTGAATCTAGCTAGACACAATTTCTTGCTTTCTTTCCAAACTTCTGCACTTCAAGGTTAGACAGCGGAAGCAAATGCAGAACAAAAACTAAGCAGAGAAAGAAACGCAAACCAAACAAACGCTAAGACGGAGATGTACAAGGTTCGGGGATAACTTGCCCCTACTCCTTGGCGTGCCCGTAAGGTGGGCGATCCCTTGATCGTCGGCAGATCAAGCCCCGGTGAACATCGGATATCAAGCGCCTCCTTCTCGGTGGAGTAACCTCTCCACAAGCTGTCTCAGTAGATGAATACAAGATTAAGCACACGAGACACTCGAGAAGGGAAGCTCACAAAGCTCTCACAGCAATGCAACAAGATCGCTCAAGAAGAAAGCAACAGAGAGCACGAACACAACCCAACAACAACTTCCCAAGTTTTCTGTCTGTCTCTTGTTCACCTCTCCTCTGCCTCCGCTTCATCACTTAAGCTCTGCTCACCATCACAAGCTTCATCAGCATCCACTGAGCCAGCCTGAACCCACTGACCTCCCTGAGCACTCAGTCCACTGAAGACTCCCTCTCCAGCTGAGCCTCCGTCAGTCGCCAGCTACGTTAGTTGCCCGTTGAAACCTGAGAATGAGAAACAGCCAAACCTGCTCAACGGAAAGCCTCCCATTGACCCTCCTTGAGTGTTTGAATCACCTGCTATCACCTGCACACTCCAATAGAGGCTTAGCAATGCATATCAAAACATATCAGCAATGTATCAGAGAATCGGCAGTGAAAACAAACGCGATCAGAGCTTCTGACAGCGTATTTGAATTAAAGTTCTGCGCCTGATCGGTCACCAGACCGATCAGGGTGAAGCCTGATCGGTCACCAGACCGATCAGAATGGATCCTGATCGGTCACCCAGATCGATCAGGGCAGATGAACAGTTATTTTTTAATCAATCCCAAGATCCCTGATCGGTCACCGGACCGATCCAAGACTATCAGCAAGGGAACTCACTCACCGTTTGCTCCCTGATCGGTCACCAGACCGATCAGGAGTAAGACAGCAAGGAAGCAGCCTGCTCCCTGATCGGTCACCGGTTCGATCAGGCATAGCTGGATCGGTCACCAGACCGATCCACTAAAGGGCAGCGTGCCAATGTCCCTGATCGGTCACCAGACCGATCCAGTGACTCAACCCTAGCCCTCCAAGCTAGGAATTCATCCACCTTAGCCCTCCAAGCTAAGGATTTTTCCATCTAACTCTCCAAGTTGGGAATTTGCACCTAACTCTCCAAGTTAGGACTTTTCACCTAGCCCTCCAAACTAGGACTTTTCACCTAGCCCTCCAAGCTAGGACTTTTCACCCAACTCTTCCGAGTTAGAACATCATCCAACCTAGCCCTCCAAGCTAGGCACCTGACCCTCCAAGCCAGGACTTTTCACCTAATTCTCCAAGATGGGAATTTGCACCTAACCCTCCAAGTTAGGACTTTTCACCTAGCCCTCCAAGCTAGGACTTTTTCACCCACCTCTTCCGAATTAGGACTTTTCAACACCTGGCTTCACTCACCAGGACCCGGCTTCACTCACCGGGATTTCTAACACCTGGCTTCCAACTCACCAGGA
>JAGFNQ010002381.1:1025073-1226148 GCA_024364735.1 Boesenbergia rotunda | reverse complement strand
TTGTTGATGTAGGTATCAATTGCAACCAGTATGGTCCAATGGGACCTTTACATTAGATATGCAATCATTTTTGACAATATTTGATTGGAATGACTACACCTCCGGGGATTGCATAAATACTTACTGGACTATTCTTGTAAATGAAGCAAATCCTGTAACTCACCTTACCACCCCTCCATATTCTGTGGGGTGGGTTTTGAGGTAAGTAAATTAGCAACTTGGTTTATGTTTATTTTCTAGGATTGAGTCAACTAACACTTCCTTTTTAAAAACATAGGAATTGTTTGAGGTGATACATGCTGCAGCATTTGAATAAACAATTGCTACTGATACAAATAAGCCAATTAGATATATCTTCTGTCCTCTAAATAATGCAGATGATCACTGGCATCTATTGATTATTGACCTGGAGGAAAGTAGTTTCCTTCATTATAATTCTCTCAGCGCCACAGAAGGGTACACAGCCAAATATGAAAAAACTGTAAGTTTTCTATTTGATATATAAACGTTTACAAAAAACTATGTGATGAGCTAGAATTTTGACTAATGTAATTTCTATGTAGGTGGCGTTTTTCAAAAATTTGAACTGGTCATATTATTTGAATTGGAATAAAGGTTTGCCAGAAATATCGGGGAAAGAGTTTAATCAAATTGTAGTACAAGGACCCACCCAAAGCAGATCGTAAGCTAATGTTTTTTGTATTTTGGTTTAACACTACCTAATCTTTCATGCTTGAATTTATATGCTAACAACACTGACTCATAATGCTTGTTTCAGGTTGGATTGTGCTTTCTTCATCATGCGATTTGCTGAAAGTTTGGTCTTTCAACGCTCTACCAATTTTAGCCAAAAACAAATGAAACCTTATCGTTTTCAGGTGGGATACAAAATAATGAGAGACAAGTTCTGGAAGCAAACTCTGTAATTTGTTGTTTTGTTGCTACAATCCATATATGTAAGTGTAATGACAAATATTGTATATTTGTAGTTATAATGTATGTAATTGATATTGAAATCAATGGAGCATTTCTTTCGATCCATGGTTTTTTTGTAATCTCTAATCTTTAAACTGTAATTGTTGTCAATTACATCAATAATTTTTTAGGGAAGTATTTTGATTTCAGGCCCACGGTGGGCCTGAAATGACATTATTTCAGGCCCAGAGGGGGCCTGAAATGATTTATTTCAGGCCCACACTGGGCCTGAAATGCTAGTATTTCAGGCCCAAGAAGGGCCTGAAATGATATTATTTCAGGCCCTATCTGGGACTGAAATGAGTTATTTCAGGCCCAGCTTGGGCCTGAAATGAGTTATTTCAGGCCCACGCCTCTGGTTGCAAAAAAATTATTTTCATATCTGGATTAAATTTTTATACGCCAATCTTTTAAATAAATGAACATGTTGTGACCACATTTTTAAAAGATAAACAAGAAGGAGAGTACCTAAATACACATTGCACACCACAATTGAATTCCATTCACATCAAAACCTCATATTATCAGAATTTGGCACATCAGGAGATTTGTATGATGGACCTAGCATATTTGGATTTTTCAAACCTCATTATCAGTTCTCAGACTTTACCTAATTATTGGTATTTTAGCTAGGATATGCTATTTTTCGTCTCCAAACAAAGTCCTAATTATTATCTAAAACTGTGTTCATACAGTATCAGTTGGCACACAACAATGATTTAACAAAACAAAAATCAGAAGGGGTTAAACAACAGATTTTCAGAAAACACAGGACTTCAGGACTTCAAGTTCCTGAAATAACATTATTTTGGGTTTACAAATGATACGACTTCAATTCTGATATATTCTGCTTATAACACAATGTAAAATGTATCATAATATTGAAATACTTCTATAAGTCACAACATTAACAACTAGTTTTTTTAAAGAATACTATACATTCAGTTATCCTCCTTACAAAATAAACACTTCCATCAGAAAATTTCTGCAATTCATAAACCAATTAACTCAAGACCTTGGGGCTGGCGGCATTCTACATGTCCTTTTATTATGGCCAAGTTGTTTGCACCGGCTGCATTTAAGTTTCACCTTGCCATTGTGTCTTGACTCAATCCGTGCCTTCTTCGTCTACCAGGCTGCACAAGGCTACGGGGACATCGAACTGTAATGTTGTTTACTCCACTAGGCCAAAACTGCTTGCTTCTACAAGGGTAAATACGATCCATGTAAACCCACTTCCAAGTTTCAGAATAAAAATAATGCTCACAATATCGGAGTGTATCGATATTCCTGTGAACTATTACAGCTATAGCATGTGAGCAAGGGAGTCCTGAAATTTGAAACTCCCCACAATGACAAAACTTTTTTTCCAAATCAACAATGTATGAAGTGCCCCATGTTTCTACCTCCATTTCTGATTGAGAGTAAGGGTGAACCTTATAAGCTCTAGCTTTCTCTCTCCTTGATTCCATTTCTTTTGTAGCATGAGGTGTCAAAGCAACATGCCATTTGGAAACTTCCTCTCTACGGTTATAGAATCATTGAGCTACCTTTCTTCTTGTATTATCAATTAACCTATTTATGGGAAGCTCACGTGTAGACTTAAACAAAGCATTCAAGCTCTCCACACAATTCGTGGTAAGCATTCTGTACCTTCTCCCAGTAAAGTGTGCATTTGCCCACCTTTTAGGGTCAATGTTCTGAAGCCACTTATGAGCATCTGGATGTTTTTCAAGCATTGTCTGCATTATCATATCATATTGGAGTGTTGTGTTGCCTCGTGCTGCTGCCCAAAACAAACCTACACCAGCTCTACTTCCAGTATCAGTTACCATATTACAACACATGTGGTGGCAACAAAAAACATGATGCGCGTTTGTGAATACTTTTCTGACTGCTGATATAATACCCTGATGTCTATCTGATACTATGGTGAGTGAGTGATCATCAACAGCAAAGAACTTCTTTGTATGATCCAAAAACCACTCCCAAACAGACCCACATTCTACTTCAGCTATTGCAAAGGCAACTGGGAGAACATTGTCATTACCATCAATCGCCGTTGCAATCAACAATACTCCTGGATACTTTCCTCTTAGGTGTGTCGCATCAATTCCGATAAGTCTATGCAAATAAGACCTGAACACCCTTCGGCAAGCACCAAAAGCCCAAAAACACCTTTGGAACTGATTGTCACCATTCGTGCATAGTGCCACATAAGTTTCAGGATCTCTAGCTCTTAACTCACGCAGATATTGTGGGAGATCTCTGTATGCCTCATCATAATCTCCAACAACCTTTTTCAATGCTTTCTCCCTAGCTATGTATGCTTTTCTGTATGATATCGTCACTCCAAATCTAGCTTTAATATCTGAAATAATCATACTTGGTTTGTATTGTTCATTATGAAGAAATTGCTCTTCAACAAAAGAAGCAACAAATGATGAAGAGCATGCATGATGATCAGCACTTTCCCTAACACTTCGACATTGGTGTTCCTTTATATAATTTGTAACAGTGAACTCTACTTCCCCCCTTCCTACTACTCTCCATGTACATGGTTGGTTAAAACACACTGCTTTAACTCTGTTTTTCCGGGTGTCAACTGGGTTATATCTCATATGCTTAACCATCGCATGTTTAACAAGTGCATTCTTGAATTCTTCTCTAGATGGAAATATCTGCCCCACAAAAAATTCATGCTCATCTCTTGCCTCTAGCTCTCGAATTAGCCCAGCAAGCAATCGAGAATTCAAAATATATGGATCTTCAGCTAATGGAAACTCCTCCTCTAGGTCACTGTACTGATCTGGGGGGAATTCATATTGCTCAATCTGCATATCATCAGCTTGGAATTCTAGTACACTTGTACTGGGTACAAATTCTTCTGCATTCCGGATTTCAATTTCTTCCTCCCCACTCCAGGTTGGCTGAAAGATTTCAACTACTCTTGTAGAAGAATTCAAACCCTCATCTTCTAAATTATTGGCTTCTTCATTTAGATCAATTGCCAAATTCCTTGTAATGCTATTATCACCATACTGGGAAGATAATGGAATATTATTACTAGTTATTTCTAATCCTTTCCCCGTAGCCACATTATCATCAAGAGTATTCCATATCTCAGAGAGAATTTCGTCAACAACATTATCATCCCTGAAAAAAATTACAATTAACTTTATCAAACTTTGAAATTGATAATAAAGGCCCTAGGAGCCCCTGAGGGCCTGAAATCATTTGATTCAGGCCCAGGGATTTGATTTCAGGCCCTACCAGGGCCTGAAATCATTTTATTTCAGGCCCTACCAGGCCTGAAATCATTTTATTTCAGGCCCAGGTCGGGCCTGAAATAAAATTATTTCAGGCCCAGGTCGGGCCTGAAATAAAATTATTTCAGGCCCTACCAGGGCCTGAAATCATTTGCTTTCAGGCCCACTCCGAGCCTGAATCATTACATTTCAGGCCCAGGGCGGGTCTGAAATCATTTGATTTCAGCCCCTCCCTGGACCTGAAATAAAATAAATTCAGGCCAGGTCCTGGGAGGACCTGAATTTCTTTTATTTCAGTCCCTCCGAGGGCCTGAAACAAAATTTTTCAGCCTCTCCTATTGCCTTAAATCTAATGACATCATGCACTCCAAGGGCCTGATATCATGTAATGCATATCACCCTAAGCCTCCTCCAAACATAAAAATAGTACAAAGAGTTTAACTTGATTAAAACTATATCTGATGACCATATCAAAGATGACAATCATACGTACATTCCTATTTCTCTTAGTTGCCAATCTGTTTCTTCCTTTTTCTCCTTCGACAACCTATTTTGTTGCTTCCTTTTTCTCCTTCGACAACCTATTTTCCTCAGGTGCTTTGGTGATGAATCGAGTTGTGCAAAGAAGCAATATATACGTACATTCGTGATCATTCGACTTGTGCAAATCATTTCACATATATATATATTGGCTGAGAAAAATTCGACTGCTACCCATCCGAACCATAAATTAATATTTTATTGATAAAGTGGTCCGGTGTCTCGAAAATGTGTTTGATAAAGCCATTCTTTGGCGGGAGGGGTATAAAAGTAACTTCACTATATGAGATGCGCCCTTTGGTATAATAGAAACCATGGTACTCCTTTCGGTAATTACGAATAGTTAGATACACCCTTTGGTAAATTGTCGTTGATGAAATTGTGGCCTTATTTGTCTACGTGTTGGCACATCATAAACAAAATCGTACGATGAGTTTGCTTTTTAAAAGAAGTCGGGAGACAATAAGTCGTTATTTCAATTTATGTTTTCGAGCAATTTTACAACTGCACAACATATTGCTCAAGAAACCTAAACCGGTCCAAGATGACTGCGAAGATGGTAGATGGAAACCATTTAAGGTAAGAAAATTTTAATCGCCTATAATTCTTTAATTTAACTTGATGCAAGATGACTGCGAAGATGATTGCGAAGATGCTTCATAACTTGATCCGTAAATTCATGAGCTATGATCCTCAGGAGTGTATCTCTGATGAAGATGACCAGAGTATAGATGATGATAGTGATCGCGGGCCTGAAACGGAGTACATACGGACAATTTCCCCAACTGATCAATGGACTACATTTATGAATGATTTAGCACTCCAAATGTTTAACAATTGGCAAAATGAAATATTTGATATGGAATGACTTTCATTATTGTAACGTTTGTTCTGTTTTCTATGCAACTCGTATTTTGTGATGCTAGTATTGATGATGCAAATTCTTGATGTTGTGATGCTAACGGTTTTTTGATATTCTTGCTATGTGCATGTGTAGTAGATGCATCTTTTTTAATCTAACCTTTTTTATTGATGTTGTGTCGTTTATTCTGTTTTCATATTATATGATGCTCTAATGTTTATGATATTTATATATTTTTGTCACTTTGATATGACTCAGATACTAGGATGGAGAGTAATCCTACAGAACCTGTGAGAATGAATGTAATACGAGGAAGATGTAAAAACAAAGTTTTTTGGACGGAAGAGGAGAGCTGGGCATTAATAAGATGTTTGTAAGATATGGCAACCGTTCCTCTTTGAAAAACAAACGGAGGTTTCAAGAACAATTACATGGTCAAGATAAGAAAGATTATGATCCAAAAGTTCACAACATTCGTCAAATCTATTAGTCACATTGAATCTAGGATCAAAACCTTAAAGAGAAAATTCCACACTATCAATAAAATGTGTAGACAAAGTGGTTGCACCTGGAATGATGTTGAAAAGAAGATAGCTTGTGAAGAAACATGATATCTTGAATGGATTAAGGTACGTGTGTTAGTCATTATTGGTTTTTTCAAATTATAATGTCGTTTATGGATATGTTAAATTGACTGTTATGTTCTTCTTTTTGAAAGAATCACAATGATGCCAAAAGTCTCTACAATGTATCATTCCCTTATTTTTCGGAGTTAGAAATAGTATATGGCAAAGGCAGAGCAACATGCCTTGTTGCGGAAGATCCTACAATGACTGCACAAAACATCACTGATGTGGATGCTGAGTTGACTATATCACTTGATAATTCACCTATATATGAAGGAGTTGAAGTTGATTCGATGTCACATCAAGAACTTTCTGTTACATCAAGGGCATCTCACTCTAAGGAGAAAAATAAATCATCCATTAACAAAGTTCAAAAAGCTTCGAAGAGAGTAAAGATTTCAACTGAGCAAAATATTGATTCTAACTTCAAGTTACTCAATGATCGGGTTGAAGGATTAATGCAAACTGTTAGCTCACACTTTGAGTCAATGTCAGCTTGGGTTCAAGGTAAATCCTCAAAAATGCCAGAAGTTCTCCAGATGTTGGATAAGTATGGATTCATTGGTAAGAACAAGTACAAGGCTGCTCAAGTTATTTGTGAAGATCCTGTGAAAGTTGAGTTATTGTTCAGTTTGGATCACTCTGAAGTTGGAGATTTTGTGCTCAGTTGCTTGTAATATGCTTGCGATGAATATTTGTTTACTTTTCTCACTTTTGGAACTGAGTTATGACACTAACATTTTGAGAAAATTTTGAGAATATAAATTTGGTGGCCTGCAACCTTTTGTTTTGCTTAATAGTTTTATAATATTTTCTTTATATTCTAGTCCATTGCTGGTTATATCCGTGCATTATGGTAGACTTTCTTGTTATTTTTGTTTTCTATTCGTATCACAAGGCTATTCCTCAAAATTCTCTTATGATTCTTTGGATGACAAGATGTGTTGTTTTGTACACCAGATAAAATCCATGTTTTTTTGCAACATCAGCTGCAGATAAGTAAGGACCATCCATCAGTGGTTCAATGGACCTATCAAGCTCAGTTGCCGATGATGAGGCAATGGAGGAAGAGTGGGTGGTAGTTAAAAAACGTAGCATTATAATTTTGGTTCCTCCAGCTGAAGAAGTGGCTGCTATCTCAAGGGCTTGAGCGTTTCATATGTATTTTTGAGAGGGAAAAAGTGCCAAGATTAACCTCTTCAAATGAGTATTTTGTCAACCATATCTAATTTTGTTTGCAAATTCATGCTGTACAAGATTTTATCTATCTCTAGGGTGAAACTTGGCATTTGTTTTCTTTGAGGAGGCACTTTGTCTCTGCAAGATAAATCATTTGATAAAATTTGGGACTTGTTATAGGATAAGTGCACTTCGCATTGTGATGTTACCTGGTGTTTGGCAAATAAAGTGAAAAAAGTGATTCGAAGGGATCATATATGAGGTGTGAGGTATTCTAATGTGATTTTATTAGCTTCTTTGGTTACTGGAAAAATTTTGTTATCTCTTTGGAACCATTAACCATGCACAAAGTATTGATAGCACGGGTAATAAGATCTCCTTTATAAAAAAAAATCCTTTTAGATGAAGTTTTAGAACTAGTTGAGCATTTTCAAAGTTATAGAACTCTAACAGCAGTGCTTTAGTTTAGTAAAAATGTTCAATTTGGTAGAAAATGGGTGACTTTTTCTGCAGAAAGGACATTCACTATAAAACTGCATTAAAGATTATAATTATAAATGATTATAGATGGATTAAAAATATCATAGTAAAATATTCAAAATACCCATAAAAATATTATTCAAAAGATTTTTTTCATATATTTAATTAATAAGGGTGAAATTGTAAATTTTCCCTGATACTCATTACTTTCTTATTCATACCAAGTAGCATCAATAGTAATTATATCCATTCCAGTATCTATACCAAGCACCATCAATCCAGCAATCATTCTCATTACCATTAACTCCTCAATGAAAACTCATTATCATTCTCATTACCAAATATATACCAAGCGCCCCCTCAATTCTTTCACTTAAGTTACTTCCAAATTATGGAATTCAATTCAATTCCTGGATGGAATTGAATTCCATCGGTTTCCAAACAGGGTGTTATTGATCAAACCGAACAAATCAGCTCTAGTTTATATCAGACTGATCTGGTTAAACTAACTAATGATTTAAACTAGATTAAGTCTGATTGAACTAATTATTTAATTTCATGCCTAAGTCCGATCATACTAGTCCTAAATAATTTTCACATACAAGCTTTGAAAATCAGCTCAAATATTAGCAGGAAAAAAATAAACTACATGTGATATATCATCACATATAAAAAAATTATTTTTTTTTTCATTTCTGACTTTTTTTTGCAAGAACCTAATCATTCGTTTTTTTTTCTTCGCCCACGCGTCTGCCCACGCCGCACGCCGCAATGAACCTGTCAGCCTTAGTAGTTGCTCATCGCGTTAGTCGTTGGCGTCCATCTTCTACGACGTAGTTGGCTCAAGGAAAAACGATGACACATAGTCATGATTTCCTGACGACTTGCGGCTCGCAATAGGGCTTTCGGAGACAAACTCTAGTCATGATTCCTCCAGTGACGAACAGGTAACTTAAGCCATGTAGCTAGTGCTATTTGCATAGTATCATTTTGAGGAATCTTTATGCACTTTACAATAGGAATTTTACCAATCGATGATTCTTTTGATCCAAAGGAAGATTTTAAAAATGCATATTATCATTTTAATCGGAACATGCATTTCTAAAAGTACTTGGGTTGAGAGCATAATTAACATGCATTCTTTTGGAATCAAAATGATATTACGAAGCAAATTTGAATTATGCATTCATTACCATTCTGATCCATTGTCGAGTCTCATGCATGATAAAGAACCAACCAAAAAAATTATAAACGGTAAATACTTACAGCGATATTCGCAAATCCTCTTGTGTTCTTCGGACTTGTCGTCGGAAGAATAATCACAGATTGAAAAGTCCTTCAATTTCCACAAGTCAAATCCCTCTCAGTGACTGAATGTTCCTTTGCCATAACTTCTCCGATGATCCTCTCTTAGACTCACCCCCTCCCCTTTTATAATAAAGGGTGGGGGAGAGTGGGGAATTGGTTGGTGGGGACGTTGAAGTGACTTTTATAACCTACTATGTAATAATTTTAATATTATTAAAGCGTAAAAAAGTAAAATGATAATAATGAAATTATAAGGATATTTTATTAAAATTACAGAGGAAATTAAAAAAAGGTAAGAAATTAGGTTTGCGCTTGTCTTGCTTCCTGCTTCGTTCTCTGGCTGTCTAGTTGCTTGATCATCTGCCGAAACCTTTGCGCTTCTTTTTCGGTACGAGGATAAGGGAGGTAAAATGCGTCGATTTGCTGCGGATAGAGCGAAAAGGCTGCTCTTTGGGTCCTTGTTCTCTTCGGCTGCGCCACCATCCGCGCCTTTTAGTTCGTCACCTGCCGCAGCCGCCGCCTCTATAGATTCCGCCGCAAGATCTGTGACTGTCGATACTATCAATCCTAAGGTCAAGCCTTTCGTCCATTTGGTTTATAAAGGCGCCTTTTTTGAATCAATTTTCGTTATGTTGCAGCTAAAGTTTTGTATTTTTTTGGTTCCTCGTCGCCTATTTTATTTTTTTCTCCTTTGTTTTTGTTTTTGGTTTTGTTTGCAAGGTGACCCACTTTGATTCATGCCTGTTCGGTGAGTTGTTCTTAAGTACGTTCGGAATGTTCTGTACTGTTTTATTCAACAGGGTGAAAATTTGTTTATGTTTTGATCTATAATTATGAAACCAAGATCTGCATACCTCTTGTGTTATTTTTCGCAACTTCTGAAAATAATATTTGCTTATCTCTTTTCTGTTGAATACCCTTCGTTTTATAAAAAATGAACCAGGATAACAAATTGCGGTCTTTCTAATTGTAGTATATAAATGTAACTTGCCATGAAATTATGCATGCCGTGTTTTCTATATATTCCGATAGTCTAGAAATTATCTTGTACCTTTTGCCTTCTAGATGATTTTATTTTGCAGAAATTCAACAGAGCAGCATGAGAATCTGTAGCATACATTAACACTTTGTTATCTTTTTCTTCAGGTCCTCAAATGTGAGTATGCCGTTCGCGGTGAGATTGTTACTCATGCCCAGGTGCTTCTTTCACTTGTACTAAATGATTGACGTACCTAAATTGACAACTTAAAAGATATTGCTTTATCTATCACAATATCATTCCAAGGATCCAAGATTGGCAATTAGGCACATTCTTTTCCTTAATCTAAGAATTTATATAAAAGAAATAATTGCATAATATTTCTCCCCAATAACAGCGGCTACAGCAGGAGCTTCAAACTAAACCAGGGTCTCATCCCTTTGAAGAGGTGTGTCAAAAGTATTTGTATGAAATTTTATTTTATTTATTCCTTAAACATGGGTTCCGTTTCCATTTAGTTTGTATTATTTCTAATTAGTTTATGTGAGGTAAATTTATTTATTCTTCTCATTGTTGTGAACATCCAATGTTCTGAGCAGATACTGTACTGTAATATTGGAAATCCTCAGTCTCTTGGTCAGCAGCCGGTTACATTTTTCCGTGAGGTGGCTTCTTATACAATTTGTGCCAAATATCTAGTGAGCTTTAGTGTCTTCAAAGTTTTTAATCATTGTGTTCTTTTAGGTTCTTGCCCTTTGTGACCATCCTTCCCTTCTGGACCAAAGTGAAACTCATGCCTTATTCAGGTAGATATAGCCATTGTTATGCACGACTATTTTGTTCAATGCATTCCCCACTCATTCAAATCCTGCCAGAATATTAACACTGCCTTATGATCCACCTCATTTAGGCAAACCACCTTATCCATCTCTCAGTATTGATCGAGAGATAGTTAGTTCATCTCTCGAGCAAAAATGGTCTCAGATGCCCTTGTGACTGAGATCCCAACTAAATCTTATATTATGACATATTAAATAATAGTATGTTTATTAAATAATATTGATAATCTAGGATTGTTTAATAACTTTATATTAAGGTATATTTCACATTATTTATTGTTTCTGTATTGTTTATATGATTTATTATTTCTTGATAATCTATTATATAGGTATTCATGACAATAATCTAGTATTGTTAAATATTTGTCCTCACGAGATGGACTGATGGTTAGTGCGTGGGTGTTACCATCTTGAGGTCTGAGAGTCAAAACTTGGCAAAGCTAGTGTGCCCGCCCTCCTCACGCGCTAGCCACAACATTCGAGCTATGATTTACCTCCTTGGTGTTGGCCCTGGGACGAGTTTGCGGGGGCGCTGGGGGCGAGCGAATCACCTTTTGCCATCTAGTATTGTTAAATATTTCTATGATACAATTTTATCAAATAACAACTGGTATTTATAGGGATCTATAGGCAAAAACATTCAAAAAATCACAGTGGAAATAAGAGATCCCACGAGCGATCCATACGAAAGAAAACTCATACAAAGTTACTTTACAAATTCCTATCGTATAGGTATACCTTTGGCGCGTGCCCTTCGCTTATCTCGCTTGTCCAAGGTATGTCGGATTTCTTACACGTTCAAGTGTCCGTGCCTCTATGCGTATCCACACGAACATGATCTCTAAAGTGTCGGAGAAGAATCACCTTTGTGGTGCTAGCCATAAAAGGAGATTCACAAAGCAAGAAGGAGAGGGAGAAGAGGGATTTTAGCCAAGAGAAGGAAGGGAAGGAAGTGTAATTTGATAATTGTTATATGATTTAAGAGATACAAAGATTAGCCCTATTTATATACATAAACTAGGACCTTTTCAAAAGGAATAAATTAAATCCTATCAATACTTATCCCTAATATTTAGGATATTCTAACATCCCTAATATTTAGGATATTCTAACACTCCCCCTCAAGCTAGAGCATATAAATTATATGCACCCAGCTTGTTACATATGTAGTCAATTCGAGGACCTCTCAGTGACTTAGTAAATATATCTGCTAGCTGATCATGTGAGTTAACAAAACTAGTAGATATTTCTCCAGATATGACTTTCTCTCTGACGAAGTGACAGTCGACTTCAATATGCTTTGTCCTCTCATGAAAAACTGGATTTGAAGCGATATGCATGGCGGCCTGGTTATCACATATAAGTGACATTTGTGTGACATCTCCAAACTTTAACTCCAGGAGCAACTGTTTAAGCCATATAAGCTCTTGACTGGCTATAGTCATAGCTCGATATTCTGCCTCTGCACTGGATCTTGCGACAACATTCTGCTTTTTGCTTTTCCAAGAAATAAGGTTACCTCCGATAAATATACAAAAACCAGAAGTAGATCTCCTATCACTGGGAGATCCTGCCCAATCTGCATCAGAATATCCTATGATTCGAGTATGTTCTTTGTCTTCGTACAAAAGACCCTTTCCTGGAGCGCCTCTGATATATCGAACAATGCGAATTACAGCATCCCAATGTTCTTTACATGGAGAGTTGAGAAACTGACTTACTACACTTACTGCGAATGAGATATCTGGACGAGTAACAGTAAGATAACTTAGTCTCCCTACTAATCGCCTGTATCGTTCAGGATCTGGTAGAGGCTCCCCCTGATTTGGCAAGAGCTTGATATTAGGATCCATAGGGTTGTCAACTGTCTTTGAGTTTAACATTTTTGTTTCTTCTAGAATATCCATTGCATACTTTCTTTGGGATATAATGATCCCATTTCTGGACTGTGCTACTTCTATCCCCAAGAAATATTTGAGTCTGCCGAGATCCTTTGTCTGAAAATGTTTGAAAAGATGTTGTTTCACCTGTGAGATCCCAAGATGATCACTACCTGTGATGACAATATCATCAACATAAACCACTAGGTAGATGCAACCAGTAGATGAGTGGCGATAAAAGACAGAATGGTCAGCATTGCTTCGAGTCATGCCAAACTGTTGAATTACAATACTGAATCTACCGAACCATGCTCTGGGTGACTGTTTGAGACCATATAAAGATTTTCGCAAGCGGCACACAAGACCAGAAGACTCCCCCTGAGCAACAAAACACGGAGGTTGCTCCATGTAGACTTCTTCGAGCAGGTCACCATGTAAGAATGCATTCTTGATGTCCAACTGATATAGAGGCCAGTGTTGAATCGCAGCAATGGACATGAGTAAGCGTATAGAAGACATCTTGGCAACAGGAGAAAACGTGTCCTCATAATCCAATCCAAAGACCTGAGTATAGCCTTTAGCAACGAGACGAGCTTTAAGTCGATCAACCGTTCCGTCTGGACCAATCTTCACCGTATATATCCATCGACAACCAACAACTGACTTTCCTGGTGGTAGAGGAACGAGGTCCCAAGTCCCACAGCTCCGTAAAGCACTCATTTCGTCCAGCATAGCCTGTTTCCATCCCGGGTGGGCAAATGCATCTCCTGCATTCTTCGGAACAGAAACAGACGACAAAGAGGAAAGACAAGAATAATAGGAAGGAGAAAGACGATGGTAACTCATAGATACATAATGTGGAGAAGGATTACGAGTGGAACGTATACCTTTCCGAAGTGCAATGGGAATATCAGATTCAGACGACTCGACCGGAGGAAGGGGTGTAAAATCTGGCTCCAGAGATGATCCCATGGCTGGCGGCAAAGCTGGCTTAGGACGATGCTGATAAACTTGCAACGGAGGAGAAATTGGAGCTGGAGGTGATAGAGAGTCCTCCGGAGGATAAAAGACTGATACAGGCACAGAAGAAGGAAACTCGGAAGACGATTCTGAAGGCCCAAAGAAAGGAACCGAATCAAAGAATGTGACATCAGCAGAGATGAAATACCGACGGAGAGTAGGGGAATAACACTTGTACCCTTTTTGAGACCGTGGGTACCCAAGGAAAACACATTTATGCGACCGAGGAGAGAGTTTATCAATTCCAGGATCAAGAGCATGAGCAAAACATGTAGAACCAAAGACCCTAGGTGGTAAAGGATGAAGGGACTGATTTGGATACAGTATATGATAAGGTATTTGCCCCTGTAAAGTAGAGGAAGGCATGTGATTGATAAGATAACATGCAGTAAGTACGGCTTCTCCCCAAAACCGTAAAGGAACATGAGAGTGGTGGAGAAGAGCCCGGGTGGTCTCTAGAAGATGACGATTTTTGCGTTCTGCAACTCCATTCTGTTGAGGAGTATGAGGACAAGACTTCCGATGTAATATGCCGTGAGTTGCCAAGAAGGTCTGAAACGGAGTAGATAGATACTCACGTGCATTATCACTCTGTAAGGATCGGAGAGGGATACCAAATTGTGTTTTTATTTCATTAAAAAAAGATTGGAAAATAGAAAATAGTTCGGATCGATCCTTCATCAGATATAACCAAGTACAACGGGAGAAATCGTCTATAAAAGTAACAAAATATCGTGACCCTAATGTAGAGGTAACACGACTTGGACCCCAAATATCGGAATGAACTAAAGCAAAGGGAGACGTAGCCCGATTTATAATGCGAGGAGAAAACGAACTACGTGCATGCTTACCTAACTGGCATGACTCACAAGATAAAGACTTTAAGTGAGATAGACTAGGATGTAATTGTTTTAACTTATCGAGACCAGGATGTCCTAACTGAGCATGAATCACAAGTGGAGATGCCGCCGTTGTACCAATGAAAGAGTTTTGGTGAAGTCGATATAGACCATGAGCCTCACATCCGAAGCCAATCATCCTCCCCGTATTCCGGTCTTGCAATGAAACAGAGGATTTAGTAAACGAGATGACATAATCAAGAGACCGAGTAAGCTGACTTATTGATAATAAATTAAAGGGAGCTCCGGGGACATAAAGAACATTCTGAATGGGAAGAGATGGAGAAGAATGAATACTACCAACACCTTGGGACTGAGTTTGAGAACCATTTGCCATGGTGACAAAGGGTAAATAACCGGAAGTAGATAATGAGGAAAAAATATATCTATTACCGGTGATATGATCGGTGGCCCCAGAGTTAAGTACCCAAGGACTCGAAGAGCGAGATATGCCAGCAAAGGAATTACCAGCTTGTGTAACGACAACAAGGGAATTAGAATCCCGTCGATCCTCATACCATTTCAGAAAGTCATCATAGGAAGGCTGTGGAGTCGGAGCCGGAGTTAACTGTGAAGTGGATGCTGAAGAAGTGACAGGACATTGGGCGATCTGAGCAGTACGCGGAGGTCGACCATGGAGACTCCAACATTTATCAATCGTATGTCCTGGTCGGTGACAATGATCACACCAAGGACGTCCTTTGCCACCCTTACGAGGTGGAGGTTTGTTATTGTTCCGAGAAACCAAAGCCGAAGAGTCAACAGGAACAGAAGATGAAGTTGCTGAGATTTTGGCTGGGACACGGAGGAGAGTCGCCCAGGTAGAGTCCATGGTGGCCTCTATGGGGCTGCCTAGGATTTGATCACGAATATGAGAGTAATCTGTGGGCAGACCATATAAGGCCAGAGACAAAAAATTTCTTCCGATTTTCAAGCTCTGCAACGGGAGTGGCCGCAGGAGGGAGCAGGTCATTGAACTCGCATAGAAGGCTAGAGACTGATCCCAGATAAGTTGACATAGAATCTTCGATCTGACGGGTACTAAGGATATTCATGAGGTCTTCACAAACTTGATAAAGTCGCCGAGAAGTGTTTGTAAACCGTTGTTGAGCCTGTATCCAAACATCCTTGCAGGTGATATGAGTGCGGAAGACATCCCTAAGAGATGGATGAATAGTAGCCCGGATAATACAACACAACTGAGCATCAACCTTTTTCCATAAAGAACGATCTGTGACTTGAATATCCTCCTCGGTTTGGGTGAGATGTGTCTCATAACCCTGTCCAACAAGCCAGAGTTTAATGTGAGAGGACCAAGAGGAATAATTCTTACCATCCAACAACTCCGACGATAGCGGTGCCGTGACGTGGTTGGTAAAAATTGAAAGATCCGGTTTCGTAGTGCCGGAGGTAGCCATGGCAAATTAAATCGGTGCTGATCCAATGAATATAAGGAGCGTTCAAGGGAAGAGATTCAGCGATAGGCGAGGGCAGCGGTGTGCGTGCGCGAGTAGCCGAGAGGCGCAGATGTGCGTGAACGGCAGTCGAGGGCGGCGGCCGATGCTGTGCGCGGGGCAGCCGATGCGAGGAAGACGCTCGGGGAGGAAGGCCGCACGTAAAGGGGAGAGACGCGTTCGGGAGAAGAACGCGCGTCGAGAGAAGCCGCGCCGTGAGAAGGAATCGCGAATACGAAACCCTAATGCTCTGATACCATGTAATTTGATAATTGTTATATGATTTAAGAGATACAAAGATTAGCCCTATTTATATACATAAACTAGGACCTTTTCAAAAGGAATAAATTAAATCCTATCAATACTTATCCCTAATATTTAGGATATTCTAACATCCCTAATATTTAGGATATTCTAACATCCCTAATATTTAGGATATTCTAACAGGAAGAATGACAAGTTAATCATCCAAATGACCAGAAAAACTCTTTTATACTCATCCCATGAATATGAAGAGTTTTTGTCCCTTTAGCTTCCCTCCATTAATGCTAATAAAATCCCACTTAGAGCATATTTTCTCATGTGACTCTTCAACTTCTCTTCATCTAATAAAGAGAAACATTTCATCTTCGTCTATTATTAATTTATTAAACATTTTAATAAATTAATATCTCATTCAAATGTGGTTGAGTCTAATCTAAATGAGTCAAACTCAAATTAGATCTCAATCCCATAATCCAATTGGATTCACTTGAGTCTAACTCAATTAATTCAATTAATTTAATTCGGATCAAATCTTAGTCAAACTAAGATCAATTAATCTCCGAAGCATCGTGTCCTTAGTGTGTGACCCAATAGGTTCTCGTAACGTTGGCAATATGTCTAAACCGCTTTAGACACATAAGCAATGAGCGGCATCTAGCAATGCATTATTGCTACCCAAGTAACGAGAAAATCGAGATCCGACTTAACCTCCGTGACTATGACAATATATGACCTTGTCCTTCCATCCTTGATATCTAGATTAACCAATGAGGCATATATCGTGTCATCCTCGATCAATCTTTATGTTTCTTGATCCCCAAGTAAACTCACTCAAACAAATGAGCTCAATATCTCATATTAACTCATTTGAGCATGACCATGCATTTTAGTAGTCCTACTCGATCAAGGGGCCCACAGATATCACTCCTGTCATATGGGAGGGATAGATCTCATTTACATCACTCACATCCCTCCGCATAATTCATTACATACCCAGTGATCACCTTTATAGTCCACCCTGTTACGGGTGACGTTTGATAATACCAAAGTACATAACTCCTTATGTAGGGAACCGTAGTGATATCAGGTCTAAGGACTATTCATACTAATAGTCACATGAGAAAGTTTATGACACTCATATGACAATCTATGAAACTTTCTCATGGCGGATCAATTCAGTACACATTCTCTAATGTATACTCATGTATCAACTTGATATCATATATCCATGACTTGTGAGTTCAAGTCATCAATTGACCTACATGCTAGTCTCCATGTATTAATATTGTCCTTTAATATTAATGCTTGACTAGGAATGGTTTAGTATAGTATTCGCTACATCGTCTCACTATCGATTAAACCAATCGATATAATGTAGATAAGGACCTACTACCCAAGGACATTATTATACTTAGTTATATATAAAGTATAATAACCAAACATGCATTTATTAATGATAGAATATGATACAAAAAATCCCTAGTCAATCATCACATAATTGGCTCTAGAGCTCCTACTAACAGTGATATTTGAAATTATGATTATATATCATGTGTATGACAAATGCTATATCTAAACTCTAAAAGAACATAATATACATCCTTGTTATTATGATCGAACATCAATTGCAATGTCATATATTAAATTATTTTATTGTTATTTATCCAGCCGATTGAATACAATCAATATCTTTTGCTATTTAACCCTAGCTGTTATTAGATATCCATCATTCAATTTTCCATTATCTAAATGCAATATTATTTCCTAGAAAATAATTCACCGCAATAACATTGCTATTCTTTTAGCATCACTCAGTGTTCGTATTAAAAATGAAAACTCTAGTATTAATAATTGGGAAATGCATGCCTATATGCATTAGCATGAAAGAACAGTGTTCCAATATATGGAGGGTCAAAGCACAATTTCTGAAATCCAACTCTATGAGTTTTTTAAAAAGCATTCTTCTCATTTAATATATAGGTTTGAACAAGATACTCAGTTTAGATTACTAGGTTAGTGAATGCCCATTACGTCATGCACATTTAGATTCTTAGACACTTTCATTTAGTATATGTTACTTGTTACTTATTTACATTACTTATAATTATGATCTATACAGATAATTTCTGAATAAGGACATTATGTTTGCTGAATTATTAGTAGCATATTTTGTATTATATTTGCAGTGCTGATGCAGTAGAAAGAGCATGGAAAATCCTAGATGCAATCCCTGGTAGGGCTACAGGAGCATATAGCCATAGTCAGGTAGGAACGTGTTCTAATTTCTTGCAAAAATAGTCTCTACTCTATGTCTCTATCTCTGAGGAGACTTAGAGGACTTTGTCTTGTTTCCTCCACTTTACAGGGGATCAAAGGCTTGAGAGATGCAATTGCTGCTGGAATTGCTGAACGTGATGGTTTTCCTGCCAATCCAGATGATATCTTTCTAACAGATGGAGCAAGTCCTGCGGTATTTAGTTGCAACTTTTTTCATTCCGCCCTTTTCATCATAATCACTGAAATTTTCTTTTCATTTCAGGTGCATATGATGATGCAGTTGTTAATCAGATCTGAGAAAGACGGCATTCTCTGCCCCATTCCTCAATACCCTTTATACTCTGCCTCCATTGCTCTTCACGGTGGTTCTCTTGTATGTCGCTTGCATATCACAAGATAAGATAAATAAGCACTCTAGTTATGTTTGAAATTAATTGTTAATGAGGTGTAAACGACTATTACTCATCTACATGAAAATTGTTTAGAAGTATTACAAAGCATACACGGCTACTTTGTTTCATTTGTCTTGCTAAAATATAACTTGTTTTGGTTAGGTTCCATATTACCTTGTCGAATCGACAGGATGGGGCTTGGAGATTTCAGAGCTTAAGAAACAACTGGAAGATGCCCGATCCAAGGGCATCACAGTCAGGGCACTAGTAGTGATAAATCCAGGCAATCCCACTGGCCAGGTCTGTTTCTTCATTACTTTATTCTCTTTATTTTGCTTATATCATTTCTCCCTGCCTCATACCCGTTCTATCTGAATCTTCTTTAAAATTTAATTCTTTTTCCCTATTACATGTGCTTGGTTTGAGATGATTCTTCATGATTTTCTTTCCTTCTCAAAGTTCCATGTGAATAACACTATATCTCATGGACTAGTTATGTTAGTTCTTTGGACCTGGACATTTCTAAAGTATTTTCATTTTTGCTACATTTTTCCTCTCAAGTTATGGGGTGAAACTCTTACCAAGGATTGATAGAGCTGCCTATTGAATTAGAGCTCTCTCTCTTTTTTTTTTAATTACGGGTTATGAGTTGGTATCGGAGCTTTGAGGGATATCATGACATACCAACTTAATGGAAATGGGTATTATTTGTGTTGGTATATATGACCTTGATGAGTGACTCGAGTCACAGGAGTCTATAGTCATTAACCTAGAATCCAATATTTACCTATGTAGTTTAAGGTCTAGTAAGTTAAGGAGTCATTGCTCCCATTGAGTCCTGGCATTCTTGTCTAAGATGTTTTGTTTTGTTTTCCCCTAGCAGTATGTACGCACCATTGAAGGACTACATGACTTGTGGTCATGACATTCTCGCCTGCGATGCTCTGTCTTCTTTTCCCGAGTTATTTATACAAACCTAAAAGGATTTATCACTCTCATCTTTTAAGCCACCATGAGAAGTTTTTTCTTGCATGTTATGTTATTTTCTGGATCTATGGTACTTTCAGGTTCTCGCAGAGGAAAATCAAAAGGACATAGTTGACTTTTGCAAGAACGAAGGATTAGTTCTTCTAGCAGATGAGGTGTGGCGAGTGCAGAATATCTTTTGAATTACTCGTGTATTTTGATTAATTTTTGGCTTCAAAAGGTTGAATCAATATATGAAAAGGAGGCATGAGGCCTATCAATACTAATTCCTCTGGTTCATTGATCCTGCATACTAATCCAGAGTGCCCAAATGCTGCAGGTGTATCAAGAAAACATATACGTCGATGACAAGAAATTCAACTCTTTCAAGAAAATTGCTAGATCCATGGGGTACGATGATGCACACCTTCCTTTAGTGTCTTTTCAGTCAGTTTCTAAAGGTGCGTGGCGTTCCATATAAAAAATCTACATTCAACTTCCAAGCGAACATTCTTTACCATTTCCTGTTTCTTCCATCAGGTTACTATGGAGAATGTGGAAAGCGAGGAGGATACATGGAGGTAACTGGTTTTAATGCCCAAGTGAGAGAACAAATTTACAAGGTGGCATCTGTAAATCTCTGCTCTAATATCTCTGGCCAGATTCTCGCTAGTCTTGTAATGAACCCTCCGAAGGTGATCCATTCTGTTCAACTTTACGTTTCCATGACTTGCAATTGTTCAATTTATCATAGCAAGAACCAAACTTGGATGAGTGTGCAGGTTGGAGATGAATCATATGAATCTTTTGATGCAGAAAAAAGTGGGATCCTTTCATCATTAGCCCGACGTGCAAAGGTATTAGTATCTCTTTACCTATCTGATCTTCGGTCGTAACCTTTTGCCTATCTCAATTTTTCCTTTTCGCGCAGGCCTTAGAGGATGCCTTTAACAGCTTGGAAGGTGTTACGTGCAACAAGGCCGAGGGTGCAATGTATCTATTCCCTCGTCTGCATCTACCGAGCAAGGCAATTGAAGCTGCCAAAGCAGTCAATGCAGTACCAGACGCTTTCTATGCTCGCCGCCTTCTTGATGCGACTGGCATTGTCGTCGTACCTGGATCTGGATTCGGGCAGGTGAGTTCACTTCTAACTCTGTTTGCAAATGTTTCTCTTTGGAGTGTTGGTAGCGTAGTGAGACATATGTTTTCTTTTTATTCATCTTGAAAAGGTCCCTGGAACATGGCATGTAAGGTGCACAATCCTGCCGCAAGAAGATAAGATCCCAGACATCATCTCGAGGCTGGGGGCATTTCATGAATCATTCATGGAGGAGTTCCGCGATTGAGCCGCGACTGCTGCCGCTACTGTGACGGTCATCTTCAAGCTCAGATTTTCGACGAACTGTTCGGTTTTGTCATCATCTTGTTGAAATAAAACTCATCATCCATCCATGTATTTCCTTTCAGTGGATGGCAATAGTATGTTATTTAAGTTTTTTTTTCCAGAAAATACAATAAGAAACTGTTGTCATGAACCTCTGATTTTATGAGAGATTCGTGGATATTATACTCGATCCAACAATGAGTTTTGTGGTATCATTGAATTCTGGAATGGAATTGATATTAAATAAAATAGTTTACAATGAACCAACAATAACGACTAAATTTTTATCCTGCTAGTAAATCTTTATCTTGCTAGTGAGATTGATTATATAAATCCTCCTCTATTAGTGAGTTTGATCTTCTATTATACCATTATAATTTTAATTTATTTTATCATTAGTAACTATTTTTTTCTCTCCTTATTAATTTTAATTTATTAACATCATTGTTAATATTTTATTTTTAATTTTATTCATCCTCATATGTCTATATATTCACCTTGACAATCTTATCTATATGATTCTCATTTTTAATTTGCATAACATTCAATTCCATATAAACTAATAGATTCTCTTATTTTTCTCTCCACGAGTATAATATTGATATTTTCTTTAATTTTTTATTTTTTATTTTATTCATCCTCATATGTCTATATATTCGCCTTGATAATCTCATCGCTATAATCATCTTTAATTGCATAATATTCAATTCCATATAAAATAATAGGTTTAAGTCTAACAATTATTTTATAAAATTTTCCTTTAAATTTTAGAACTACCTTCCAATCACAAAAGCATAAAAAAGGAAATATATTTTATTAATTTTGTTCATTGAGTAGATCACTCATTCTAATTCTATATTTGATTCATAAGAATATTATAACTAATAAATGAGAAATCTTGTTTATAACACTGAACTTCTCTTCAGCTCTGAAATATATTTAGTCATCCTGTTCAAGTGTTCAGCGTGTGGATCTTTTTACAATCATCAACAAGGAGCAACAAGAATGCAACTCAATGCAAATTGCAACTTTCAGGATAAAAAAAATAAGTATATATATATATTTATGAAATCGCACAGGTTTCTGTACAAATCTGTCTCTCTGTATCACTGTTTTTCGAGCTCAATCAAACTACAAGCCATGCCAAAGTTTCAGGCACAGAAAACTTGCAAATGTTAAAACGAATCGAAATCCTACACTAGAAAAAAAATAACAGAGATAACAGTTCTATGCAAAAATTTCAAGCTCTGTACTAGGCTTTCATTGTTGCACTCTGTGGTTTTTCTTCGCTTGCTTCAGACTTTGAATTGCTAGTGGCAGCCGCTGGCGGTGACCACTGATCCGGCACGACAAGAAAGTAAGTGGACATGGCTTTGCGAAACCGTTTTTTGTATTGTTTCGGTGAGATTACGGTTGGAGAGACATTCTTCGGGCCACCCAGGATTCCTGAAGCTTTAACCCAAGTCTCCAGATGCTTATCCCATGTATACTGCCTCATAAAGTCGATGATGCCAAGAACCAGTTCATGCTTTTCTTCGTCGACACCGACAAGCAAAGAGTAATCCATAACATCAACAGACTGAAATAGCATTAGCAGTAGATTGTTAGATGTATATCACCATATTCATCTAGCTAGAAAGCAGTGTCGAAGTCCAATTTGTCTACCAAAAATCCATACCACGATGAAAACTTATTCTCAATCAAGGACTAGTAAAGCAAATGAACTTTGATACTCGAGTCCAAAGAGACAGATTCTCGTGCTTACCGCCAAAAATGCTGTATCATTCCAAACAGCTCTCTCGAGCAGCCTCTTAGGTTTGTTCCCCACAAAAATTGGAGAGGTTGGCATTGACTCAATCAAATTTTGATCGAGCAGTACTTTGTTATTTCCACTCGAGTCAGCATTGTAGCGCGACCTTGAGGATCCCTTTAGGTCGTACAGTCTTTTAATGTTCCTTCCAAATAGAAGATTCTCCATCACCAGCACATCCATCCTTAAATCTTTTCCACCCTTGAGGTTTTTCGAAGAAACCTATCAAATAACAAATGGTTTATATAATTTCACAAATCAGTGGAAATTTCGACGATGAGAAAATAATTATAAAAAAATTGGTATGTTTCACAAACACATGATGGAAGCATATATATAACTTCTGGGAAAACTCTACTTTAAGGTGGTATTCAGATTACAATCAGTGATTGAAGAAGCATAATTTTCTAAATATTCTGGAAAAAAAATTTCCCTAGCAATAAATAGGTCGGATTCCTTCTAAAGTGATTCTTTCAAAATAAAAAAAATTGTGGCGTGATCAAACAGAAGAAGATTGCCAACCAAATATATAAAAAACCGAGAATAAGATTAACATCAGCAAAAACATATAAACAGAAATGTAGGACAAGGGAAAGAGCTATACAGGAAGGGGAAGATATGTCATCCCCTAATGTGCACTATCATCCAAATAATTCAAAAACCTCATTTGGCGATTTTTTCCTGGTTTTAAAAAAATCTGGAGTTTCTTTCTCATATATGGACCAGTATCCATCTTAGCACCACACCTGCGTTCTTGCTTGAACTAGGACAGTCAGTGAATGGTGACTCATTTGTTCCTGGATATCTCTACTAGTGTTTTTTGATTTCATATTGATTATGTTTTGATTAATTAATTTCTGTAATTGGCCTTTTCATCAATAAAATCATTATCATCTTGCTATAGTTATCATATTATTGACTACATTTATTATTGATTAGCAATTGATAAATAATTCAGTTGTTTTTGTTATTAATAAAGTCACATAATTGGTTTTAGATAAATTTTTACTACTAGTGCAATTAATAAATCAATGGATCAATTACTATGTTGCCTTTTATTAACAAATTGTTATATATTTTGATTAATGACTATTACTTAATTAGATTCAATAGTATCTAAAGTAAATCATTACACATTTAGTTGAATACCAGGAATGATTGAAATTTTGAAGTTAGATGCTTCCAGTCAAAGTTGAAATTCAAAATAATCCTAAAAATTTTATGTTCATGGATATCAATTGATCATTAGGAACTATACAATAGCAATTAAGCTTACCTGATAAATACCCAGGATCTTTGCAAGGCATGTTGGGCTTCGTGTGGCGATTGACTCTGAAAGATATTTGAAATACTCTGGGGCAAACTTCATAAATGATTCCAATTCTGTTTTTGTTACCTGTTTCACTATGAACCTGTCATCAAGTGATTTTGCGAAAAATACATTACTCTTGCCACCCTGTGCTCCCCAATTCTTACACCGGCTTAGAGATCTTATAAAATCAATCTCCGAGTGGCAGCAAGCTCTTCTTAGAGCGTCAAAGCGTTTTGCAAAATAACAAGTCACAGAATATTTTACTTTCCCAGGCGGCCCTTCATCCATAAAAGAAACTCTGGCATGAAATGATTTGTTACAGTTGACTGATTCCGGAGCAAGGGAACTCTTGCTAAAGGACTGTGATGAAAAATTGTCCTCAGCTGAAGCTGAACCGAAACTTCTAAAAGAATCACAAAAACTTTCATCAAAAGACTGAGAAAAAGAGGTCCCGGCAAAAGAGGTCCCAGCATCGTAGAGTGGCAATGAAAATGAGGACTCTAAATCTCTATCTGACAATTGAAAGTGATAGTCAGGCAAGACAAGTGCATATGAAATGATACTGGTTGGTTCATCATCATAAATTGGAATCACAGTGTCATTTATGCCAGCAGGAACAAGAAACCTGGCCCCACTTTGATTCTCTAACTCCTTTTGAAACAAATGGAAGGCAGAATTGTCATTCGAATCATTCAATCTTGGATATATCCAATTTTTGTTGATTGTGTTATAGATATTTACAAGTGGTGTTCCACTGCGAGATGGAAAGTCATCCATGCTGTCTCCTGACTTACTCAGCAGTGCGGAAGTAAATGGTTGAATTAAATCAGCTCCACTACGCGTTTCTATACCATCAAAACTTGGCATTGTTGCTACATTTTCCAATAAAACTGATGGATCTTGAATCATTCCATTGGCATGGGAGTTTCCAATGTCACCTGTCCACCTTGCATCAAATGTATTGGATAAATTTGTGAAAACTGGAAATTGACCATCCGAAAGGGTTCTACGTCCTACAAGACCACATTCTAAAGGAATTGATTTTTCAGTCACACTTATGCTAGTATATATAGAAGTTCTGCTTTGTCTCCCTTGCAAAGAATCCAGTTCCATGTCTCTGGTTCGCTGGCCTAACTGAATATCATGATCATCAAGGAAAGCCACTTGATTGTTAGCATCGTCATCTTTGGTCTTTTCAAGGGAGCAGAGTTTTTCCTTATCTTTGTTGAGAAGCTATTAGAAACCCCCTTGGAACTGTTAGCTGATCCCGAGGCAAATATTAGTCGTTGATCCCATAAATATGAATGAAAGATTAGCAGCCTTCTTAATTTATTAATCTCAAGAATATCGACAACTGGTTCTCCCTTCCTCACCTCCTTATTTAGTGCTTTATATAGAGCCTCCTGATTGAGTCAACGTCCGACAGACAAACGGTGTAAAAGATGAACAGTTTGTCCAGTGAAAACTAGGAAGAAGAAGCTATTTTACCTCAAAGTCGGCCTTCTCATTTTGCAGAAATTCTTCAAGCTCAGCAATGTTTTGTATGAATTCTGGACCTTCCAAACTACAATTCTGACTATTTGTATCTTTAAAGTAGCATAAAGCATTGTATATTTCTCCGAACAAATTTTCAGCCCTTTCAGCCACCTAGAAATGAGTGAAATGTCTTAATTACAAAAAAAAAAATAATTCATGCCACAATCTCGAACATTTTTAAGATGAGAACTTAGTTTGGATCACAGTAAAAACCTCATTTGCTTCTTTTCTTATCCATTCCTGCTGCTGATAATTAAAATCAACTTTAGCAGGTGGCAGGTAAACAGAATGCAAATCAATTGAGGCATATCGGAAGCAAACAACCATTCTTCCGAACCTGTTTTATGTATACACCAGCAAAATAAGAAAACGAAGTGAAAACAAATACTCCTGTAAACCATAATTAAATATGTAAAGGGTTGAGGAAGGACCCATAAAAGCGGAGACAATCTTTATGAAGAGAGTGCCCACAGCTTGCAACCCTACTTGCTGCAGCATGGTTTGAAAAGCTAAGCTCCAAAAATTTTCCAAAAGATAACCCCCAAGCAGCATCAGACATTACAACTCTCCTGGTTGCAGGAGGGAAGCCATTACTGCGACGACATCTTAAGCACCTGTGCCACATCCAGATTTTTCCATCTGTTTCTCCTGGAAGGAAAATATCAGGAAGCTTTCTAACAGATATTGTCAGACTTCCCTGGAGATGTGTATAACAATGAACATGAGCTTCTGATGGCATATCACAAGAACGGCACCTATAACTCTGTCAAAAGATCAAATAATGCTGTTATGGATGGACTAGTCAGTATAGATAATCTAAATATCTATAGTGAGCAATCTAATAAATATAACCATATTTAGGACCTGAACAAATTTAATAACTTATTCTAATCAATTATTTATCATTTAATAATTTTTATATTTTATATTATTTTAGACATATACAGTGTGATATGAAGTAAATATATAAATGTATAATATTTTCAATTGACATTTTATAATAATGGCAATTGCACTCTGGTTCACTGCTTAATATAATCAATTATAGTCAGGAATAAGGGACTTGGTTGAAATATAGGAGAGGTAACGTAATGAGAAAAGGAATACCTCATCAAATAGATGATCCCTGAGAAACCTTCCCAAAGGTTTGTCAAAGTTCCCATAGTATTTAATGCGAAAGAGTTGTGAAGGCTCGCAAACAGTCCCTTTCCACACACATCGGGTTGAAAGGGAAACCAAGATGCTCTGATGATCTGAAGGAGAAAGTGCAAATTCTTCCTTCAATGGTACTTGGTCATGTATTTCGTCCCTGCTTCTGATAAAGATTCTAGATTAGAATAGCCAATCTGCTTTCCTATGGCATTGGTTGGGGCATCCTCAGCTGTCACAGTCCCATGTCCTTCTTGATCGAGACAGCTGACTAGGAGGGAAGAAACTGAAGGAATTGCTTGTTCACTTAGACTGTCTAACATTGCCTCCTGATATGTACCTATCTGCATTTTATTTCCATCCTTTCTAGCACCATATCGAGGTGGCGAATTCAAGATACCCATGCTTGAGACAGAAGGTAGAGATGCATCCATTGATTCTTTGACGATGTCAGGATAACTTCTCTCTCCCTGAGAACAATTTTTGCCAGAAGACATATGAGTTGAAATAGTGTCAGAACATTCAACTTTGGAATCCTGATCTTTAGATGAAGCTGGTGCTTCCTCTGATAGTTCCTTCCTGAACTCGATTGAAGTTACTGGAGGTCTTTGGTTGTCAATAGTATCTTGTTGTTCACTAGCAACAGAGATAGCATGCTCGGGAGCCAAAGAAATGGATCTCTCTATGCTAGAAGATTTATCCAGAAGTCCAACAGATAACGAAGACTGTGGTGAAACTTCAGGTAAAAAAGCACCTTCATCTGCAAGAAAAGATGTTTCCAATGCCAAGTGGTAGGCTGCAAAAAATCCATATTGGACTACATGTTTCACTTTTTTCAGTTCATCAATATTTGCACCTTTCAGCAAAACCTAGACAAATAGTACAAGAGTCAAATATCAAACTTGCTGTAACTTCAATCAACCAAGTCTTAATAGATGTTTAGAAAATGATTTTTCACATATTTGCACTTAGCAGAAAATCTAAAATAAACAGTATTATTGCTGAAAGAAAAAGAATTCTGATGAGCAAGTACAAAACTCACTTTTGACAGTTATACCAAAAACTAATTTCAGTTGACTAGCGATAGATTATGCATTTTAGGTCTTTGGAACTAGTGATAGTATTGCGCAATGAGAAAAGAAGGCCCAATGCACGAGGCTCCAATAGATGTGATTCTGGAGAAGATGAGTTCACATCTTGTATTCTTACACAAATGAACCGTAGTGAATATTTTTGAGCGAGAGAAAACCTGTTGTGAATATCATGAAATATACCTACCCACTGAAGAATTTTATTAATCATGTAAACTGAGAAGAACCATATAAAAGATAACACAAATGTTAAAGTAACTCACAGTGCAACCCAATGGCTTTGGGCAATCTTCAAAGAACATCAAGTTTTTCAGCGTTTTCTTCTCACCCTTTTTTGTAGTACCAATGTCCTCATAGTATTTCTCCACATGAAACAAATCACATTGCCCAATCATTGAGGACGATAGGTGGTCAATTGAAGGAACTACTTGAGCTCCAGTGCAGCGGGCAATATGCTCCAAAATAGGCCTTTTAATATTTAAAACCAATGAAATGCCTTTTGCTAGAAGGTAATCCTGGGCAAATCGGGACACAGATTTTTCTACCAAAAGGACAGTGGGCTGGTGAGCTGCAATCTTTGCAACAGCCATTTTCAAATGATCCATTTCCTGAATAAAAATATATAGAATCAACATAAGAATTGAACCTTGTTTAAAATCACCCAGAAGGAAGCTCACAGAAGGAAACTCACTTGTTGCAACAAAGTATCAAAACTTGATAGCATATTTGTTACCCGTTGGTACTCAAGAGCACCTCCAAGTATTAGAAGACGTGGTTTTTGTATTCTTGATTTCATCCGTTTGTTTGCCACATTCTTCTTACAAACAACTCCTCTAACCACCTTACTAAAATAATAGACAAAAAATTTCAGCAAATTTACAAATGGAGCATACTAAACTAGAAATTACTAAACATTGTTAAGCTCGTACAATAGTTTCATGTAAAAAATTAAGCAAGGATGAGGCAGAAAAGAGAAGGTAGAATAACACAAAGAAATTAAGCTAAAAGCTACAATAAAATATTCACCTTTCACTGCGATGTCCAGAAGCTAAGCATTTAACTTTTACACATCCACCAGGATCCATACCTCCGACATTGCTAGTGTCTGGCTTAAGGAAATGTGCTGCTTCCCATGACAAAGATGTGACTAAGTCCAACCAACTTCCCTTATCATCTTCTTCAACAGGAAGATTTTCAACTTGCAGGAGTTGTGCTATCAGTGCCCTGAAATGTCCATCAACAACACTCTTCATTGCTTTCTTTTGCTCTTCGCTTGATCTTTCTTTTGTCTGGCACTCACCACTGCCAAAGCTATTTGATGAACGATCATATTTCTCTCCCATAGGATCCTCCTCATCGTCATCAATTAGAATGTGATCTCGTTCATCGTCATCTTCTGGATCAGGAGGAAGCCACAGCAGCCCATTGTTCTCAAAATCCACAGGTTCTGCATCTGCATTTTCTAACTCGTATATGGAAGAAGCATTAGATTCATAGCTACTTTCATTCTCATTGTCTTCCTCCATCTTATCAGCATCTGTGTTGGCATGGTGTTGAAGGTTGTGCAGTGTGGAACGGTTATCTTCCAAATTTATCCTAACTTCAGATGGATACACACTAACTGGTTGAAAATCCTGGTCCACTTCTTTAAATTCAATTGAACTACCATAGTCACCATATGGCTGGAAAAGTTGTGCTTCTGAATCATGTAATACACCATAATCATAATAATCACGATCACCTCTGCATACCAGCAATTAAGTTTCATTAAAGATATAAGTACACTAAGCAAAGAACTTAGACACAACATCAGATTATTCATTTCTGATATATCAAATACTAGCTCTCCAATGTAAAATTTCACATTAAAAACAATTATGCTTGAAGAAACCACAGAAGTGCATACTTTACAAGTTTATCAAACTCTGGTACAAAGCTACTATATAACAAACAAACTTATGGCATATAGAGGTCCTTTGTAAAACCATTAATTGGCAATAGAAACTGTCAATATAGTAATGACATAACAAGCGAATGTACTATAGCAAACCATTTAAACTGAACCAAGAAACACAAACAGAATTTTCTATGTTAACATTTCAAGTGGACAGTTTGGACCCTCGATGAAGGCGTCATTGGATCTCCATAACAAAATTGTAATTCAAAAAAATAATCTTCCTATCAAAGTTAAGTATTCCAAGCTCTCTATTGTATTTAGGATGACTACGGTTCAGGAATCCATGATTTACCTTGTACCGATTCTATACCACTTTAACTAACAGGGTAGTCAACCAACTAAACAGAGATGTAAAATCTTAAAATTTAAACTTGTACCCAACCAATTAACTAAATGGTTAAGTTCGTTTACTGGAACCAGCTAAGGAATGGGTAGGCATCTAATGAATACTCAAATACTAGGTACCTGAACTCCATTTTCGAATAGAAATCAAATTCCACAAACACAATTAATAAAAATAATTAGACTATACAACTAATATCATCTAGTGATAAATATCACAGATTGGGAATGATAAAGTACCTGTTCAAGACATAACCAAATTGATTACCAATTTCTGCACCATCTATGCTTCTGGATGATTTCTGCATCTCTAATGTATCTGAGCAAGGTTCTGATTGGAATGACTGGGCAGGGCCATATGGGGCAAGATAGTAAAGTCCTGTAGAGTAAGATCCAACAGTGGCTGAGCTATTAAGAGTCCCACTAGACTTGGTACTGATGAAGCTTGTTGAGGAAAGAGGACTGAGGCACTGTTGAAGAGCATTATCAGATGCTGGTCTCCTTTGCTCCCACTGTGTGAAACAGAAGTTACAAACACGAACTCTTTCACAATCTTCTTTAGTATTTCCACAATTATCAGAGCTAGCAGGGACATAATTTGATGTGCACTTCCCACAGAAAATACGTCCACAATGACGGCAATGATGTCGTCGGTTAAAAACTGTGAATTGTGAATCACACTCATAACAAACCCTGCAACTATGGTCAGGCATCCAAAAGTTCTTTGAAACATTTGGCGGCTCAGATCGCCTAGGGATCCAGGACTTGATAATGCTGATAAACTCCGAGAAAGAACTGGAAGTTTCCATTGATGCTGATCTCTCACAAGCCCACTCATCCTGAAAATTGCATTCGAGGTTGATAAACCTGTTCTCTTACGTTCTTCAAAATTTCAGAATCTGCCCCAGTCAAATTGAAATATAAGCATTCAGGGGTTGTCTTATCACAAAAGGATCAAAACAAAAGACTGTTTTTGGAAATCAAGTGCATATAATTCCAACGTTTATATAAATTGGATGATCAAGCACTAGCAATTGTCCTTTGGACCCTGATTCAGTTTTCGAGTTACAAAATTATGATAGTCGAATGAGCAGAAAGCTAAACAATCTTCTTTAAGACGAAATGCAAGAATAATTCAAATCAAACAACATAAAGGAACGCAACAACCTTCCCACTTACTTCGGTGGACGAATTTGGGCGTCCAAAAAGATGTTTTCCCTAGAGCCAAACAACCAAAAAGGCCCATTCTTTCAGCGTCTATACGTAAAACAGCAATGGTCACTCGTGCGCCACAAAATATTTCACATCTGCATCAAGAATAAAAAAATGGCAAGATAAATAAGGGGAGGAAAAAAAAATGCATGGCATGTCATCCAAATTCGACTAGAAATCGCGAAAAAACAAAGCGCCGATTGCAGACCCAATACCTCCGAAAAAGCTCGTCAAAACGGGATAGGATCCCTTCATTTGGAGACATAACCAAAAAAATAAAAACCTAAAATCGATCGAGAGCTATCGAGGAAGAGCACAACAGGCGGCCCAGCTTAGAGCTCCTCCCTCTCCTCCGACAACCGCCGCACCGCGTCTTAAACAATGCAGCGATTCGAACCAACAGAATAGGAACGAGAAGACAAAATCCGTATAAGTAGAAGAAAGAGAAAGATGATAAAAAATCTGACCTTTTGCTCGTTCAACGTCCGCTCCGCCTCTCTCTCACTTCCCCTCGCTTTGCCTTCGTTCCTCCCGTTCCATTTTTCAGAACCCGGCGTTCTCGTTTCCTCCCTTCTTATATTTTCTCTCTTCCTTTTCCGGAGATGGTAAATGCAAGCCGCACCCGCCCTGAAGTCTCACCCGATCCGACTATACATCCATTGGTCTTACCTTGCGGGACCCAACACGTTAACAAATAGCAGCGAAGGTACGTCAACGCACGGCCAATGGACGATAGAACACACGCGCCAATTTAGGAGGGCAAAAATTAAGCATGAACTGGGTTCGGTTGAACCTACAACTACATGTCCAGTAAATCATATTTTAATAAAAATATATATTTTTATTTTTTTGATAATTTATTGAACCACATCAGTTGGTTACTATGCGCCAGAATTATTATAATAGAATAAAAATTCGAATCTAAGTAAAAAACCCTCTCTATAATGATCATTTATAATTTTCCTATTTATTTCTTTAGTATTAATTTTGAGGCGAATTAGAGTAGAGCACTGGAGCGAGTGTATCACTTTTTACTACAACTAATACTCATTTCAGTCTGCTCGAAATAGAAAGTTGGTTAGCACATGGTAGTGTTGCCACCATGATGTTTAGGGGTATAATTCCGACTAGTAGTCGGGATGCTACCTTCTCCCATGTGCAATTTAATTACCTAGGCTAATTTCTTTTTTGAATTAATCTGGAGACGGAGCTGACGGAGACGCTAAAGATGAACGAATCACCTTATGCCACCACTATTATTCATTTCATGATTTAGGGCTTTGATGCAACTCGAGAGACGATAGAAGTGAACGAATCACTTTATGCCACTACTATTACTCATTACGTGGTCTCAGCCTAGATTTGATGTAACGGTAAAGTGCTTCAACGTTAATTAGATATTTACTATTTAAATCTCAATCGGATGTAGTGGTCAAACCTTCAACATTTAATTAGATATTTATTATTTCAATCTCAGTTACGGCATATAACAAGATATATTTTTTCATGAGATAACAATTCAGAAAGTTAACTATTTCGATAAATAATTACGAGTACTTCCTAAATTTGTTTAGATGAAATACGAGATCGAAGTATTTATCTCAGAATTAGTCATCTCACAAGAATTGGATACCCAATTAAAAAAATTAATATTCATTTCACGTATTAAGTTTAAAATATTCAAATTGCATAATGTATTCTTGCAATACTCCTTTAGTTCATCAATTGATGGATTAAGAAAATTTTAAAACAAAATAAATATATATATATTCTTAGAAGCTTTTCAATGTTTATCCCCAAATCTGAATTCAATAATATAAATGTAAAACTGGGATAAAATTTATAACAAATTCAAGACATTAGATAATGACACTTACTAAACAATACCAACCATAGATTTCTAAAACTCTTTGATTCAAAAAATATTAAAATTTTAAATTTTAAAATGGTATAAATTTATAATTTCAGATATTCGAAATGGACTGATTTTTAAAAATTCTAAATCATTTCAAATCAAAATTAATATATTCTAAAATCTTCCGAATGTATATGTCTCCTCATCCAAATTAATAACGTAAATTAAGAATAATAAATTATTAAATAAATAGAGTAAAATATTAAAAATTTATTTATTATTTTCAATTTAATTTATCAAATTCAGATATAAATTTATGTTTTGATGTGAAGTTGTTGATGGAAAAGAGAAGAAGAATTTAAAAAATGCAGTACGTAATTGAGATATTTAAAACTTAGATAGTAGTGATTCGGTAAAATATTTTTAATATAAATAAATAAATAAATATCAAAATTTAATTAAAATGAATTACCAGCGATCTAATGGATTAAATCATAATCTTCAACACGTGGAACATGTCAAATGGGCGAATGGCAGTTACAACATCCATCAACTGAAACAACAGGAGGAAGGGAAGAAAGGGTAGTTTTTAGCGACTAGAGCAGACTCAAGAAGCGAGCGAGGAAAGAAGCCATTTTTGGCAAACCCTAGCAGCCATTGATGGGGTAGCGGTCGACGCAGTTGAGCCAGGGGCTTCTGGTCGGCCGACGCGCCCTGCGCATGGCCTTCCAGACGGCGCTGTTGCACTTGAAGCCCGAGCCGAAGGCGATCTGCCAGACGCGGTCGCCGCGGCGCACGCGCCCCTTCGCCTCCAGGTACGCGAGCTCGTACCAGATGCTGCTGCTGGAGGTGTTGCCGAAGCGGTGGAGCGTCGCGCGGGCCGCGTCCATGTGGCGGTCCTCCAGCTCGAGGTTCCGCTGCAGCGCGTCCAGCACCGCCTTGCTGGCCGCGTGGATGCAGAAGTGCTCGAAGGCGAGCTTGTAGTCGGGGATGTAGGGCTTGGAGGCCGCCGCCGAGGCGCCGCCGTCCGCGGCCGGCGATTTGGGGAAGAAGTGGCGGTAGAGCAGCGTCGTGAAGAAGAGGAGCTGCTCCGAGAATGGGAGGACGAGGGGCCGAGGGTGGTGATGTTCGCCTTCAGCGCGTGCCCGCCCACCTCCATCAGATCTCGGCTGATCGATAAACCCTTGATCCTTTCCTCATCTTCCTCTTGATACACGCACCTAATCAAAGGTACAATCTTTACCTCACACGTGTTCTTGCTGATCTAAAATTAGGGTAGATTTGGTACGAATTTCGTAGTTTTTAGTTGTTGATACCTGAAGCTCCGTTCGTCGGCGCCTTTGTGAGTCCTCACAATGTGCTCAAGGCGGTACTTGGCGCGGTGGAAGTCGCGGCGGCGGTTGGAGAGCAACACGGCGGAGCAGCCCATGCGGAAGAAGCAATTGGGGATGAGCATGGAGCGGTTGCGGCCGGTGTACCAGGTGAAGGAGACGGCCTCCGTGCTGACGATGACGGCGTAGTTGCTAGGGTTTGCCTGCAGCATGTCGCGGGCGAGGTCGAGGGCGATGACGCCGGCGCTGCAGCCCATGCCGCCGAGGTTGTAGCTGAGGATGTTGCCTCGCATCTTGTAGTGGTTGACGATCATGGCGGAGAGCGACGGCGTGGGGTTGAAGAGGCTGCAGTTGACGACGAGCACGCCGACGTCCTTGGGGCGGACGCGGCACTTGTCAAAGAGCTCGTCCAGGACGGCGAACATGGCCGTCGATGCCTCTGCCCGGCCCTCCTTCATGGTCGCGCAGTTGCCCGGCGCGAACAGCGACCGCGGCATGTACGTCTCGTCGCCGATCCCCGACGACTTGAGGATCCGCCGCTGGAACGCCAGGCTCTCCTCGTCGAACTTCCCCGACTTCCTCGCCAGCTCCATGAACTCCTCGTTCGACACCTGATCCAAGATTCTATCTTTAGAACACTATCCATCTCACTCGCACAAAAATGTTTGCTGACCTTTAACTCGTCGGAGGGACGGTAGCAGGCGAAGTCGACGAGGTAGACGGGGCGCGGCTTGGACATGAAGTAGACGGCGACAGTGAAGGCTAGGACGGCGAAGAAAGCGAGCACGGTGGCGAAGTCATAGCTCGTCTCCTCCCACAGCTTCCTCCACAGCTCCTCCCTGCTCAAGCTGCCCACCTCGGCGCTGAACACCACCACGAGCACCGGGATGGTGGTCAAGTACACGGCGTGGCTGATAAGGTAGTGGTAGCCCAGCTTGACGTACTTGAGGTTCACCGACTGGAGGAAGTCTGGCAGCCGCCGCCGTACCCTGACTGAGAAGGTAAGCGAGCCCGCGTCGGGGCCAGAGGCCTCGATACCCCTGTTCACGATCTCCGTCGACAGGAGCGTGTGCTCGCCGGCCATCCTTGCTCTGCTCACTCCCCTGCTCTCCTCTGCTTTCCATGAGGCCATTAAGAAGATGCAGACGGGTGGGGGAGAGTTAATACTGCCACCAACCAAGGAGGAGAGCAGTTGGAGCCGCCATTAATTCCCATCGATTTGATGGTGCGAGCATTTGAATGCAGAAAACAAAGTCGGTCGTTCGGGATTCCTTCCACTCGAATACCCACCCTCACTTTATATCTCTGTTCCTCTGCTGGACGTGAACAGAGAACTACTATCCAGTTGATTGGGATCTGCCACTGCCTGCCTTGCCAAAATTAGGATCTCAACGTTCCAGATGATCATCACCACCCGACTCTATCAAATATATAATTAATATAAAATAAAATTTAAACATTATTAGGGCGGCAAATGTGAGCCAAAAATGAACCAAGCGGTTAAAACTGGTGTTCAAGCTTGTTCAAGTTTGGTTTGTTTAGTTAAGATTGGTATTACAGGCTTATTTATTCATTTTAAGAGCTTTTTATTTATTTACAAGCTTATTCATTTGATTGGTCTTGTGTATGTTGAATGAACATAAACAAATTCTTATCAAACCAAACACTAAGTTTATTCATGAACGATTTGATTCATTTACAGCCCTAAACAACATTATTGACCTTTAAACTTAAATTATCCTCCCTAATTATATGAAGGAAAGGGATGGTGGCTAGATATGACTAATGAAGGTTTTATCCTTTACAGTTATCATATATATGATCTTTTTTTATATAGTATTTTGATTTTGCATCATATTTTATGAATTTTATAGTATGCTCATCATATGCTATGGTTTCATTCTCATGTACAACAGGTTTTAGAATCGTACACCATGATTCTTTGAATTAAGGTTCCTTTCATGGAGACCTAATGGATTTGTTTGTAGTGATGAAGATATGCTTAAAACAAAGGGGATGATCCTTTCATAATGAGCACCATAGCACTTCTAATACCTATCGAACTACTTCAATGAAAGTAGTCAAAATGTTGATAGATCACTGTTCTTGCTATTGGTGGGTATTAGGAGGATGAATTGACTGTGATCTTATTGCCTTGTGCAAATACAAGGGAAGGAGATGGGAATTTGAGGATGTTCAGTTAATTGTTAGAAAGTACTATTATTCTATTAAGATTACCATTTTCGACCACATACTTGACCTTCTGGATATGAGTTGGATTGTATTGGCATTAGATTAGGACTGGCAGCTTGTTTTATGATTCATAAATGATCACCTACTCACATTGAATATGACATATTGGATGTCTAACATATGTCATGGTTAGTCAACCATCTTCGACATGTAAATAAAAAAAAAAGAGTATGAAACTTGAGATTTTAACTAGTAGAGTTACTACATATATGTACTTTTCTTTCTCAAATTTATCCTTAAGTTAGCCACAGTTGTTGAAACTATTAGAGTCAAATTATATAGATTTAGTTTGTTCTTTTGATGCCTACTCTTTCATCATCCCAAAATGTCTCTCTTTATTTGCTGTGACTTGTGAAACAGAAATTACTAGTTCACCGAAGTTAGGTAAACATCGCTAAAGGGGTTGGGAAAATGGCAGTAAACAAGCCACAGCTCATCTGAATTGATCCATTCAATGTTTCATTATGCTTAGATAATTAATGAAGATGTGCAGAGACTACTTGCCAGACTATCCTTGCAATATTTTAAATGTCCTTCAAATTTCATTTTACCGCTCAACTAACAATATTTATGCAATGCAGGTATAGGCAAGGCCATTTACACAGATCTGATATGCGAGTAAAAACTATCTCGCTGCAAGGTAAACGCCATAGCAAGCATCCAGGGACCAGGATAGAAGGTAGCAGTTGCACACTTTCCACAGGTTAGTGGATCACTCTCTCTATTTTGTTATAATTTGACTACAACAAGATCTATAGTTACTTTTCAAATTTTTATGTTGTTTTTTGATTGAAGAAGCCTTTGCCATGATAGAGTTAGAGCCACCTCATCCCCCGATAAATCTCCTTCTTTGAATCATCTTTGGCATTCATATGGGGACATCATTTATGTTTCATGTCGACCAGTTATAGTCCCACCAATACAACATTCTGGCACAGCACACTTATGATATTGCTTGTCGGCACCATCTTACCAGCTTGTGGATCAATTTAACCTGACTGCTAAGTTGTTATCCTTTAGGCGATACTCGGTGAGATAAATGCAATACTTATGTCTTACGTTAAGGTAAACATCGACTTGATAAGCCTTCCATCTCCCATAGAATTCAACCTATTCATTAACTTATCGCTGAAGAGGTTATTACTCATGGCATAGCATAAGGTTATAAACTAGCTAGTGACCGCCCATACCTCGACACAATTTGGCAATGAGCAAAATATAGCTTTAGGGCCACTTCACATCCTCGTTCGTTGGCAATGAATCTCAGAAATTGTCCCTTCTTCATACCGATGTGTAGGTCAACAAACATCCTTACAAAGTTGCAAGTCTGTGTCCCTTAATCATCAAATTCTAATGGTGGGAAAAAAGTCATATAGCATAAATGAGATTGATTGTGATTATAAATGCAGTGGAACAAAATCATAGTCGAAGAAAAAGTTTGGTTGGACACTGATGAACTCTGTTTAATGTTGAATACCTATTAAAGATCGTAAACTCTCCACTTCATCCCGAAAATCTTAGAAGTTGTTGGCAGGCGAATTAAAGTTGCTTCCAGCAGCTAACTGTGAAAATGACAGAACAAAGAGAGTTGGTCAAGAGTCTCTACTAGTACAAGCTAAGGAAAAATGAGACCATTAGATCATCAAGTTCATCATTAATTCACATTATCCTCGATGTAAACTCCCCTCTTCATATACAAACTATTGTGAAAGGCAAGTAACTTACGATATGTGAGAACTTCTTTGGGGTGCATTCTTAGATGGGCCATGGGGTGTCAATAGGTTCGGTGTTGGCGCGAATCCTATTAGGCACGAAAGTTCACCCAAATAGAGTATTAATGTAACATAATTCAAGTCTGGAACTTGGATTTTGTTTACTTGTGCATAAGATTTGTAATGAAAGGATCCAAAGTTCTTTACACATACATCTTTTGCTTCGATGGAAAGAATTTTGGCTTAGAAATCTTTTGCTTGCAACTGAGCAAAAATAGTCAATTTCCATAGAAGAGCAAGAGAAATGTCGATTTTTGTGGAGCTAGGAACTTGTTGTTGGGTCAGCCGTGGATCGAACTGTATGTCTGTGTGATTTTTAAGTTGAGTTTAGTCCCTAATTGAACTGTTTTGAAAACTTTGGGAGCTCACTTGGGCTCAAATTGACCTATATTTAGTGTTTTGAAAACTTTGAAAACTTTGGGAGCTCACTGTATGTCTATGTTTTGAAAACTTTGAAAACTTTAGTGTTAAATTGGAGCCTAGTTGAATCAGTGGTGAACCGATCGGTTCAATCGTTGATTTTTTTTCCCGTTCAAATAAGTATTTTAGGATTTCTACGGGTTGTCTTTCTTCTTCTCAAGTTCTTGTTGCTGCTAGGTGAAACTCATCTCCATAACCTTGGTGGCATCATCTTCGTAACCTTGGTTCTATAGAGCTTGGAATATAAAGGGCATAGTAGAACATTGAGATTAACTCTTCTTAATATATTTTTTAAAATTCCTTTTTTTTACTCATTTGATTTTTAATCGAACTTGATAAAATTAACAAATTAAACTAAATCTAATCAAACCCCCAAATAAACAATTAAAGTGTTATATATATATATATATATATATATATTATAATTTTATATTTCGTAATCTATTCTAAATCTTAAATTATAATATTTTTATTATTAACCTCAATAAGGTTGTCATTGCAAACCTATTTTTATTTAATTTATATTTATTTTTAATTAACAATTCTCAAACAAATCAATTTAAAAAAAATTAATTTACTTTTGATTCATTTTTTTAATAAACTGAAATATTTAAATTTACTTATAAGTTTGTTTTAACAATAAAAAAATCCCAATCTTTCACACTGTTTATGCAGACATTTTTTATTTAAAAAAACATTTTATATTTTCAGATTTGCACATAAACATTTTCTAAACACTTTATTTGATTATATATATATATATATATATATATATCTATCTATTAATATCTATAAAATACAGTTTTGCATGCAGACGTGACATTGACAGGGAATTTGGGATTCCTGCTTTTCTAAATAAAAAATTTATAATTAAAAATACAAATTCAAAAGAAAATATATAATTACAAATCCTAAAAAAAAATTCAGATCTTAATCCAAAATTAAAATTTTAAAAAATAATTTATCAAATTCAAAAAAGATAATTCAAAAAATAATTTTGATATAAGAAAAATGATAGCCCCACATCTGAAGTTACCAAGGTAAATTACACACATAGCAATTATAAAAATGGACAAAGAACGGTAAAACAACTCATACCTTACTCGGCCTTTTGGCTAAGATCAAGTGTAGTATATGTTCTTATTAGTTTAATATCTGATATGTGAGTCATTAGTCTACTTTAATATTAAATTAATTTTTATATGGGCGATGACCCATCACAGTAGCTTGCTACTAGGGTTTTCATATGTCGCCTGTGTGTTGCACTATAGCACAGGCCTGGCACACCCCTATCAAAGGCCTGACACACCCCTATCAAAGCAAAGTAACTTTATATCGCATCCACATCCACCATCCTTATAAAATTTATGATCACCATTAATATCTTTGACATGAATTCATGATAAAATAAAATTACTTTTCATTTTAATTTTTCATTTAATAATAAAAATTGACATATATATATTATCACTAAACATATTATTTGAATTGTGTTTGAATTGTATAAGATTCTCGTACATCGCACGGGTATTATACTAGTTTTTATTTAATTTATATTGATTTTTAATTAACAATTCTCAAACAAATCAATTTTAAAAAAAATTAATTTACTTTTGATTCATTTTTTTAATAAACTGAAATATTTAAATTTACTTATAAGTTTGTTTTAACAATAAAAAAATCCCTATCTTTCACACTGTTTATGCAGACATTTTTTATTTAAAAAAACATTTTATATTTTCATATATATATATATATATATATATATATATATATATATATATATATATATATATATATATATATATGTTAAATCCGACACTTTTATCTCGCACTGGAAAATTTTATGGGAAAGGTCCTAGGGTTTCCGGACTCTTAGGCGAAGTTTCGGGATTCAAATGGATTAAAATGGAAATGTGCAAGGGGCTTAAAGTAATACTTCCTATTATGTAAGTGTGGCTGCGGGATTTTAAAGGATTCGTGGGGGATTTTTGCAAAATTCCCTTTCATTTATTTCCTCACCTTTGCCCCATCTCATTGCCCTAGCCCGAAACCGAGCCACCACCCGACGACAACGTTCTCCTCCACCTCCTTCGCGTGATCCAACAAGCGGATGTCGATCTCTTCTTCCCCAACCCATTCCACTCCGATCGCCCTTCACCCGACGCCCATTTCTTTTTCCCCACTCTTGTCGATCGAAGACACATAGAGCCGTTGATTTTCCTCAGCCCAGACCTCAGGCTGACAACCAATGCTCTCCTTTCTCCTTTTCATCCTACTTGCTCTCCAGATTTGGGGCAGGCGATAAGGGCCTGGAAGAGGGGAAGTGGATTGGTGCAGCCGACTGAGCACCTCGCCGGTGAATCTGATCAGGTAAGGTTAGTTTGATCTAAAAGATTCCTGACCTAGTAATGGCTTGATGTTCCTATGGGTTTACCGTGTTCTTGGTGTTCTTCCTCTTCAGCTATGGGTTACACCAAACCTGGGTTGCTGTGGCTGGCAGGATTCAGGTAAGCTTCGTGTTGAATTAGGGGACAACTGAAGTAGATGTGTGTGATAAGATCATTGGTTTTGGAATCAGTCTGGATGGGAGGTTGGGATTTGATTTCAAATTGTATAGAATCTATTGGATTCGCACAGCCTGGGTTAGAGGTATGTAGATTGATCTCTTGATTAGTTTCTGTTTGGTGTTGTTGTTTTGTTTCTAAACGTTCTAGGCTACTGGCATATGTGGATAGAGCTGTCTCAGTGGGATTGATACTGATTTGTCTCTGATAATACATATGTATATTTGTAGATGGATTTCTAGTTTTGTTGGGATAATTACTAGAGATGAGTTGATGCTTGAATTTGGAACTTATGATGCTAGCTCATCAGTGGATTAGGTTTTACAGTTTCCATTTACATTTTGCTTGCTTAGCTATATTGTGGGCTACAGATTATGAGCTGAGATTGGAATAGGTTTTTCTCTAGGTTTTGATCAGTTGATACTATGATGTTATGCCAATGTGATGTCGTGAGGTGTTGGATGGTGGTGTGCTTGTGTTTTTGCTTTTGGATTAACAAATTGTTGTGTGATGATATGAAATGGGTTCTGTGATTGTGATTAACTCAGTTTAGATTAGTAGTAAGAAGGTTGAACCTTGATCTGTTGTGGGATTGAGATGAGTTTCTTCTTATGGAATGATTATATTGAGTTCTTGATTTAAGATATGGGGGATTATAGACTATTGTGTTGAATTTTGTTTGGATAAGTATGATGGTGTTTGATTCGAATTTGGATTAGTTGTTTGTGTTATGAGATTGGATTAGTGATGGCGGCGTGAGGTTCTCATCAAATCTGTTGGGTTGTTTCTTGGGTTCTATTGAATTTTTGGTTGAGTATAAAATCTAAGCGTTAACCAAATCATAACTACACAGTAGTTAGAAACTTATCATTTAATTAGATGTAATTAAATGAAATAGGTTGAGTAGGTAAACCCTAGAATGGTTTAGAGATTTATTAGCTAGTTCTATTTTTAAAATAACTATTTAAATATGTCCTTTGATACATGACATTGATTTGGACTTTTGCTTGCGGATTATTGGACGGGAGGTTCTCATTCGATACAGACTTCACCTATTTGGAGGCGGGTACTTCTTGCTTATATCTTTAGTTCCACTTTATCTTTATGCATGACTAGTTGTTTATGCAGTAAACTGATATTAACTTTTATCTGCTATCGTTTTGTTATCCTGCTTGATATTTATGCTTGACCTTGGATATGATCTAAATTTTCCTTCTATACAGTCTCGTTTATTTGTTATCTGATTCTGTATAGCATGGATATGACATGAGTATGTAGATATAGAATAGCCGACCATTGTATGGTTGCATTGATTGTGTCTAGTTAAACTTGCATGTGTGTCTAGATATGGACTGATTGGGTTATGACGGCATGTCACTTGATATCTGCATTGGTTAATTTTATTATTACTTGCATGTGCACTTAGATGCATGATGGTTAGGTTATTATACCTGCGATCGACCTGTGCATGTTATGTTGAGTTATGTATGATGACCTAGTAGGGGTTGCATGTGTTTGAGTCATGCATCATACTTGTATTGTTGCATGCCGGCGATCAACGACTCGCTTGTGGTTGAGCCTATCGTCTTCCGGTACATGATATGCACACATGACCACTCATGGGTTAGTGGATATCGTTGGGTGTGTGCATTTGCTCTGTACTGCTCCGCTCGACTGTTCATGGGTAGTGGTTTCGGAGCGTGGTAGCAGGCAGGGATCCCTTCTCTTCCCATAGACTAGAGGAGATGAGAGCGACGCTCCCTCATATATATACATAGGGTAGGGGGGTGGTCCCCCTCCAGCATTCTGTCCACTCGGTCACTCAGGAGCAGTGATAGCAAGGTGCGTACAGTGTCACAGCTCTACCCACTCGGCCGACACAGTATCGCCTCTCTCGGTGGCTTGATTGACATCAGGGGTGACCATGACATTGCATCATGTGCATATTGTGCATTTTGATTGTGATTGCTGCATTTATTTGCTGCGCACTTGCTTGACATGCATGCACAGAATATGCTTATGTGTGGATTGATAACCCTGCACTTACTCGTGTGGTACGAGTCCTTTTATGTCACACAGTCAGTTGCTACTTTCAGTTATGCATATTCTGTTATTCCTGTTGAGACTGTATCCTGTTGTTTCTTTATAGCTTATTCAGCTATTTTGTTGGTCATGCATATCTTTCTATATACCCGCGGAGTCCACTTGGACTCACCACCCGTCGTAATATTTTTGTTTTTAGGTTGACAACTCGCCGGAGGAGCCCAGTTGTCGGTCCCGGGTCCCCACGACTTCATTTGGATGGGTGCTTCTGTTGGTTTTGTTTTCTTTTGATAGCATAGTATATGTCTTCTATTCGTTATGTTACCGTGGGTTTGTATTGGATTTATTCATGCGGTATTGTATTTTGAGTCCTTTGTTGGACTTTTGTGATGTGGTTTTGCTACGTGCCTGCCCTAGAGGCAGCTCAGGTGAGTTTTTACGGTGTTTCAAATTGCGTTGTCATTTTTTCCATATTATATATATCTGTGTTGAGGCCTGAGGTCAAATTATAACTGAGTGTGTTGTATGTATGTGTAAATTGTCCGTCGGACAAGGGAGATATTATCTGATTTTATATTGGATCAGCGGCTTCATTGGTCTCGGTGCGTGACAATATATATATATATATATATATATATATATATATATATATATATATATAATTTTGATATGCTAAGAACTTTATCGTACAAATTTCATACAAATCATAATTACTTTTTCGGTTTGAATTTTGTTTTTGTATTTAATGTTATAACTCAACCCTTAAAATTTAAAGGTAAAATTTAAAATGACATAAACGCAAACTTAAAAAACATAAAATAAAAAATTTCTTTTTTGAAATATTGTAGTCATGCACATCTTCCACGACATAGTGTCTGGAGGTTAACTATATTGCGTGTGTGTATATACACAAACACAGTATTTTGATATGATGTGCCTCATTCTATGCATCTATGTGCGATTGAGGCGTCTGAAATATATCTAGATGCTTCAATTGTAAAATCAGATTTTTTTTTTTTAAATTTGTACTAAGGAGCTTCACTACAAAAAAAACATTCGATTTTGCGACGAAAATTCATCGCCAAATAGTCGTCCCAGAATCTTGCGACGAAAAAAATGAATTTGTCGCAAATATTGCGACAAATTAATGTTTCGTCGCAAAATTTTCGACAAATTCAATTTTCGTCGCAAAATTTGTCATAATTTTTGTGACAAATATAAAATTTGTTGCAAAATTTGGGACAAATTAAGAAATTCATCGTAAATTCTACAATAAATTTTAAAATTTGTCGTAGATTATTTTCGACGAATAAAAAATTTGTCACAGATTTTGCGACCAATAACTTGTCATAGATTTTCTGGGACGAAAACATAAATTTGTTACAAAAACTACTATAAATTTTTTATTCGTCGCAAAACATCTATGACAAATCAACGACGAAAATTTGTCGTAGATTTTGCGACGAATAACTCGTCGCTGATTTTCTTGGACGAAAATCAACGACGAATTACTAAATTTGTCGCAGATTTTGCGAAGAATTTTAAAATTTGTCACAGATTTTCTAGGACGAAAATATAAATTTGTCACATAAATTTTGTTAAAATTCGTTACAATTGTTCGATACACAGTAATTTCGATAATTTTGTGACGAAAATATATTCGTCGCAAAATTCATCGCAAAATAGATAAAATTTTTAACAAATTATATTTCTAAATAATAACATTTTAATATAACAAATCTCCCATCATTCAAATCAAAATCAATATCTACACTTGTGCTATTTTCTCAAGATTTTCAATTATAAAATAAGCTCTAATCAATTATCCAGCAAGATTAAAAAAAAAGAAAATCTAGAAGTTAAAAACCAAAACTAAGTGATAGTTTGCTTAAAAGGAAATTAAAAACAACAAATATAATACTTTAAATAGTAAGAAAATCATAAGCAGTAAATATAATAGTTTACATGAAAAAAGTCAATATCAACCCAAAAAAAAATAGTAGTCATAATTACAAGGTAACAACAAGATACATTTCCTATTGCAAAATTCTAAGCAAGCTTCTAGGTGTCAGGGAGAAAGGAGAGGAGATGGCTTGACTCTATCCTTCAAAATAATCTTTATGATACCTGATAACATTGAAGAGAAAAATAAGATATTCAGGAAATGGAACAACAATCTAGAGAAAATAATAGATAAAATGTGTGATGCTCTTATGCAATATAATGAAAAGAAATAGTGTAGGCAGCAATACAGATAGCATAAAACATCCATGCTCTTATGAAATACCTGTTGGGACCAGGTGCATGTTGACATGAATACGGGTTCGTAATTAAAAAAAATAATTACGTGCAGCGGAAGAATTAGCATAAATAATTTCTTAAATTATTTTAACCACGTATCTAGCATGAAACCTTATGATGTGTGGACATGATCATAAATTAAAATTTTGCAGAAAGTAAACTAATTTACTCAATACCTCGCGTAACTCGAAGTAAGGGACGAGATCCAACCGTAGCGTCCCTTGGAAGCTCCGCCACTATTCGCGTCCACGCCGAGTTCTCTTCGGGATGACTTCGCAAAGCCACGAATTTCGTGCCGACAAGAACTACTAGATTCTCCAAAGGCACGACAAGAATATCAAGAGAGAGATGGAAACTAACCACCAAGTAACGGAATCAAGATTCTGTTGGAAGGAAGGAGTTGTGACCCGCTTCTTCTTCTTCTTCGGCACCTTCTTGGTGGAGATGGCTCACGACAACTTGAAGGGGGCGCCGGCCCTAGGGGAGGAGAGAGGGCGCCGGCCCTAGAGAGAGAGAGAGGGCGTCGGCCCTAGAGAAAGAGAGGGAGAGAATAAGAGAGAGAGAGAGCTTGCTACTTAATCTCTTAATTAGAATTCAAGCCTTGCCTTGGTTCCTTTATATAGTAGCCTCTCCATTGCCAAGTCTCCCCTTTAACGGAATAAATTTTCATAAGAAATTTATCTTATAAATTTTCTTATGAATTATTCCGTTATGCCAAGTTTTATTATAACTAACTTTATAATAAAACTGATCCAGGCGAGCGATTTTTTATCAAGGTTGAGAGCCCGGTCGGAGATTACCCGGTTCAACCCGGCTCAAGGCGAGTATAAGCCGATTCCGGTGGAAGTTCCGGGCGAAGTCAAACTCACTCAGGGTCGTCCACCCAGGGTCCAAAGCTCGGGCCGAACCTTGGAGGCTGAGCTCACGAGGTCGATCTCTCGGAACCGAGCCCTCGAGGCCGAGCTCATGAGGCCGAGCTCTCGAGGCCGAGCACCCGAGGCCGAACTCTCGGGGCCGAGCCCTCAAGGCCGAGCCCTCGAGGCCGAGCTCTCGGGGCCGAGCCTTTGAGGCCGAGCTCCCGAGGTCGAGCCCTCGAAGCCGAGCTCATGAGGTCGAGCTATCGAGGCCGAGCTCTCGGGGTTGAGCTCCCGAGGCCGAGCTCACGAGGCCGAGTTCTCGAGGCTGAGCTCCCGAGGCCGAGCTCTCGGGGCCGAGGCCTCGAGGCTGAGCTCCCGAGGCCGAGCTCTCGGAGCCGAGCCCGCGAGGCTGAGCTCCCGAGTCCGAGCTCTCGGGGCTGAGCTCCCGAGGTCGAGCTCTCGGGGTCGAGCCCCCGAGGCTGAGCAATCGAGGCTGAGCTCTCTGTCGGAACTCTCCATTAAGAGATACCATCATCACCTGACGTGGCCGTCTAGCCTTAATTAGGAACAGGAAGATCAGAATCACAGACTGTCAGTCGGCTGTGTCAGTCTCACCATGTCGTTAAGACGTCCAATTGATTAGCCTAATCCCTGACTAATCCTTAACGAGATGTGAAAGTTCGCACGTGGGAAGACCCTATATAAACCCTATTTGGTCTTCGGAAAAGGGATCGCTGCCATTTGCAACCACACCATTACGTTGAGAGCTCTGTTTCGGTCCGACCTCCCAAGCTACAGCAGACTGAGTCGGCCTGGTTAGACCAACTCATTCGGGGGAAAAACCGATCTTCGCTTGTCGACAGGATCAAAAACAAACACATCTCCCCTTTTATTATGGAATAAATTTTCACAAAAATTTATTATATAAATTTTTCTTATCATGGAAAAATCAATTCATAATTGATTTTATAAAATAAAATAAACCAATCCATGGTTTATTTTAATTTCCATAAAAAGAATAAATTTATTATATAAATTTTTCTTATCATGGAAAAATCAATTCATAATTGATTTTATAAAATAAAATAAACCAATCTATGATTCATTTTAATTTCCATAAAAAGAATAAATTTATTATATAAATTTTTCTAATCATGGAAAAATCAATTCATAATTGATTTTATAAAATAAAATAAACCAATCCAAGGTTTATTTTAATTTTCATGAAAATAAATCTCTTTATATAAATTTCTTTATATAAATTTATTTATCCATAATTTTATAAAACAAATCGCGCTTGATTTATTTTATAATTTAAACCAAATAAATTGGTTTCCCTCCTTTATTGTGGCCGGCCAAACCAATGAGGGTGGGCACCCTCTTTGGCCGGCCACACCAAGCCAAACCCTTGCGAATTAAATTCATTTAATTGGTCCAATAAGCCTTCAAAAGACTTAGCCATTTTAAGCTTCCGATGCGCCTCTGATAAATTCAGATTCGACTTATTTCTCTTGATTGGAAAATCCAATTTTCAACTCGTTTTAAATCTCTCGGATTACTCGTAGTGCGTGTGACTAAATAGGCTTTCGATTTATGTTGACCGTCTATAATTCATCAATTATAGAACGATCATGAGTGACACCTAGTAGTACATCATGATCCCCAATTAATCGAAAGATCAACGGTTGACCTCAGAAATTATTCTGAAACCCTTCAGCAGCTCTAATGAATCGTGTCTCATTCCCTTCACCATCTTATACCCACTTGGTTCAGGACATGATCTATATGTGTCAGTCCTCACTAGGCTGACTACGTCACACCTAGCCCAAGTAATGTCTTTCTCGTCCAATGGATTCTAATTACTCTCATGTATTTCAGAGACTCATACTCTGAACATGTCATGCTCTGGCCAGAGGCTTTGAGTAACAATCCGACGATAGGCCTTGGGTATACATCCCCTCGCAAGGAGTGGTGAATCCTTTGTAGGTTGTTCAAACATCTTCGGGCACTTCGGCTTATACCCAACCATCCTGGGTCCACACCTCCTTGGAGATGCTTGCTTAAGATGTTAAAGTATAAGTCTCCATAACCAAGATGACTTGAACACCGCAAGTCAAAGGAACATCGCACTTAAGCTGTAGTAAGAACTTCACTGACATGTCTATATGTAGACTACCATGTGAAGTTTTACAGCCAGTCACTCCAATGAACTAGTTTCCTTAACTAGCATTCATGTTTATCTCCGGACATCCCAATGTCACCAGCCAGTGAGAATCAGCTGATTAGAGAATAACCCATGCTAGTCTCAACAGAATTGATAGTGTCCGTATTTATCAATTCATCGACTAGGGGCATTTTTCAATACTTCACAATTGCACATGTAGAGATAATCACTAGTTGTGAATTCATCACAAATTCTCTCATGCTGTGAATTGTATTGCGGACTTTCAGTCTATGTCAAGTGGGAGTTTGTTAGTAATATGAGAGAAGTGTCCTAAGGCAATCGCCTTATGATTGTAAATATTTATTTTAATAAATAAAAATTCACTATTTGAGTATACATGTTTATGTATTTGATTGAGATCTTAAACTCATTTACTGAAAGTCCGTAATACAATTCACAGCATGAGAGAATTTGTGATGAATTCACAACTAGTGATTATCTCTACATGTGCAATTGTGAAGTATTGAAAAATGTCCCTAGTCGATGAATTGATAAATACGGACACTATCAATTCTGTTGAGACTAGCATGGGTTATTCTCTAATCAGCTGATTCTTACTGGCAGGTGACATTTTTCAATACTTCACAATTGCACATATAGAGATAATCACTAGTTGTGAATTCATCACAAATTCTCTCATGTTGTGAATTGTATTGCGGACTTTCAGTAAATGAGTTTAAGATCCCAATCAAATACATAAACATGTATGCTAAAATAGTGAATTTTCATTTATTAAAATAAATGTTTACAATCATAAGACGATTGCCTTAGGACACTTCTCTCATATTACTAACAATACCATCATTAAGGATCGCAATGATAAAAGGATAAGGACGCGATGGGGCTAAGAGCAGGCACCCGATCCTTACCTTCGTCCCTATATAAACCCCCAGCTGCCTCTTGCAAATTCATTCAAAAGTTCTCTGAGAATTTACTTGAGGATTAAGAATCAGCAAGCTTGCTATTTGCTTTCCAACTTTGTAAGTCTTAAGTACTTTCCAAGTTGTTCAAATAAAATCTGTACATTTAGTTCCTTTGTACTTATTTTTATTTGAGCTCTTGAAGCATGCTTCTTTTTGGTATCAGAGCAAGATAGTTTGATGGCTGAGTAATAACCTTTTCAAGGTAGACTAGGTAAAAGGTTGTGTTTATAGGTACCATATGTTGTTAAAGTACTTCCATTAACTCGAACATAAACTTAGAGAAAGACATCGAGGCTGGACTAAGCCCCTTCTAGCAAAGCTCGCTTACCCAAGGCATAAAGCCTTGACCTAATAAGGCCTTGGCTAGACCGATTTGATAAGGGTTTGAAAGTAACACTTGGGAGGAAGTACCTTCAATAGAAAACTTGAGCCAATAGACGTAAGGTGGCAGGGAAAGAAAAACTTAGTAAGACCACTAAAAATGTGAGGTAAAAGTTTTTCTGGAGAAAAGAAAATCGATAAGTGTTTATAATCAATCTTAATGTCTGAGCGATGGGAGGAAGTCATACAACACTGGTACACTAGCTCACATATCTAGAATATCTTAATCTTGCTACAACTACAAGGCCATCTAATAAGGAACTAGGACATAATCTTGCTGTAATATACGACCGAGTTTGTCTTTCAAGTCGGGTTCATTTAAAGAATTTCAAACTTCTTGAAAAGAATCAAACTCTTGAAAAGGAAATTCACCAACTAAAGGGGGTTGTGAAATCTCTGACTTCCTTGCTGACAGAAAACAGGCCACTAACCCAACAGGAAGTAAGAAGCCTTATTGCAAAAATTTCGCAACAACCAAAGCTCATAAAGGAAGAGGCTCTTAAACTTACTGCAAGCCTCGACAAGAGACTGCACAAAGTGGAGCAGCTTGTGGCAAAAATTGACAAGCAAACTTTTGGATGAGCTACGTACTCACCAAAAATACAAATTCTTATAAAGAAGCCATAAGCCAATGAGACCCTTGAACCACCAGCGTTAGGGTTCATCAAACCAAGCGATTATTCTAGCACCATTGCCAACGGAGTAGCTATTATATAGCAGAACAACCTCCAGATTCAGCTACTAACACAAATAGCTGAAAGCCTACAAGAAATACAAGCTGACTTGAAGTCAATCTTGGAACATCAAAGAAAGGGGGAAGGAGGTACATCTGTATTACCAGAATCTCTTATTACTAAACTTTCAAATTTATCTTTGGGACCAGGAAAAAGGCCTAAAGAGGCTAAAGGGAGATTGCTAATATTCAAAGATCCCTTAAAATTATTAAAGGAGAAAAAAGCTAAAGCTTCAAAATGACTTCAAGAACACAAGCAATTCAGGAGGGGAACACTTCTACACCCTTGATTGAAGATCAAATCCGGGAGTATAGACGAAACCAAAGGAGGCTATTCAACATGCAGCAAGCCTCGAGAAGAATGAGACGAAGATTACTCGGAAGAACGGCTTCCCAACAGACACTAGAACAACAGTTGGACCCTCAAGTCCAACTAAGGCTCTCAATGCAAGAAAGGGTCGCAATAGCACCAGCAGAAGTACTCTATCATTCTAGACGTGATGATATTAATCATCGCGTATATATGCACAAGTCTGAAGAAGCCATATTATGTACTGACAATAACCAAATAGACAGGACTTTCATTCAAGAAGAAAGCTTTATTCAATTTCAGCGAAGCAGGATGAAGTACATACACTTGGGGGTTCTCCAAGTACGAATACAGATACTTCATCGACAGAAGGAAGGTACTTTAGCTCTTATTCTGTTCAGAGATAACAGGTGGCAAGGCGACAGGTCCATAATTGCCACCATGGAAGTAGATTTAACCAGGGAAAGTCAATTAATATATGTCATCCTTGATATAATGATGACAATTGGTGACTTCTTCAAAAATATTCAGCTATCTATAGCCACTCGAGGATATGAAACATGGCAGAACGGTGAAGCAAACTTATTAATAACCAGAGGGTTAATTGGCAGGCTATCTAACACCCCAAACGTGACATTCGCTTATGAGGTAAACAATGTTGTTGCTTATCTAACAAGCCATGGTATTATTGCCTTGCCAGGACGACAATATTCCACGCAGCAACTGCAAGGAATGAATTGGGTTATCCAACCAACCAATATATGCATACCAATGCAACCATCAGAGACATCTAGCAGCAATTTACTAGATGGAAGGATATCTCTAAGCTTCTCAAACTATCGAACTGCACTTTCAACGCCAGCACTAACCTACAACAACAGAGATGATGAGGTAGCCAGTGATGAAGAAGAATTAAGGTCACACATCATGGCAGTCCTAATTGAAGGACAAAAGCTATTGGTCAAGAAACTGTTCCCTTCAGCAATTATACCAAAAAGAGCCACTGAAGGAGCAGCAGGCTATGACCTGGCGATCAACAGGGCACAAGAGATACCAGCATATGATAGGTCTCTCCTATCAACTGGGCTCAGCATTAGAGTCCCTGACGGAACTTATGGAAGAATCGCACCAAGGTCGGGTGCGACGTTTAGAAAAGGGATCATTATTGGCGCCGGAGTCATTGACAGCGATTATAGAGGTGAAATTAAAATTCTAGCATTTAATACAACTGACCAAGATATTTTCTTGCAAAAACATGATTGTATAGCACAAATCATCCCGGAGCATATCTCAACACCTGAGGTTGAGGAGGTGGATGATCTTGATGAAACAGAAAGAGGAGATAAAGGTTTTGGATCAACATCAACACAGATCGAAGAAATCCAGATGCAAATGGCTACAACTTGGCTAAAATCTGTAGCAGCCAGCTTTATTGACCCGGAACTAAGCTCTTCGGGAAGCTCACCGACTGGGCCAGATAATCCAAGAACCTGGTACAGCACTATTGGAAAGCCAGAAGCATCAACTAGTCAAGCATCTAATGACCAATCTTGGGTAAATATCATCAAATTCTTAACTGAAGAACAAAAGCAACATACAACAGGCAAAAGAAAGGAGCTTACAAGCCCTCAACCATTATTGGATAACTATGCAGGTGAGGCACGACCATGGCCCTCTGTCCACCGGTCCATAGCATATCCTATAATGGAAGAGGAAGATGAAGAATTTATTGCAGCCCTTAATCAAGACAGTTCTGACTCGGATGCTGAAGATTTACAACAAGATTTAAATTTTTATTTCCTTCATACAGCGGACGGCGGTGGGGAAAAGGAGCTACCATACCCAACCTATATTTTCCCAGAAATAATTGTTGTTGGCCAAGAACTGGAGGAAAATTGGGAGCTTGACTATCCCCAACTGGCTCAATTAGCAGAACAAATATATTCATCATCAGCAATCACAACTTACAGGCCTCCTACTGATACAACCATGGGACTGCCCAATTACCCCCTGGCAGTAGAAATAGGGGAAGGATCAGGACATAAACCACCTTTGAAAGCTACCAAGGAAATGGTAAATTCAAATCCAAAAACAATTCTGAATTATGGAATTTACCTTCGACATTTCAGCAAACTGGAGCGATGTTCATTATCCTTACGGAATTGGGAAGATTTGATGAAGTATTTATGAGGTGAGAATCTATTACCAAAAACCTGGTTTCACTCCAGGGCTTTACAGACACCACAAGGCAGAATTCATTGAAAACTTGCTTGGGGAAGCAGAAAAATTGGCTTGGGTTCAATGGAGGATGTCATTCCCTGATGAGTATCAAAGCCTACTAAATAATGTGGATGGATCAGCCGGAACACAGAACATCATTTCACAAATAAGAATGGTTTTCATGCTAGAGGATGAAAGGATCGATGGCTCGGCTTTTCTCTACAAAACGGTTAGCACAATACAAGATATAGAATACAAACAATGCTAACTCACAGTGTTTTACTTGGTATCCACCCCTAAGGGTGACTAATCCAAGGATCCGCACGAGTTCACCACCTCCACTATGAAACCCTCCTTCAAGGTGGAGAAAACCTTTACAATCTTGTGCTCTTCCTCTTTACAAGATGCAAGTAATCACTAGAGGAAGGGCTGAGGACTCTTGGCACTAGCAGCACTTCGTTACACACAAGAACCGTAGTTTGCTTTAGCCAAACAGTCCTCCTTTTATAGGAGTAAAGGACAGCCTCGCATGCTGTCCAGCCCGCACCAGTTGACTGCCCCAAGGGCAGTTGACTGGCCCAACATTAATTGCTGGCCAACGGCTAGTTTTGGGGTATACCAGTCGACTGCCCCAAGGCCAATCGACTGGTCCAAGGCCGCAAACTTTCTGTGGGTTTTGGCAGTCGACTGCCCCAAGGCCAGTCGACTGCCCTGCCTCACAGCTCAGCTCCAGCCACTCCGGACCTTCTCCTTCGCGTGTGCCTTCAGGTCTGCTCCCTTGGCTCGCCCCTTGAAGTCCTCTTCCTCTGGCTATCGTCCCTCGGATGCGGACGCAAGCCTTCCCTTGGCTTGCCTCCATGCCACCCTTCACGTGTGCCCTTGAAGTCCACTTCCCGGCTTGCCCTTGGAGCTCTCCTCCCTTGGCTCTCGTCCCTCGGATATGTCCACCAAGTGTGATTCTCCAAGTCCTGCAAACTTAATCACACATATCAAATACAACCAACACCCTAACCTTAAACTTATTGGCACACGCATCAAAATCATGATCATTCTTGGGTCGATTGCCTCAACAATCTCCCCCTTTTTGATGTGTGGCAATATGTTTAAGTTAGGAAATAATTAATACCAGTCAACAGTAAATAACAATAGGAATTAAAAAATAAGACATAATAAAAGCAAGAGAAACCTCCCCCTTAACCCATGTCTTTTCCCATTTCCAATTCTTCCTCGTAATCCAAAATTAAGTCAAACATTTAACTTAAACCACCCATTCTCCCCCTTTGACACCATCAAAATGATTGCCCATAACATATAGCATCAAATGAGGGAATGATTCATTTCTGAAAAAAAAAATTTAGAAACTGTATTCAGCCGTGCCAGTCAAGGGCAGTCGACTGATACTATCTCAGTCTGAAAATTGAGTTTCTGAGCCGAATTTCAGAAACCTCCCAAAAATTCTAGAAAATTCTAAAAATTATAAAAACTTGCAGGCATGTTTCTCATACAACTCTATCAAGGAAAAATATCATTTTGTGAAAATTTTTAACCATGCTTGACTTTGACTAAAGTCTCAAAATGTTTGAAAAGCACTAAATTTGTATCAAGTTTTCAATCTAAATATGTAATCATATATGTTCCAAAGTCATGCCAACATAAATAAAGCATAGAATGGTTTTCAAACATTTAAGGTGTCCAACCATGATCTTTGAACAAGATGTTCATTAATTAAACACATGTCTTCCCCATGGTTGGTCTATATTCAATGATTTTGATACATTTAATGATTCAACACTATGCCACAAGCACAAGTGAATCAATTGTATCATCCTAACATCCCATATGTAAGAATAAAATCATAAATGGGTAATATGAGATGCTTTCAAGGTAGACCCCATTATTGCTTAATTCATCATGAATTTCTACCATAGGCCACAAACTCCCCCTCAATGTCTTAAGCCAACCAAATTCTAAAAATTTGAAATTCTTATATCATGGTTGGCTTATCCCCAAATCCTCTAACCCTTGAGGATTGACTTTGGTACCCAATAGTAATGTTTCCTAATTGGGTTAACCAAGTACTCCTTAGGGATCCATTTCTTACTAAGAGTTTTGGTCTTTGATTGCCCTCTAGCAATTAGACAATGGTAGGTTTTCTCATTGCTAGACTTTCCAAACCCTAATCCTTCTTTCCTAAAGCTTGTTCTTTGGCTCCCAATTATCATATCTAATGTTTTTGAGCCAACTTCAAACTTCCTAAGTGCTTGGGTAAGACTATCTACCTTTTCCCTTAAATCCTTATTTTCTTCTTCTAAGAATGAGTCATTTGTGTTAGAAGAAGAAGCATGCTCATTGTCCTTAATCTCCATTAAAGCTAATTTCTCTTTTAACATGCAATTCTCCCTTTTTAGACACTTAATCTTCTTTTTAGCATCAACTAAGTCATCACTAGTGCTAGAGATAATTTTAGCAAGAATAGAAGTAGGTAAGTTATGTACCTCACTTACCGAGAAGTCCGATTCTGAGGTGGAGCCTCCCCCTTCACTAGAGCTTTCTTCATCTTCACTTGAGTTTTTCTCCTCTTCAAATTCGGATGCTGTGGAAGCAAGGTCATCAATTCCCATTTGTGCAAAATGGGAAATATGATGTTCTTCTTCCTCCGATGAAGACGGATCATCCCATGTGGCCTTCTAGTTTTGCACCTTCTTTTCCTTCTCTTTTGATTTCTTCTTCTTCCCCTCTTTCTTCTTTTCTTCCTTCTTTTTCAAGAGAGGGCACTCATCTCTCATGTGTCCTTCTCCTTGACAATTGTAGCAAATAATTTTCCTTGACCTACTTTTGCTCCTTGATTCTTTCCTACCATGAGACTTGTTAGTAGAAAATTGTTTAAATGATTTTCTTACCTTTCTTACCATGTAGGCCTCCGCATCACTACCTATGGACGCACTCGATTCCTCCGAATAGGATGATGTGACCTCCTTCTTCTTACCTTTTCCCTTGTTTGCCACAAGGGCTATACTTTTTGGCTTGTAGTATGATTCTTCGATTGTCCCTCCAACTCGAGTCTCATGAAACTCCATGGTTGAGAAAAACTCTTCTAGAGACGTTTTCTCTAGGTCCTTTGAGATGTAGTACGAGTCTACCATTGAGCTCCATGTTGATGTTCTTGGGAAGGCATTGATTGCTTTCATCAAGATGTCTCGGTTGGGTAATTGCTCTCCTACACTTGTTAGCCCAATAAGAATTTCTTTAAATCTAGCATGTAAACTCGTTACCTTTTCCCCTTTATCAAGCTTGATATTGTTGAGCTGGGACCGAAGGAGATCTCTTTTTGCCATTTTCGCCTCCGAGGTGCCTTCATGAAGTTCCACCAACTTGTCCCATAAGTCCTTGGCACTCGAGTAGTTTCCAATTCTTGTCACTTCTTGTTGAGGAAGAACACTAAGTAGATGATGCAAGGCTTTTGAGTTTGCTAAGTGATCATCCTTTTGCTTTTTGCTCCACCTTACTTTCTCAAGAATCTTGTTTTCTTGATCCCTAGGTATCTCAAAACCATTCTCCATGATTAGCATAATATCAAAGTCATTGTTGAAAAATACCTCCATTCTCTTCTTCCACCATGAAAATTCTCCCTCGAATTTCGGTGGTTGAATATGCGAGCCGGCCATTTCAATGATTGCTCTTCTTGGCGGTTAGTCCGTTGAAGGCGTCCTTGCGCTCTGATACCAACTGAAAGGATCGATGGCTCGACTTTTCTCTACAAAACGGTTAGCACAATACAAGATATATAATACAAACAATGCTAACTCACAGTGTTTTACTTGGTATCCACCCCTAAGGGTGACTAATCCAAGGATCCGCACGAGTTCACCACCTCCACTATGAAACCCTCCTTCAAGGTGGAGAAAATCTTTACAATCTTGTGCTCTTCCTCTTTACAAGATGCAAGTAATCATTAGAGGAAGGGCTGAAGACTCTTGGCACTAGCAGCACTTCGTTACACACAAGAACTGTAGTTTGCTTTAGCCAAACAGTCCTCCTTTTATAGGAGTAAAGGACAGCCTCGCATGTTGTCCAGCCCGCACCAGTCGACTGCCCCAAGGGCAGTCGACTGGCCCAGCATTAATTGCTGGCCAACGGCTAGCCAACAGCTAGCCAACGGCTAGTTTCGGGGTATACCAGTCGACTGCCCCAAGGCCAGTCGACTGGTCCGAGGCCGCAAACTTTATGTGGGTTTTGGCAGTCGACTGCCCCAAGGCCAATCGACTGCCCTGCCTCACAGCTCAGCTCCAGCCACTCCGGACCTTTTCCTTCGCGTGTGCCTTCAGGTCTGCTCCCTTGGCTCGCCCCTTGAAGTCCTCTTCCTCTGGCTATCGTCCCTCGGATGCGCACGCAAGTCTTCCCTTGGCTTGCCTCCATGCCACCCTTCACGTGTGCCCTTGAAGTCCACTTCCCAGCTTGCCCTTGGAGCTCTCCTCCCTTGGCTCTCGTCCCTCGGATATGTCCACCAAGTGTGATTCTCCAAGTCCTGCAAACTTAATCACACATATCAAATACAACCAACACCCTAACCTTAAACTTATTGGCACACACATCAAAACCATGATCATTCTTGGGTCGATTGCCTCAACAGAGGATCCTTATCAAGGCTCCACAATAATACAAGAACAAGCTTACAAGGATCTAGAACACTTATCTTGCAATTTATCAGGAATCATGAGGGTCGGATTATGTTAGCAAAATCTGGTACTATTGGAATTGCTTCGAATGTCAAGGCTGAACTAAATGCAATATTGAAAGGGCTAGAATTATGCTTGTACAACAGCTACACCCCCATCTGGCTTGAATCAGATTCATTAGTGGCATTAAAAATGTTGCAATCTGCTCTGATTCCATGGAAATTTCGAAAACTAATCACCAAAATTAAAGTCATATTGAGCCAACACCAGATTTGGCTTACACATATATATAGGGAGGCAAATTCAGCTGCCGATTACCTTGCAAACCAAGCCTTTGATTCTTCTGCAGAAAGGCTTCTGGGTGCTGATAAAATTGATAAGAAGCTTACTGGTATTTGCAAGCTAGACAGATTAAATATGCCGTACATTCGCTTTGCCAAAAAGGCTATGGATCATCCTGTTTGCCTGGGCGATTGAGCCAACAAGTTCATCTATGTATGTTGCTGTCCTTGTTTTGCTTGTGCTGTTCTGTCAAGTTTGTTGGCTTCCTTACTACTGAATTCCAGAGTGTCTGTTATCTGATAATGTTATCTGATTAGAATTGTCTAAATTTTTGATTGCTTATGGATTATATTAGTGATTTCAAGGAAAAATTTATAAGCGTGTCGCTGTGTCAAATTCTGATATACAGTTATTTTCTCTAAAGGCTATTGCTCTCTGGATCTTGATCTTTGATGCGGCTATAAAAGATGGTGGGTTATCTTGATATTAAGGAAGTTATAATAAGGTGGATTAGTTCTGATGTGGTTACATTTTGATACCAAATGGCTGTTTTTATAAATAAGCTGAAATAAGTGCAGAATATATGCTACTAATGTTTCTGAAAATCTGTTACTGAACTTGCCTGGTCTCATGTTACGTTTGCTTAAAATTGGGGCTTCTATCAAAGTCTTAGGACAGGTATGATATTTATTCTGAGAAAACTCATGTATGATGTGCAGCTCGTAATGCCATACTCTGATACACATTTATTTCTGCACTCGAGAAGTCGTGCAGTACCTAATGCCATATTTTGATACGCAACTATCTTTGCACTCATTCCTGATACGAAGTTTTAAAGATGGGCATCTCAAGTGTTTAGAACTTCATGGATTATCTTGTAGAAAGGAACACATCATTATGGAATAGAACTGTTGAAGTTATAATCAATTTAATTGACTTTGTACAGTTCGTAATGCCATACTCTGATACACATTTATTTCTGCAATCGATCCTTTGTCTGCTTCTGGAAGTCGTGCAGTACCTAATGCCATATTCCGATACGCAGTTATCTTTGCACTCATTCTTGATACGCAGTTTTAAAGATGAGCATCTCAAGTGTTTAGAACTTCATGGGCTATCTTGGAGAAAGGAATATATCATTATGGAATACTACTGTTGGTGTCATAATCAATTTAATTGACTGCTTTGTATAGATAACTTCTTTTCGCCAATCTTTTGTTCAGAATTCCAAATTGTAAACCAGCTTTATTATCTCTGTAATTCAATATTAGAAGGTCAGGTTTGGCCCCCCTTTTAAAATGATTTTTCCCCTTCTTGAAATAAATTTTTTTTCCTTTTGCCAAAAAAAAAAAACACTTATCTTGCAATAACCTGAAGGATATTATTAATTTTCTGAATGATTATTGGAAGCTGGCATCTAAAACAGGGAGGTTATTTACCAACCCTGAATTATTCGAAAAATTATGGGCCAAGATGCCAGGAGATCTAGGGAGTCGAATCAAAGAGGCATTCGGAAAAAATATCCTGGAAACACTATCGGAGTTATTCCCAGAATACTATTCTCTTACAGATATCTGGAAAATGAATGCAAGGGCGCTGCCTTTAAACGAGCATTAAAGGACCTTTCTTTCTGCAGCAGTATTCCAATCCCTGGATATTACAAAACTCCAAGAAAGAAATATGGGATACGAAAATCCAAGACATACAAGGGCAAGCCACATTCATCTCATGCCCGCATTGAAAAGAAGAAACACCTGATTCGAAATAAAAAGTGCAAATGCTTCCTTTGTGGTGAAGAAGGGCATTTTGCAAGAAACTGCCCTAATGAAAAAAAGGAATGTAAAAAAGAGTTGTCATGTTTGAACATCTCAACCTTCCTGAAGACTGTGAAATCGTCTCCGTAGAAGAATGTGAAGATCAAAGTGATGCTATTTATAGCATCTCAGAAGGAGAAGACAATATGGAAGGCCTTCATAACGGGCTAAACGCCTTAGTTATGGAACATATATATATGCTCAGAGAAGAAGGCCAGAGAAGAAGGCCGATCTTGGTAGATTGGGCCAAACTCGGGGTACAGGGCTCAAGTCCAAGTTTCACAAAGGCAATATGAGTGTCACCACTTATGGGAAGTTAATGAGGAAATTAATGGAGAACATATCAATTGTCAATGCTGCAAGTGGGAAAGTCAAAAAATGCATAGAAGACATTGCCCTATCTGCAAAATTACAATTTGTGGGATGTGCAACATATATTATTTTGACAAACGAACTCATGTGGCACACACCAATCAGGTACAATCCTAAATACCTCTTAAAAGAACAACAAGATTATATCACTTTCTGTGAAGCAGAGATAAAACGACTCAAGGCGAAGATTGAATCTCAATAAACAAAACGAGGCGAAGAGGTGTTGATCATAAAACAAGCAGTAGAGCTAGCAGAAGAGAATATGGAGCTCAAGCAGGAAGTCAAAGACTGGGAAAACAAATACAGAAAACTGGAGGAAGAGTCATTGGAAAATGACCGTCTAGAATTCGAACAAGAAGATTTACAAAAGGAAGCTCAATGTGAAAAAGAGTTAAATGTCCTACTACTAGATGAAACCCAGAAGATCTGCTCACTAGAAACTACTGAGGTAACACCTCCCCTCTCAAGAAAAGCCAAGAATATGTTATTCAACTTGAAGGTGAAATTCTGCTCACTAGAAACTACTGAGGTAACACCTCCCCTCTCAAGAAAAGCCAAGAATATGTTATTCAACTTGAAGGTGAAATTTGAGATTCCTAACGTCCCTACCTTTCAAGTAAATGCTATTCTAGACACAGGAGCGACCACCTGCTGTATTGACCAGGGTTCCACACCAGAAACAGCGCTTGAAGAAAACCCCTTCCTGGTACATTTTAGTGACATAACTTCAAAAACCACAGCAAAAAGAAAGTTGAAGGGAGGAAAAATGATAATAGGGGAAAATACATTCAGAATTCCCTATACATATTCTTTTCCCATGAAGCTGGGGGAAAATATTCAGATGATTATTGGTTGCAATTTTATAAGAGCTATGCAAGGAAGAGTCAGGATTGAAGGAAATACAGTAACATTTTACAAAAACTTGACAACTATCAACACTCTTCCTTTCGTATCTGCAGCAGCTGCCATAGAAGAACTAGAGCTTGAAGAAGAAGATTATATTCAAATCCAGGAATTAATCCATTATTCCATTCGAACCACCCCCCAAAGGTTTCAAGAGAAGTTCAGCGGTATTCTAGCAGGACTCAAAGCACAAGGATATATCGGTGAAGACCCCCTTAAACATTGGAGTCAGAACAAAGTCACTTGCCAACTTGATATAAAGAATCTTGACTTCATTATAGAAGATAAGCCGTTGAAGCATTTGACTCCCCAGACAAAGGAATCCTTCACAAAACATGTAAAGGTCTTACTAGACATTGGTGTTATCAGACCAAGTAAAAGTAGACACCGAACAACAGCCATAATAGTAAACTCAGGGACAACAGTAGATCCCAAGACTGACCAAGAGATCAAAGGAAAAGAACGCCTAGTATTCAATTATCGAAGACTTAACGATATCACTAACAAAGACCAGCACAGCTTGCCAGGTATCAATACCATCCTTAAAAAGGTGAGCAACAGCAATATTTGTTCCAAATTTGATCTAAAATCAGGATTTCATCAAGTAGCTATGCACCCCGAATCAATTGAATGGACAACCTTTTGAGTTCCTGACGGGCTATATGAATGGTTAGTCATGCCTTTTGGGCTAAAAAACACTCCCACGGTATTCCAAAGAAAGATGGACACCTGTTTCAAAGGTACTGAGTAATTCATTGCGGTTTACATTGATGATATTCTTGTGTTCTCAGAAAATGAAGCAAAACATGAGAAGCATCTCTGAACAATGCTGGAGATATGCAAAAGGAATGGGTTAGTACTTAACCCGTCAAAAATGAAGATAGCAGTCCAAGAGATTGAATTCCTTGGAGCTGTTATTGGTAACCGTAGGATCAAATTACAGACGCACATTATTAAAAAAATTATCTAGTTTAATGAAGAAGACCTCACCACAAAAGGGGGTTGAGGTCATGGCTAGGCATCCTCAATTATGCAAGAAACCATATCTCAAATCTGGGAAAGTTGCTAAGCCCTCTTTATGCCAAAACAAGCAACACCGACGAAAAGAGGATGAATCAACAAGACTGGGAGCTAGTAAAGCTCATCAAGAATAAAGTCCAATAGCTTCCTGATCTCGAAGTTCCTCCTGAAGATTGTTTTATCATCTTAGAAGTAGATGGCCGCATGAGCGGATAGGGGGGGGGGGGAATTTGTAAGTGGAAGAATCGGAAGAACGACCCAAGGTCTACCGAAAAAATATGTGCTTATGCCAGTGGGAGATTTTGTCCTATTAAATCTGTTGGGACCGGGTGCATGTCGACAAGGATACGAGTTCGTAAAATTTAAAATTTTTACGTGCAGCGGAAGAGTTTGCATAAAATAATTTCCTAAATTATTTTAACTTCGTATCTAGCATGCAACCTTATAGTGTATCGACATAATCATGAAATAAAAGTTTGCGAAAAGTAAACTAATTTACCAAGTACCTCGCGTAACTCGAAGTAAGGGACGAGATCCAACCGTAGCGTCCCTTGGAAGCTTCGCCTCTATTCGCGTCCACGCCGAGTTCTCTTCGGGATGACTTCACAAAGTCACGAGTTTTGTGCCAACGAGAACTACTAGATTCTCGGAAGGCACAACTAGAAGGACAAGAGAAATAATGGAAAAACTAACCGATGAAATAACGGAATCAAATTCCGAGAAGAGAGGAGTCGCTATCCGCTTCTTCTTCTTCGTCTTCGGGTTCTTCTCCTTCTTGAAACCTCACGGCAAACACCCTTGTTGGTGTTGTGGTTGGGCGCCGGCCCTAGAGAGGCTAGGGTGCGCCGGCCCTAAGGGAGGAAGAAGAGGTGGAGGAGAGGAGATTAAGAGAAAGAGAGAGGGAGTAATTAATCTCTTAATTGTGTGGAATAAGGGCTAGCCTTTGGTTCCTTTATATAGTAGCAACTCCTTTGCTAAGTCTCCCTCTAAACCGAATTAACGGAATTAACGGAATTAGTTATAAGAAATTTATCTTATAAATTTTCTTATTGCTTATTCCGTTTAAGCCTAGTCTTATTATAAACAATTTATAATAAAACAAATTAGTTATCATAAGAGATTTATCCTATAAATTCTCTTATGAATTTTATTATAACTAACTTTATAATAAAACTAATTATTTATCATAAGAAATTTATCCTATAAATTCTTATGAATTAATTTCGTTTAAACCAAGTCTTTATTATAAACTAATTTATAATAAAAACTAATTCTTCTTCTCTTTAAATTATAGAATAAATTTTATAAGAAATTTATAAACTTTCTTATTATGGAAAAATCAATTCATAATTGATTTTATAAAATTAAAATAAACTCAATTCATGGATTATTTTAATCTTCCATAAAAGAATAAATTTCTATAAATTTTATTTATATAAATTTCTTTATACAAATTTATTTATCCATAATTTATAAAATAAATCGTACTAGATTTATTTAATTAATTAAACCAATTAAATTGGTTTATTCTCCTCTATTTGGCCGGCCACCAAAGAAGGGTTTGGCACCCTCTTTGGCCGGCCAAACCAACCCGGACCGCCGCGAATTAAACTCATTTAATTTGCCCAAAAAGCCTTCAAAAGACTTAGCCATTTTTAGCTTCCATTGCGCCTCTGACTAACTCAGATTCGACTTATTTCTCTTGATCGGAAAATCTAATTTTCAACTCGTTTTAAATCCCTCAGATTACTCGTAGTGCGTGTGACTAAATAGGCTTTCGATTTATGTTGGCCGTCTATAATTAACTGATTATAGAACGATCATGAGTGGCACCTAGTAGTACATCATGATCCCCAATTAATCGAAAGATCAACGGTTTGACCTCAGAAGAAATTATTCTGAAACCCTTCAGCAGCTCTAATGAATCGTGCCCCATTCCCTTCACCACCTTATACCCACTTGGTTCAGGACATGGTCAATGGTGTCAGTCCCCACTAGGCTGACTACGTCACACCTAGCCCAAGTAATGTCTTACTCGTCCTTTGGATTTCTAATTACTCTCATGTATTTTAGAGACTCTCACTCTAAACATGATATGCTCTGGCCAGAGGCTTTGAGTAACAATCCGACGATAGGCCTGGGTATACATCTCCTCGCAAGGAGTGGTGAATTCTTTGTAGGCTGTTCAAACATCTTCGGGCACTTCGGCTTACACCCGATCATCCTGGGTCCACACCTCCTTGGAGATGCTTGCTTAAGATGTCAAAGTATAAGTCTCCATGACCAAGATGACTTGAACACCGCAAGTCAAAGGAACATCGCACTTAAGCCGCAGTAAGATCTTCATTGAGATATCTACATGTAGATTCCCATATGAAGTCTTACAGCTAGTCACTCCAATGAACTAGTTCCCTTAACTAGCATCCATGTTTATCTCCGGACATCCCAATGTCACCAGCCAGTGAGAATCAGCTGATTAGAGAATAACCCATGCTAGTCTCAACAGAATTGATAGTGTCCGTTTTTATCAATTCATCGACTAGGGATATTTTCAATACTTCACATTTGCACATTTAGAGATAATCACTAGTTGTGATCTCATCACAAATTCTCTTATGCTGTGAGTTGTATTGCGGACATTCAGTAGATGAGTTTAAGATCCCAATCAAATACACAAGCATGTATACTCAAATAGTGAATTATCATTTATTAATATAAATGTTTTACAATCATAAGGCGATTGCCTTAGGACACTTCTCTCATATCACTAACAAAATCAACCATTGACGCCGAGAACCACGCAGTAATGAAGACTATGGAAAGCCTGAAGATCTACTACTTAGACAAAAAGGAGCTTATCATTCGGACAGACTGTCAAGCCATCATTAGCTTCTTCAATAAATCAGCCCAGAACAAGCCTTCCAGAGTACGCTGGATGACATTTGTTGACTACATCACTGGCAGCGGGCTAGAAGTCATCTTTGAGCACATTGAAGGCAAAAACAACCAACTCGCAGATTCCCTATCTCGACTAATATCTGTTCTTATTTGGTCAGAATGGAAAGAAGAATTTCTGGATCAACTTCACATGATAGCAGGAGCAACGCAGGAGCTAAAGGGGAAGCCCAACCCCGGAGTAGAAGCCCATCTCCATCAATTGATAATGAAGGCTGCGTCCAGCTTTACAGATCCACCGTTGAAGCCATCAACCAGGCCACCAAAATTGGGCTCAACTTGGAAAAATTACGAGACGCAGAGAGGAGGCTTGGACAACTGCAAAAGAATGCAGCCCAGCAAGCAATCAAAGCCTTGCAGCAGTACAGGGAAATACATGCCATCAAGCTACAGGAATATAGACGTCGAAGCACCAGAAGAAATTAGCATAGGGACTGGCTTCCAGCTGTCCAACAACAGGATGACCAGCTGGAGCAAGCACTACAGCTTGTCAGGGACACAACACTAAGGACACCATCCTTCAGCATCTAATGCGGACGTGTTGGACCCTAAAATCCAAAGCATCTAATAAAGGAGATCTAGATGTCCAATCCAAATCTACTTTCGGCAGGCTGTCTGTGTATTATTGTACCTATGGCATCTACTTTATGAATTATTGTAACTTTACTGCTGGCAAGCACCAACTTTGGACTGAGCCCCGAGGAGCCGTCCAAAGGATGCACAGTTGGGGACAGCTGTAAAGGGAAAAAGGATAAGGATGCGATGGGGCTAAGAGCAGGCACCCGATCCTTACCTTCGTCCCTATATAAACCCCCAGCTGCCTCTTGCAAATTCATTCATAAGTTCTCTGAGAATTTACTTGAGGATTAAGAATCAGCAAGCTTGCAACCTACTTTGTAAGTCTTAAGTACTTTCCAAGTTGTTCAAATAAAATCTGTATATCTAGTTCCTTTGTACTTATTTTTATTTGAGCTCTTGAAGCACGCTTCTTGATCGTGAAGGAAAGTCAAACTTCCATATTAGCGCAGGCAGTATTAAACACAACTGTACAAATAAGTACATATATCAAATAAATCTAGAAAATAAGAACTTACTATTAGTCTAGAAAATGAGAACTATATCTGTTATTGGAATTGAAGTATAAGATGTAAGACTAAAAACATAATGGTGCATAAAAAATAAAATAAACTGTAAGAATTTGTTCTTAAAAGAAATATTTATCTTATTAACAAAAATTTAAGCAATCTCAGTGAACAACAACAAGTAATAAGAAAAATATTTCATTATTTTACTTTGATGCTTCAACATGATATAATTGAATATAATAATAAAAATTGATGTCATGAAATCATTAAAAAAAACTTAATGAATAAATTGAGAGTTATATAAAAATTAAGGATATTCATCGGTAACAAAGTAAATGCAAAAGTTTATACTTGCATTTTCGGACAGTAAAACTCATATATCTCCTCAATCCTAATAAAAGCAAATGAACAATATTAAAAAATATATATATAAATTACAGAATCAAATAAGTGTTCTAAAATACTAATTAAAAGATAAATAATAAAAAAATCATACATAACGATCACCACCATCATCACTGTCACCACCATCAACACCATCGCCACCAATATCAGCGAAACTAGGAAGAATCTGACTAGAGCGGAAAAATGTCTCAAAATTAAATCTTATTTTTTCTGCATAATTCTCATTTGTTTCTCTTTAGATTATGTCTCTTAATTGTGAAACCTCATTCGTTAAGCTAGTAATCTGAGATAAGATTGCTGGTGGAGTGGAAAAGGATTTTCGAGAAGCTCTATGATTTTTGCTTAGAGATCTCATTCCCAAAATCCTTCCCCACTTCTGTTTAAAGGAAAATAAGTGCATCTCAGAAATAAAACTGTAAAACTCACTTGAGTTGCCCTCGGGGCGGGCGCGCAACAAAATAACAACCACAAAGTCTAACAGAGGACTCAAAAATACAATACCGCAACAAATGAATCATGATATAAGTCCACAACATAAAATTGAATGCAAACCAAAGAGTGTGCTATAAAAAAAATAAAATACGCGGAAGCACCTATCGCTAGAGTCGTAAGGATCTGTGACTATCAACTGGCCTCCCCCCTGGCGACTTATCAACCTAAAAATAAAATCATTGAGATGCGTGGTGAGTTCAAGTGGACTCTACAGGTATAGAGAAAGATATGCATGACATAAATAAATAGCTGGATAAATTATACAGAAACAACAGGATACATTTTCAACAGAAATATCAAAATATGCGTAACTGAAAGTACTGAATGAATGTACATACCATAAATCAAACTATCCTGATCATAAAATGGTTCGTATCATACGAGCAAGTACAGAGTCATCAAACCACACATATAATATATCATGTATGTGCATGTCAAACATATGCAGCAACCAAATGCAACAATCACAATCAAATGCACAATGTATTATATGCACATGATGCAATGACATGATCACCCCTAACGTCAGTCAAGCCATCGATATATGTCATATATGTCGGCCAAATGGGTAGAGCTGTGACACTGTCCGCACTCTGCTATCACTTCTCCTGAGTAACCGAGTTGACAGGATGCTAGTGGGAGGTCACCCCCTACTCCATGTGCATATGGGGGAGCGTCGCTCTCATCTACTCTGGTATATAGGAAGAAAAAGGATCCCTACCTACTACCACGCTCTGGAACCACTACCCATGAGCGGCTGAACGGAGCAGTACAAAGCAAATGCACACATCCAACTGTATCCACTAACCTGAGTGATCATGTATGCATATCATGTACCGGAAGATGATATGCTCAACCATAATAGAGTCGCTGATTGTCGGCATGCAACAGTGCAGGGATGATGCATGACTCTAGCACATGTAACCCCTCCTAGTCATCATACATACTCAACCTAACATGTACAGGTTGATCACATGCATAATAATCTATCCATCATATATCTAGATACACATACAACTATAACTAGAAATCAATCCATATAGATATCAAGTGACATGCCGCTATATCTACGTACACATGCATACATGAATACTATACAGAGTCAGATATCAAATATAGAGACTGTATAGACAGGAATTAGATCATCTTAAATATCAAGCAATAAATATCAAGCAGGATAACAAATGGTAACAAATTTAAGGTAATTAAAACCTACTGCACAAATTTAAATAGCATTCATAAAGGTAATATAGATCTAAAGAAACAAGCAAAAAGTACCTGCCTCAAAGTAGGAGTCTGTATTGTTGGATCGGGTTGGACCGGCTAGAGGGGGTGAATAGACGGGAAATTTTTTTTATAAAAGTGGAGGCTCTCGTCTTTAAAAAAGAAACTTGGTTGCAACTGAGAACGTTGCTTCCAAGGCAGTGGACGCTCAATAAAAATCTCCTTGTGGCGGAGAAGCCTTACAAAAATAGCACGCTAGATTTTTAGAGTGTTTACAAGAAATGAATTAATTGAATGATTTCTAAAGCAAAACCTCTAAGTCTATTTATAGCCTAAGAGAATAAATCTGGATTGTTGATTGTTGATCACTTTTCTCTTGGCCGTTGATCCATGGATGTAATCTGGATGGTTGATCTTGGATGAGATTAAACTGCATCCATTGGATTTGATTAAAGGATAAAGTTATCCTTTAAGAGATAACTTTATCTTCTGCTCGCAACAGATAAATAACTTTATCATCTGCTCGCAACAACTTTAATCACATCTTTTCTTTATCCCAGTCGGTAAGGCTGGTGATATATGTAGGCGAGGTTGCTGGTTCGAATCTTCACAGCAACAAATAAAATTCTTTTTGTTTCAGGTGCCTGGTTTGACTTGGTCAAACTGACCAGTCTTTTGGTTCATCTTCTGGGTGATTTCCGGCCAACCGGAGTTAGGCTCACCCGAACTCGACTCCGGCCTTTCGCCCCTCGAGCGTCCTTCCTCCCGGCTTCTCGTCCCTCGGACACCGCGCATGCACGTCCTTCTCGCTCCACCGGCGTACTCTTCCGCAGCTTCCGCGTCCCTCGGATTGTACCGAGCCCGTCGGCTCACTTCCCCGCACAATCCTTCTCGTCCGCTACGTCTTACGCTCGACTTCCTCCGTACCTAAGCTCCTGCACTTAGCAGAGGGATTAAACATACCAGGACCTAACTTAAATCGGTTGATCACATCAAAATCAACCAGGGGTACTTACATGTATCAAATGAGAACCTCCCATCCAAACGTCCAAAAGCCAATCAACATCCTGTACCAAAGGATATAGTTTAACTATCATAACAACTGATACTAAATAAACTAAGTACCAAGTCATATTAGGATTAACTCAACTATCCTAATTAGGTTTAATTTCACGGAGTTAAACCCAAACCTAACCACTCCAAGAACCATTCTTGGAACCTATCACCGAACATCACATGAACCTCCTACTATAACATATGGTAAACCCCACAAGATCAAGAATGCAAAGCTTCCATAATTCATCCAAGACGGAGCCAACCTATCATCCATACTCATCAGAAAACATACAGTAATGACTCCAACACCAAAAGCAAGTTCAATATGAAACTCAGTCAATAAACAAGATCACACATTAAACCACCGAATAGGGTTGCAACTTAATCCTCCAAAATCGAATTCTATCTCAACAAGATTCCATACCATCACAATACCACCAAGGAAATTGCTTCCTCTAGTCTAATCCAAAACACAAGCCACCACACAGCTCACGGTAGCCACATCAACACCCAAAGTTCATAAGACTAAGCTAAACCTTAACCCAATAGATCCTCATAAAAGAACCAGGACACCAAACTAAGCAGGGCAAATCCAAGAATAAAGCTGTCAAATCTTAAACAGATCCCTTCCACATCACGATTTTAAAACAAAACCTCTAATCCATACTTATTCCAATAGAAAACTGTAGCAGATCTCTAAACCAATCAAAAACAAAACATAGGTTCATGCTTAGCAACAACTCACGACAGATCAATGAAACACAAAATCAAAACTCAACACAACTTTGGAATTCCATCTAACACATCAACAATAGCAAGCATGAGGTAAACCCTATTGATCTAAGACAAAGTACTCAAAATTCAACCCTTTGGAAACCCTAATCCACTGTTCTTACCTAGTGATGGCCTCCCGTGATTGGTCACGGTGTGGAGGAGGTGTACTGATCAAGCAGAAAGCCACGATCTGCCGAGGTCCGCCCTTGGAGCTCAATGAAGACTCTTCTTCAACAGGAACCCTCCTCAACCTCATGATCCATCATGTTGAGGTGGAGCGAGACGTGGCATGAAGGAGACGCAAAGGACAATGGTGGCACTCGGCGATTAGAGTAGGATCGTAGCTGAAAATCGACAATTAGGCAAGCCCATTTGTGGTGATCGGGGAAAACCAAACAACCATGGTTAAATCTCTTACCCCATCATGGCCAAGAAGGTGAGATGAATTGTCGACATTCATGATGATGCGACCAATCGACGATCAATCAACTAAGAGGAGCTCCGAGGAATCGCGAGAAAGAGAGATCGAGGTAGCGTCGTCGTGATCGCTAAAGGGAGAGATCGGATCGAGAGTGGGAAGAGGAAAGGGATCGGGCATTGGATTGGTTGAGGCAGTTGATGCGAGGAGGAGTTGCGGGTAGAGGATGCGAAGGTTTCAGCCAAGACGTAGGTTAGAATTTTAATATATATATATATATATATATTCTCTAATAAATTGGATAACCTAATTATATTCTTTTATTTATACGATTTATGCTCATAAATTCCACCAAGGACTCAAAAAAATCTCAAAATTTTTTTCGTTAAATTTTACAAGATTATTTCTTAATTTAACTTTAAAATTACTTGTCGTAATTTACAGAATGAAGAGGAAACGAATTCGTCAACTACTTGAGAATGAAAAATTGTAGAGCATAAAGTGTTTATTTATTTGTTCTTGTCAACGGCTATATTCTAACAACTATATTGTAACGGCTATATTCTATCTGTCATATTACAACAGTTATATTCCAACGACTTGTTTGCAACAGTTATATTAATTGACCAGAAATTATAAATGAATTTTAAAAAGTAAAATAATAGAAAATTATATTAATTTAAAAGACAATGTTCGAAAATTATATTAATTGAAAAAGTATAATAATTGAAAATTATAATAAATGAAAATTACATATTCCATCTCTTCCTAATCTCTTGACATAGATGTTGATGAATGATAAATTGCTCATGTATCATTTGCGAAGTATCCTTTGAAAGGATTGTATATTCCTTTAATTAAATTTTGGCTAAGACAACCTTTACTTTCATTTTAGCAGCTTTTGCTTTCATCTCATCAACTTCGAGTTGTTTTTGTTTCATTTCAATTTCAGTCATTTTTATGCTTGTATACTCAGTAAACTTTGTAAACATATATCCAAATTTGTTGTCATACCTTCAATGTCTGATTTCATTTTACTTTTTTCTTTTCTTTTTGCTGCCTTCTGACCCATTGGACGAGTTTCTTTTTCGTTTAGGTCTACATATAGAGACTAACATCTTGGTTAGATGAGATGTTGCTTGCTCCCGACTCTGAGGTTCTTGCCTTCTTCGTGCTAACAAGGTGATCAACGGACTGTGGAGTAAGCATTAGACGGTCTTTTACGATCCTCCACACATGCTCGAGATTAAATGCAATGTCATTATTTTTCTTACGATATTTTTTATACGCAAACTGCAATATATCCTCATCACTGTGGCCGCTACGATACGCACTATAAACGCTATTGTAATTTGCGTTGAAGTGATATACTTTTTTTTTATGGTATTGTGCTAGTGCGATCGTATGATACTTGCATTTCTGTTGGGTGTACTTGAGGATGATTCTCATTGTAGTAGCTAGCAATACGACCCCAGAAAGCATCCATCTTCTGATCATTGTCGACGATTGAATCATCGCTAATAGTAACAAATGATCTGGCCAAAATTTCATCTTCAGACTTACTCCATGTTGATCGTTTTCTTCTACCCGCAGCGTCATAATCCACCTTCTCTAAGTCAACAACTTCAATTGGAGATTCACAGTCGGACACTTGAGTCTCTGGAACAAAAGTCGGAGTAAATGGATCACTTTCCGTCGGAGAGTAAAAGGCATGCCGGTTGCAGGTGGATTGGATGAATAATTATGTAGATATAGATTATATGGATAATTTGGTAGATATGAATATAGGTAATTTGGTAGGTATGAATTATGTGGATAATTTGGTAGAGTTTGAAATTTTGGAAGAAGTATTTTCTAAAAAATTTCTAAAAACATTACGATTATTTTTATCCATTTCGGAAGAAAATAGTAGAGAGGAAATTTTTAGAGGGAGGGGAAGAGGTATTTGAAAATTGGAATGAGAGTGATTGGGAGGGAAGTGTTTGAAGATTGAAATGAGAGTTGTAAGGTGATGAGTATTTATAGATGAAAATTTTTTTTTATTAAAATAATCGTTTGTGACCGTTTCATGATCGTTCTGGACGTTTACTCGATTAAAAGACATTCTCAATTGCAGCTCAGGGACATATTAGGGATGCCCTGAATCGATTGAAGGCTGCCCCAATCAATTAGGGGATGTCAACAACTCCCAATCGATTGGGGGGTGCTCTAATCGATTGGGGGGCTGTCCCATTCCCCAATCGATTGGGGATGTCATGTCATGGCGCAATGAACGCGTTCAAACATCTGAACGTGTTCATCACGTCAGCGCTTTAACGCGCTCGCCGCAATGGTTTTAATACGCGCGGTGCATTAATCGAGCGTTATAACGCTTGATTAACGCACCGTTGCAGGTGCTCTTACAACCAGTTCTAACTTTGCTACATATTCTTTCCCTTATCCGTTGATCATCTTTTGCTTGTTTATTTTGTTGATCATCTGTATGCCCTTCTTTAAAGTATACAAATGTCTTCCATACTATATTTATCATCTTATTTTTCTTACTATTATTTATCATTACACTAAATCCGGATTCACGTGCATATTGATTATAGAATGAAAATGTCTCATCTATTGTTGAGAATTCATCTCATATTTTGGCTTTCGATCATCTGCAACTTGAGAATGTATAGCTAATCATCACACGATTTTCATCCATTACTGAGAAATTTTCCAATTCAGATGAAATAAAACTCTACATATTATCATCATACAACAAGAAGAAATCTTTCTAAATCAAATATCCATTCTTAAAAAAAAGTTAATAATCTAACATCACATTATAATTTGTAAATCAAAATTTTTGATAAGTACCATTTCTAAGTATTCTCGTGCGGTAGAATAGTTAAAACTTGATTAGTAATCTAACATCACAGTATTCTCATGTGGTTATCTAGTTGTTTATTTCAAAAATGATTACATTCAAACTCAGAGAAACAAATAAAAGAGAGAAACTATGAACAATAGGAATAAGCAACGATAGCATTATATCTTTGCAAACAAGCAATAAATCGAATAGACGACAACAAATTCAGAGTTTCGAATTGGTGGAAGTACGTCAATCGATATTCATACAATCTATATAAGCAACGAATATCATCTGAGTTCCAAAGTAGAATGGGAAGTAGAAGTAGAATGGGCACCTCCTCTTGGAGGGACAAAAATTAAGGAAAAAGAAAAAAAAAAAAAACCACTGCGTACAGAGAGAGGAGGCGAAGAGAGGGTGTGCATTAGTCCTAGCTTCACTTCGTTGGCACTTCGAGAGAGGAGGCGGAGAGAGGGAGGGCGGCGGCGAACTAGGGTTCATCATGGAGAGAGATGGAGAGGCAAAGTAGAGTTTAGAAAATAATCTCAACAAATAAATTGATCGATCTCTATATATATATATATATATATATATATACTTGAAAACCAATTCAATATCAAAATAAACACCCTCAAACATGCTACAATTCCTTATCATCCATACAAACACAATGAATCACAGAGGACACAATCTTCATCAACCTACTAGTTCTCTGTACTAAAGTGCAAATACTTTACGTATCCTCCGATGGTCACTCTCCTTCAGAGCTAATTAATCGATCTACAGCTGAAGAAAACGTTCCTGCATCTCCTCCGAGCCATAAAATGTGCATATCCTGGCTTAAGTTACTTCGATCGACAAGTCGTGTGCATCCATACAACAAAATTTGAACAAAACCTCCTAAAATTTCAGAATATATGAGAAAATAAGAAGAAAACACAACACTTGTAGACATATTTCAAAACCCTAACAAAAAACACAAAAAAAAAGAGAAATAATAAAACATAAAAACAACACAATCAGAAATCCCCTTGATATTTTGAACACATGAAAAACATAGAGAGGCATGATAGTATGAGCTCCCTCAACAAGTTCTTACCAAGCCCTACAAATCCCTTCATGTCTACATAAACATCTCCAGATACAAATTCTACATGATAGTATTAGAACATATACTAGAAGTATAGAAGAAAATAAAGAACCAGAAAATGCGAAGGAACAAGAAGCCCATTACTGAGCTGTGGAATTACTAGTAGTACATCAGCTGCTGGGCTGCGCCAGCATTTTGGTACCCGCCATCGTAGAGAGCCTGGCTAGCGCCTGCACCCAGTGCCATGGCAGCCTGCTTCATTGGAAGCTGACCCGGAGCTTGCATCAGTGCCTGGTTCGCACCCAGCTTGCTTAATGCAAGGGCACGATCATAACTAAAGATGTCAGCTGTCGAAAGTCCAGGGAATGGAGCAGCCGCAGGTGGGGGGAGCGGGGTGGAGGCTATCCCAGGTGGAGTTGGTTTGCTACCCCATGAACACTGAAATGCACACAAATTGATATAGTAAGTCCACGACCTGTATACCATGCGTACATTAACTACACGGGAGAATCAAAACAATCAAATGGCAGTGACATGGATCGAAGCTTCAAATTAATGTCCTATGTATGTCAACACGCAGGTGTTCCGATACAAGTAACATGAGAAATTTAGGCTTTGGCATTTCTCTAAAAAAAAAATAGTTCAGATTTTGAGGTGCTCAAGAAATATATCTCAACAAAAGAGCAGGCTTCAGAATACTGAGAGTAACGAATCATACCTTAATTGGCTTTCCACAGAAAACACGGCCATTTCCCAGTTGGATAGACAAAGCAGCTTCAGAATGGTTACTGTATCTCACGAAACCAAACCCTTTTTCACGTTGTATGCGGACATCTTCAATTGCTCCAGCACCTAAAGCATGGAAATAACGGTGGAGATCAACTTGAGTGACCTGCCATTTTCACATACATTGAGATCAGAAAGTGATAAAGAACATGATTAAGTAAACTAAGATAAATTTTTGGAAATAACTAAGATAAATTATTGATAGTGGACAGAGCCTAGGGGAAAACTGGGTATTCATCGAATATATATTTTGTAAGATTTTTGGAAAACATATACCTTTGTAAGGGAAACATGAAGAGAAAGAAAAGCGAGCAATGAGGAAGGAGACATACTTACCTCATGAGCAAGATTACCAACATACACAGTTGTAAATTGTGGGTTATTCTCTGGGCCATCATCATTTACATTTTCTTGTACATCTTCTGCACAGAAAATTTATCAAGGTGCATCAATCAGTCAGAATGGCACACAAAGATTCAATAAAGACAATGAAATGTTAGCACTTGGACAACAGTTATCGACCTTACAAAATGCAGCCTGTTGGATATTGCAACCCAAGTTCACAACGATAATGTCACAACGTATCAAGAAAGTAGTTATTATTTTATCACCCAAAGGTTCCCTATATGCTTTTATTTAAGTATTTGATGCGGGCAGTAATAACTAATAAGTTGTGTGAATTGTGTAGTAGTTTCGGTTGATTGTTGGGGTGGTACTGTGGGTTGTAATGGGACCTTGATGCTGTGTATAAACGTAACAAGATATCAGTAAGGAATGGTTTGTCTGTCAATATTGGTGTTATCATGTTCCATTTCCAAATCTCAATGTAACCAACCGAACTGGAGGGATCTCTTGACTCAACACAACTCTTCTCCTAGTGGAATTCCTTGGTTAAAACAAATTGACAGATTATTCCTGACAGAACTTCGAAGCACTTATCCTGGCAATAAGATGGGGGTCATCAAGAATGTTCCTCCATGTTGCCACAGTGGTTCAAGTGCTTGAAGTCGCCGACATTCACAGTTCAACCAGAGAGGTGAGCAACCATAGACCTGTTCCATTTCTCCCCATCTCTAAATTGCACCACCTGCAAGTCGTTGCTAGATGACAAAAGTACTCAGCTGTTAGGAATGCTGAGAATATTGTTATGGGTGGGAACCTATGGTTTAGGAAACTAAAGTCTGTTAGAATGTAAGCATGTATAGGCACTTGTGATTTAAGACATTAAAACACCAACAGTGGATCTTTACCACATTCTGCGAAAGCCAAGATTTTATTTAAAACTGAATATTGTAATTTGAAAATAACAAAAACTGCACTGTGATTGCAACAGTTCGTGATGCCACGCACCTGCAGTAGATCCATTTGTTAGTTCCAGGACACTTTTTGAATCTGAACTTTGTTTCTCCTCATTAGCATTAGCTCCCTTTGTAGCCCAGTTACAACGAATTTGCCGGCTGCCAAGCCACTTGCCTACATCAACACACAAGACAGCAACGTGAAACTCTAGCAACTAATCATAATTTAGTAGAGACAAATTAAATCATGGTACTATACATATTTCGACAGTTCAGAGCAAGAACATTAGAAAGGCAAATTCCATAAATTTAAGCATTGTAATTTCTGTGACAAGTATGACTACAATCTTCAAGTCCACAATGAACACAACAAACACTGAAAGTATGTCCAACTCCCAAACAATCAGGTATAATAAATACATGAGAGAAAAACAACAGCGTCAAGAAAAGAGTAACTCACCAGTCAAGTCATTTATGGCACCTTGAGCGTCCTGCAAAGCATAGTCGAAATGTTCAGTGAACAACAATAAAACATGGTGACCATAGGCCTAATTGTCGACCAACCTGTTGGTTCCGGAAAGAAACAAAACCAAACCCTCTTGATCGACCAGTTTTTTGGTCCCACATGACCCTCGCATCCCTGTGATGAAAGGAGAGGAATCAAATAACTACTAGTTAAATTATGTAGAAAGGTAGGGGTGTCAAAAATCAACACGACCCGACAACCCAACCTGAATCGACCCGAAAAAAATCGGTTTCGGATTGAAAATTTTCGGGCTCGGGTCGGGTTCGGGTTAACCCGAATTTAATGTTTAGTGATTTTTTGGGGTTAAATCAAATTTTATTTTGAAAATTAATATATTTTTATGTATATTAATATTAATATTAGTATGATTATGATGGAATATTGAGATAAAAGTGAAAAATTATAGGGAAAATAGCGAAAAAAGACATTTTGAATCGATTTTTTCGGGTTATTCGGGTCGGGTTCAGGTTGATCGGTTGGTCGGGTTCGGGTTCGAATTGATCGGGTGTTTCGGGTTGAATTCGGGTTCGGGTTGGGAATTTAAAAAAAAAAATTCCAACCCAACCCGAACCCGACCCGACTGAATTGACACCCCTATAGAAAGGTTGCAAGAACAAGCCAGAGGCCTATTGACTTTTGAAACAATGACATTATATATCAAGTAGAAAAATTGTGAATACTTACGAGCAGCTTGGATATACAGAGAAGCATGCAAACAAAGTAGCATCTGTAATCTCGGGACTAAGATCACCAACAAATATGTTGTACTGCCCTATATGTAACAAAATTAGAATTGTAAGTGACTTGGTAAATTTCCAACACGGCTCAAATTCAAGCTGCTGTGCAAAGGATATAGACTACTAACTAACCTGATGTGTCCTCTCTTTGCCCACTGGCATACGCCCAGTTAACCTTAATAGGTTGACCAAACCTACAAGGTGCAATGAAACCATGACAATACTATAATAATAAGACAAAGAACACAAACCAAATCAAATTAACCAACTTACAGCTGCCTCCCATTAAGTGTCATAATTGCAAGAGCAGCTGAACGGCGATCAAAATAATCAACAAAGCCAAAGGATGACTGCAAGAGGCAAGAACAACAATAAGCGCATAACATTAATATGTAGCGCATAATGCACTTAACACTAGCCCAAAAGTTCCACATCACAAGACAAGCATCCTGACAAGAGAGAATTGGTGTATGGCAGCACATATCAACAATGTCACATGCAATGCCATGCATCAACTGAAGGAGTTCTCCACAGGTTCAAATGGTGCACTAATGCACTTCTAGCCAACATTTGCAATGGGTTAAACCAAAGTTTAAAATTTCGCCCTGTACCGAAGTTTCGGTCCCAGACCGGATTGATACAGTTTTGGTATCATATCGTGCCGTGTCGATACGGTTTCGATATATATATAAATATAAATATATATATATATATATAATTTTAAAATGAATTGTATATTAATGTAGTGTAATTTACAACATAGTTTTTTCAAAATTTTAATACAAATATGTATTAATAATATAAAGTAGAGATTTAGGTATGATAATATTCATGGTTCCAAATCTCAAATTAATTTTGATTCTAAGATAAAAAAATTATCTATAATAATTATATAAATTAATTCTAATTTATATATAATAATTATATTAATTATTAACTTATATAATATATTTATAATTTATATATATTCTAAAGAATATATATATAGAGAGAGTTTATATTGCATATAAAAATTAAATTTATTTTAAAAATTTATATATTTTTTATTTTTTTACAATTAAATTTTTTAGACTTATTTATAAAATTATTTATAAATTTTTAAAATTATTTTAAATATTTTTCATAAAATTTTAATCTATTTTTAATTTATAAAAATGATTTAAAGTTTGATTTTAAAAGTATTTTAAATTATATAATTATATATTATTTTGTACTTTATTTTTTATATTTTAAATAAAATTATAAAACAATATATTATAATTATATTAATTAATTAATAGTTTATTTAATTATTATTAATTTATATAATATATAATTATATTTTATATAATAATTAATTAAAAATTAGGAATTACAAATTTTATATATAATTTATGGTTTTTATAAATCCAACTTTTCCTCCCTTAAATAAATCCTAACCCACTTCTCTCCACCGTCTTCTTCGCCCGTTTGTCGCTTCTCGAGTCTGTCGCCCTCGCTGCTACCGCCTCACGTCACCTCGCCTCCTCCTTCACCTCCGCCTCCACCTCTAGTTAATCGCCGCCTCCTCCGCCTCCAGCCTCCAGGTTCATCTCCAAATCTGTTCCTTCTTCCTTTGCTCCTTCCTCCTTCCTTCTGTTGCGCGCGCGTGACACAAACAATTTCGTGTGACACGCAATGACGCACACGAAATTGTTGCGCCTTCTGTGCCGGTGCCGATCCCGTGTCGGAACGGCAAGTTTTGTGAGTTTCGGGTGACACAACACGAGATGTTATTCCTGGGGTTAAACCCACTATCATAAGAGACTTGGCTATGAAAAGTCATATCAACGGACTGAAGGCAATATTAAGCAATAAGGATGACTGTAATGATTGACAAAGGATTTTGCCAATAAATAAGATCTACAGCTGTTTTCATACATCAACTTGCCATGAATCTCAGGATCTATTTCACAGAAAGAATTAGGTTGTGCAGAATTGCATGGCATGATAATCTAAATCCAACTGTTCCAAACAAAGTTTATTTTCCGACATACAAATAAAAGTGTAGAATGGGGAAACATGATCAGATCACCAGGCTTAGGGGAGATGGAATTGCTCCCTATTTACAGCATGGATGGTTACCGCACAATGGTAAAGAGATCACTTACTACTGATGCTTTTATGCCCACATGAACCTATTCAAAAGAGTAGATACAAGCTACACAACTTACAGTGTGAGAGATTGAATGTCTTCTCAATTTTATTCAGTGACTAAAATCAGCATCAATCATGGAATATAGGAGGAAGAGTGGAAATCAGTCTCTTTGCATCAATAATCAAGACTTCGCATAAGTACCACAATATTCTTTCTTGATGGACTTCTGCCCCCCATATCACCATATCTCCTTTCATTGCATCTCACCTCCTCCTCTACCACTGTTGCCCATCTCCATCTCCCTCGATAAATCAACTTCACTCTAACCCCTTCATTGTTCAACTCTTTTGCTCCCTTGTCCACAAGGCACTAACATTGTCAGTCATAGCAGTAACGACTGTCTATTTTGCTCACTCTAGGCAGTGATCTAGTAGGGAAGACCTGTATGCGCAGGCACACACCAGCCTCAAGTGGTTCAGTGATCTCCTTCTAGCGATCGGAGGTTTGGCATGGAATTTGCTCCATATCATCATCGGAGTGGAGGGTGCACCATGCCTGAATTAGGAGCCAAAGCATGTGGTTGGGGGTGACAGTGGCATTAGACAACAGTGGATCCTCGAGAGTCACAAGTCAATGAATGTCGCACTGGATTCTCCACTTACACTGTGTTCCCCCAAGTTAGGGAAAATTCATCTTTTCATTCCTTAGCAGTCTACTTATGATTCTCTCCAATTCGTTCAATTTCAATTCCTATTCCCATTATGATACCATTCCATTAATAAATACCAAATGCAACCTAAATGGTATATGGGAAATTGTCAGCTTTTTCTTAACTTACTGTTAGATACTAAATTTAAAACACATGCACACAGACATTCAAAACTCAAGGATATTTAAAGAACAAATGATGCCAAAAAATGAACTAGCTAACTCTCTAACCAAAATTATTCCGTAAGACATGTCTTGTGATGTAACAAAGAAATGTTTGTCCTGGCAATGCAACATCACTTAGTTTGTAATTGACACAACAATTTCCATGAATAGGCATGTATAAATTTCCAAGTGGCATCCTTAATAACAAGATTAAGTTTGGCTACAATTAAAACAAACAAAAAAGATGGCATAAAAAATTGAAAAATCAATGGCTTAGCAAAATCTAAAATATCCATTAAAGTAGTTAGATGATTACCCTCTTTTGACATTGAGAATTTAACTAACCTTCTCTTTCCTAATAAGCTTACATCCCTCAACCAAACCGGTACTTTGAAAAACTTCTTGAAGAAGTGGTTCAGTAACTTGAAGATGAACATTGCCTACATAGCTGCAATGTAATTACATTATAGAGGAGGCAAATCAATTAGATTCAATCACATCATTGAACAAAAAAATTCAAAATTGCAAACACAATGAGCAAAATCTTAAATATGTTTATTGATAGCAAAGATTTAAGGACAGTAGCAGTATCAACATAGTTAAACATGATAAGAGCTTGATTACTTGTTTTGAAAGGTCACTAAGAAACATCATTGACCATATGGCTATGGAAACCAGTATAAGAGCTATCAAAATATATACAAAACGGAAGTGTGAAATAACAACTAAACAAGGAACAAGGGAACCCACGGACTAATGAGGGTATATAGCACAATGTATAGGTACAAATAAGAATATGAGCTAATGAAACTTACACACTCCGGCATGTGCTTGGGTCAAATCTAGGAGGTAGATTTCCACTTAGAATAGGCTCTATCTGTAAAATAACAGTAGAAATTAGCAACGAAAGCATCAGCCACGAAGCCAAAACAAGTTGCTGCTGCAAAAGTCATTGTTAGCAAGCTTCAAATATAAAAACTAGCGGAAAGTTCAACCATGCCACATGAAACCACAAGAAAGAAAGAAAAAAAAAGATTTCAGATATCTTACATTTAACTTGCACTGACAAGCAAGTAGTTGTAATGAATAAGTAGACAGGAATTTCCAAAGTTGGGAATTGAAGGAAAAGTACCCATTAATCGTAAAATCATTACGAAAATGTATAGAAGCGAACTGGTCACTGATAGGTTAAATTAACAACTGAGATGAGCAATCCCCAAAGTCAGAAACAAAAGTTTCTCAAAAAGGTCAGAGAATAACGTTAATAAATTCTGATAGCTATACGGATAAAATATCAAGGAACCAAATACTGAGCTTATCCATTCCAAAAGCGTCAATCCCACCTCCCTAAAACTGCTCAAGAAGCTCTAATTTTAAAAATCCAACTGAACATCACTCGTTTCCAGCACAAAATCACTACCATCGCAAGCCACACAACAACTGAAAAGAACTACAATTGAGTAAACAGAAAAATTACAGTAAAACAGGTTTTTTACTAAAATTTGTTCAAACACATCAATCCCACTTCCCAAAACTGCTCATCAAGCTCTAATTTTAAAAAACCAACTAAACATCCCTCGTTTCCAGCAGAAAGTAACTATCATCCGCAAGCCACACAGAAATTAAAAGAACCCCGATCGGTCAAAATAGAAGACTGATACTAAAAGAAGACTTTTTTTAAACTAAAAATCTGTTCAAATTCAGAGAGAGAGAGAGAAGAGAGAGAGAGTAAAAAAAAGTATTTTCAGTAACACAGCAACTGAAAAGAAGGAAAAAAACAGTAAAGTCACACTAAAACGGGATTTTTTGAGTACAAGTTGCTTGCAATCGCAAGAGATGGACTATTAAAAAAAAAGGAATATGGGGGGAACAAACAGGTATGGCGAGGTGGGAAGAGACCTGAGGACCGGCCAAGAGGCCCGGGTGAGGGTAGAGCGACTGCTGCTGTGGCTGCTGCTGCTGGAGGAGGAGTGCATGCTGCATCAAGGCCTGCTGCTGCTGCTTGAACCTGAGTTGCTGCTGCTGCTGCATCGTACCTTGCGCTAGGGTTCTTCAGTACCACTCCAATTCGAGCTCGATCGAACCGAGCGAGATAGAATTAAGATTTAACAAGGAAAAAAGAAAAGAAAGAAAAAAAGAAAGAAAAAAACCCCTCGAGATCGAGGGGGAAAAGAAGAGGAAGAAGAGAAGGGGGAGAAAGGGAGAGCGTAATAGGGCTAGAAATGAGGGGGGAAGTCGAGGGCTGAGGAGGGGAGTATTTAAAGAGGCACGAGATAATTTGGGAAGCGGCTGGCTCGCTGTTGACGGGACCATCACTCGTGACGTTTGTCGTGACTTAAATCGGGAAAAAGAATGGGGAGAAAATAACACTCATTTTTTTTTAATTTTCAAAAATGATGTTTTTTCTTTTATAGAAATTTTAACTGAAGTTGCTAATATATAACATGGAGTTAAATTACTTCTATGCGATAAAAATTTTATTATTTTTTTATTTGATTAAAATTATTATAACTTAATTAAAAATATTATAAGTTAATCAAATTTACTTCTACACTATTATAATAGAAAAAAATATTTTTAGAATGAAAATAGGATGAGGATGTTGTTTTAATATTTTATAAAACTTAGGTAGCCTTTTAGGGGAAAATGATAGCTTGTACATCTAGGATAAGTGATGTCATTGGCGATCGAGTGCACTTTCGAGCACCCCATTGACTCAATCGTGGACAAGCATTGCTTATTGACGGATGCGTAGGCTTTCATTTTTCCCCTTTAGATAACAAAAATAAATGATACCTTTTTAATTTTTGAAAAAAATAGGAAAACGTATATATTAATATTTTTTTTTATCCTTTATATTTTAGAATACTTTTATAGTTTACAAAATAAAATCAAAATAACTTGTAACTTTTTTGGGAATGTATTTGGTCAAATAAAAAGATATAGTAAACAGCAATTTATCAAAAGGCGTACCTAAGAATTGGTATTTATCAAAAGGCGTATTATGGTTTTATTTTTACCAAAGGGCGTACTCATTTTAGTAGAGACAAATTAAAATGGGAGGTCCATTAGTGGGTTTTGGTCAAAAATCCACTGATATGGCTAAACTATCAGTGGGTTTTGACTAAAACCCACTGATGGACCTCCCATATCTAGATTTCTGAAAACCCTATATCAATAGACAGGGTTGACCTAGGGTGTCCAAACATCTATACACTCTATATCACTAATGCAATATGAGTAGTTTAGAAATATCAGTGGGTTTTGACCAAAACTCACTGATGGACCTATCATATCTGGATTTCTGAAAACTCCACATGATAGAGAGGGTAGAGGTAGGAGATGATGTTTTAGGTGTCCAAACATCTATATATTAGATATCACCAATGAAATAGGAGTAGTTTAGAAATATCAGTGAGTTTTGACCAAAACCCACTGATGGACCTCTCATATCTGGATTTCTAAAAACCCTATATCAATAGACAGGGTTGACCTAGGAGAAGATGTTTTAGGTGTCCAAACATCTATATACTCTATATCACCAATGCAATATGAGTAGTTTAGAAATATCAGTGGGTTTTGACCAAAACTCACTGATGGACCTATCATATCTGGATTTCTGAAAACTCCATATGAATAGAGAGGGTAGAGATAGGAGATGATGTTCTAGGTGCCCAAACATCTATATATTAGATATCACCAATGAAATAGGAGTAGTTTAGAAATATCAGTGGGTTTTGACCAAAACCCACTTATGGACCTCCCATATCTGGATTTCTTTATAATAACATTTTATTATTATGTAATTATATATTATACCTTTTTTATAAAAATTATAAATAATATGTAATTATATATCCTTTTTATAAAAAAGTTTTTTAATATTTTTTTATATTTAATGATAGAGGGCCTAAAGTCATCAGACTTCAGGCCCTCCTTGGGCCTGAAGTCATCCATGCCCAAGGGCACTGAAAATTTTTTAATTTTAAAAATATTTTTTTATGTTTAATTATTATTTATTAAATTAATTATTTATAGGATCTGAAGTTATTTGATTTCAGACCCTCCTGGGATGACTTCAGGCCCTGCGTTTGAAAATGAAATTAAGTGTTTTGATAGGTTTTTTATATATTAATATATTTTTAAAATAGAAAAAAAATTTGAGTCCACGTCGGGCCTGAATCAAAAGATTTCGGACCCAACGTGGGCCTGAAATAAAAAATTTCAGGCCCACGGTCAATTTTTTTCAAAATTTTTTTATACATTAATATATTTATTAAATATTTTTTAATATATTAATTTCTATTAATCAATTATAAAAATCATTTATTTATATTTTTAAATCACGTTGGATAAGAAATTTTTTAAGTGAAATATTTTTTCAATTTTTACCTTACGTTTTTTAATTTAGCGCCGAGCCGCTGATTCCATAATATATTATTTTAAAATAAAAGTCAGTAATTAAGTTACGTTGCATGTGCAGACGTCTCGGAATTTGTTACTGAGAGAGAAAGAGAAAGACAGTACATAGCAAGAGGGGTATAAGAGGAAGTTCACAAAAATGAGTGCGCCCTTTGGTGAAAATGAAACTATGGTATGTCTTTTGGTAAATACCAATTTTTAGGTACGTCTTTTGATAAATTGCATCATTGCAAGAGGTTTGAGCCAATTAGTTTCTCCTTCGTTATAGCAATCGAAAGAGGTTCGACAATTCACTAGGCATGAAGTTAAGAATGGTTAGGTCTTTGGTGCAATAGTTAGACTTTCAAGTATGAATTTCATAGAATTTCAGGATCGAGATTCAGCAGCGATGAATTACAAAGGATTTTCTCTCTATTGGATAGCGAGACTAAGGAAGCGGATTGTCAGGATAGACCACCATAAACATCTTCTGATTAACTCGATAACTGATGACAAATTTATATGAGACTGAATCGATCATTCTCATTGTTCCGGAAGGAATCGACGTCGATGGCTAGTTATCGAGGTTCAGCCTACATGGATGCTGACGAGAGGGGAAGAACTCTGCGCCCTGCGAGATCAACACGAGCGTTAGGGGAACATGTCGGAGGTTGTTCGGCGGAGCCCACTCTAACACTCAAGTCAATGCCTCGATGGAGAAGAATAGAAGGCAGAAAAATGTATAACTAGTAGAGAGTGCATGTCCCTTTACCAGAGGGGTTGGACTACCTTTTATACTTGTGGTGGCTGCTTTGGCGCATCCCCATGATCTATGCCACGTTCTCCCCCCTTTGGCGGTTATTGGATAGCCTTTAAAATGGTCAACGCCATCATTACGTGTTTCGACCCGTTGTGACATTCATGGGTCATGATGACTCCGCGATGGCAGGGATGCTTATCCGTAGATCCGCGATGGAAGGGGGACCATTGCTTAAGGTCGAAGGCAGCATGGGCTCCGCTTCCCTGAGGTGATCTCGGAGTCTTTTAGCTCGGGCGATCGCGGGCGCTCTACTTTCCGAGGTGATCTCGGGACCCGACTTCCCAGGGTGCTCCCGGGAGAGGTCTTCGGATCTGATCTTCAAGGGCATCTTTCCCGAGGGGGCCTTGATAGCTCCGAAAGGTGAGTCACTCAGTGTAACGACCCAAAAAATTCTCTTAATATTTTCTGAAAATATTGAGCATGTCTAGATAATTTTCCGAAGGACCTAGAGGTATTAATATGAACTTTGGCCTAGAAAATCCATGTTTTCTCATTTAAATTGGGAAAAAGGGCACTAATGGGCCTTATATGGGCTTTCTAGTACCATAATTTTTGGTGGATTTTAGGTGAAAATTAGTATAAATATAAAGGGATTTTAATAAGAAATATTAACATAATTATGGGGGAATTTTTAAAGGATTTTCAGAATTTTAGGGAAATAAAAAGAAAAATAAAATAAAAATAAGGTGCATGGCCCAAGGATTGAACCTTAGACCTCTTGTACAACCATGTATGCACTAACCAACTCACCTAGTAAGGTAATGTTATGAGGGAATGAAGTGGATATTGGTTAAAGCATAGAAGAAGATGAAGGGTCATGGAAAGACTCTTCATTTACCTTCTTAATGGGCTATAAAAGGGGGGTTTTGGGAGTTACCTCTTCTTCCCATTACTTGCATTTTCGAAACTCCTCCTTCCCTCATCCTAGCCGAACACCCAAGGAAGGGTTCTCCCTTGGAAAAGCTCCACAAGAGGTCTCATCTCCAAGATCTAAGGGGTCTTCCAAGGATACAAGGACAAGGGGGGCAAGGGTCCAAAGATCTTACCATTTCCTTCCCTTTCAAGGTTCAAAAAATCAAGAAACCCAAGGTAAGACTCCCTCACCTGTGGTATAATAGTTCCTTATGATTTTCCATGATTTTTAGCATGATATATTGGTTAGTTTTTGGATTTGATGTTGAAAGGAAGGAAAACCAAGAACCTTAAGTTTAAGGGTTTCGGCCACCATGATTTAAAGGTCTATAATTATGCTAAAAATCTTTATAATGTTATTTCATGTTCCCTTATGATGTGTAGAGGTTAAGTATAATTTTTGGGAATTTTTGGAGTACCCTAGGACACTCTAGGGTTTCGGCCAACATGAAAGAAACAAAACCAAGAACCCTAAGCTTGAGGGTTTCGGCCACCATGATTTAAAGGTCTATAATTATGCTAAAAATCTTTATAATGTTATTTCATGTTCCCTTATGATGTGTAGAGGTTAAGTATAATTTTTGGGAATTTTTGGAGTATCCTAGGACACTCTAGGGTTTCGGCCAACATGAAAGAAACAAAACCAAGAACCCTAAGCTTGAGGGTTTCGGCCACCATGACTTAAAGGTCTATAATTATGTCAAAAATCATGATAATGTTGTTTAATGCTCTCTTATGATGTTTAAAGATTAAATATGATTTTTAGGAATTTTTGGGGTACCCTAGGATACCCTAGGGTTTCGGCCAACATCAAGAACCCTTGTGTAGGGTTGGATCTCAAACTTCAAGTAAATGTTTTATGTTTTAACATGATATAAGGGAGATGGAGGGTGTTTATGTGAATGTTTCACATGTCCTAGAGACCCTATAGGTTTTGGCCAAGTACCTTAATAGGGTGGAAAGTTAGGACTTATTTCATGTAAGGGTCCCAATGGCCCTATGGTAAGGTATGGTTGGTGTTTAAGCAATTGATTTGGGGATTTAAGGGAATTTTTCCATACCCCCCATGGCCTTGAAGTTTCGGCCAAGAGTGAGATTAGGACTAAAGGATTAGGGTTGGCCTTAAGTATGGACTCAAAGGGGGTCCTATGGCCTAGTATATGTGTATGAGATGTTGTTTGGAAGTTATGTGAAGGTTTATGGATCTAGAGTTCCTCGGGGACTTTCGGCCAAGGACATAACCTAGGGCTAGGGGTTGGGTTAAACCTACCAAGATGCTTATGTATAGGTTACCCAAATCATTAGTTTATATGCCATGAATGATATGATTAGGTCATAAATGTTTAAGACATGTGCCATGATTTATGAATGATATGTATGTATGCCATGTCTTATGGATGATATGCCATGTTTTATGAATAATATGCATGTATGCCATGTCTTATGAATGATACGTATGTATGCCATGATTTATGAATAAGATGTATGTATGCCATATGAATGAAGTTAAAGTACATGCCTTTAAGGCATAACGATGATGTTAAGTATGATGAATGAATGATGATGAAAGACAAGTATGATGAATGAAAGATGATGCTTATGTATTTAAGGCATAAATATGCTAAACGGCACGGTCGATGGTCGACGGTACGACGGTCGAGAGGACCGGTAAATGGGCCGGTAGACGGGCCGAGCCGTAACAAGTTATGCTATGTTAAGTATGCCATGAATGTCTCATGAATGATGAAGCATGTAAAGTATTTTATTTTATGAATGGGCTTGTACCAGACCGAAGTATGGGTCCAAGGGATGGGCACCTTAAGAACGCCCCGGTTCTGGACTACCGACTATGCTGTTCACGGTTCTGGCACTACCGAAGCTGTGCAACAGGGATGGGCACCTTAAGAACGCCTCGGTTCGGGGACTACCGACTATGCTGTCCTTACCCTAGTAGGTCGAGGCTAGCTACCTCGTATTTACTTAGGGATGCGCGCGTATGATGTATGTATGTGGTACAAGCCAGGGCCCCAATGATATGATGATTATGTTTAAGCATTTAAAAGTATGTTTTAAAGATTAAGCATCCTTATATATATATATGCAATTGCCACATGCATCCATTCATGTTATGCATTATGTTATGAAAAGTATGTTTATGAAAAGTATGTTTAGGAAAAGTATGTTTATGCAAAGTATGTTCCTGTCAATATATGATGCCATGATTTAGTTGTGTTTATGCTAATATATGATGCCATGATTTAATTGTGTTTATGCTAATATGTGATGCCATGATTTATTTATGTTTATGCTAATTTAGGATGCCATGATTTTATTTATGTTCATGCTAGTTTAGGATACCATGATTTAATTATGTTTATGCTAAGTTAGAATGCCATGATTTTATTTATGTTCATACTAGTTTAGGATGCCATGATTTAATTGTGTTATGCTAAGTTAGGATGCCATGATTTTATTTCTGCCCATGCTAATCTCTGAAGCCATGATTTAATTAGGTTTATTATGTTATGTCTGTGCCAAGTATTATGCCATGCTATGAAAGTTTACGATGTTTATGTCTATGCCAAGTATTATGCCATGCCATGAATGTTTTTATGGTTATGTTTATGTCATGCTACGAATATGATTAAGTTATGATCATGCCATGACGAATGTATGCTAAGTGATGAAAAGACTTATGTTCTAAGTAAAGCACTAAGTATGTTAATGTCTTATGTGCTCATGATGAAAAGATGAATGGTTTTAGTGAGTAGGAAAGAGTCTTACTAAGCCTGTGTGCTTATAGTCTTATTTCTTATACCGCAGATCACGCAAGGGGACACTAAGGAAGCAGCAGGAGGGCATCAAAGAATGTGTGTGATAGTGACTTGGTCAAGGAGCAATATGGTTGCTCGTCTTATGATAGAACTCTACCTTTACTATTAAGTACTTGAATGTGACTCTATGACATGATGCTAAAGTATGACATGATATGATGCTAAGTATGACATAATGCTAAGTATGACATGATATGATGCTAAGTATAAAGTTAATATGTCAAGTTTCCATGTTATGATGCTAGGAATGGTAGTAAGTGCATGTAGGAGTAAGTTTAAAAGTTTCCGCTGCATTATGCATGCCCTAAGTATGTTAACGTAACGCCGCTTTAGGAAAAAGAAAAAAAAAGTGGGCGTTACACTCAGACTCGTCTCGTTTTGCCACGTAGCTTCTTCATCCCACGTATCCGCCACGGACTATTTAACCCTATCACAAGTCCCTCTCTTTAAGTCTGATTGAAAAAAGTGTGGTTGACTGATCGGACTAGTGTGGTGGTGAAGAAGTTGTATCCCGGTGGGTCCTGGCACCCGTTACTGCTCCCTTAACAGTCCAATCTGTTGGTCGGTAGAAAAGACGGATTCTGGAGGGCTCGGGTCCCAGATGGAAAAGGTCGCACTCAAGTGGCCCCAGCCCCTGCCTTTAGTTCCTGAGGAGGCTATTTCTCCTTCTGAGAGTGAGGAATCCGTTCTCGTACGCTCCCCCATTCCGTCGGTTGCAGTTCCGGGAGATGGCGTCCCGACCCTTGATTCTCCTTTAAGTGACCCAGCCGGGGCTTGATAACTTTCATATTGTTGAGTAAATTAGGCCTTCAAATCCATGTTTTGATCTACTATTTTATGCTCAAGTTTGCATTTATATAAGGTTTCATGAATTACCTCTATTTGGCTTAAGATTCAATTCTTTCTATATTTACTATGTTTTGGCACTAAAATTTAATATCATCTTGTAGGGTTTCAAATGATCATGGACCTGGATCACATTGGGTCAAACTTGGGTTAGAATTGGATCCAGATCAAATGGATCAAGCGTCAGGTTAATACGGGCCGTCCATTCAAGATAACGGTTAGATTCAAGCCATCCGTCAACTTATGGTCGATCCAAGCTCAAGATAGACTTAGCCAAGTTCAGGAACCAAGATCTGAATGTTTGGGCCAGATCAGAATTAATCCAGCCGTTGGATCAAGCTCAGGAGGAGTCTTAACCGTCTGTTCAAAGATCAGAGCACTCTGAGCCATTGGATGCAGGTCCGGTTGATCTGAGTTGAGGAGGAGCAGATCTTGACCCTTGATCAAGATCTGGAGAGTTTGAGTTTGATCTGGATTGATCGGACCGTTGGATAAGATCAGAGAAATCTCGGTCGTCGAAATTCAAAATGGGCAGTTAAATCAAAAATTCCCTCTGCCGAGCGGGTGGTCGCCAGATCGCGTCTCTGCTTCATTTTCAGTTCTTCTTCGTTCTTCAATTTTGATCGGAGGCGGCCACCAGATCAAGTTCATCATCAGATTTCAATCATTCAAGCCAGTTGCAGTGAGAGGATCGCATTCCATCCGAGTCTGAAAGCTCCGGTGAGGGTTTCTCTGTGAGCTATCTCCATCTGTCCAACCTTCATCTGAATTCGTTTCTTCACCAATCGAGCCAACGCAAGGGGTTCTCTGAGCTGGGTCGAAGTTCCTTGAGCTACCACACGCCATCCGAATCAACGCAGAAGGGAGGATCAGATGGAGTTCAGTTTGTGCTAAAAGCTACGCGATTCAATCTTTGCAGCTGAGTTCGATTGATTCTCGGGCGAGGGGGTTCTGAGCTCGAATCCTTGGGTGACAGCAAGGAGAAATCTCGGTGAAGAGCTCGAATTGGTGTTTGTAATTATAAATTCATTTTTGATTTCAGTTCTGCATAGTTTAAGTTTGGTCAAAACCCACTGATGGACCTCCCATATCTGGATTTCTGAAAACTCCATATGAATAGAGAGGTTAGAGGTAGGAGATGATGTTTTAGGTGTCCAAACATCTATATATTAGATATCACCAATCAACTAGGAGTAGTTTAGAAATATCAGTGGGTTTTGACCAAAACCCACTGATGGACCTCCCATATCTGGATTTCTGAAAACTCCATATGAATAGAGAGGGTAGAGGTAGGAGATGATGTTTTAGGTGTCCAAACATCTATATATTAGATATCACCAATGAAATAGGAGTAGTTTAGAAATATCAGTGAGTTTTGACCAAAACCCACTAATGGACCTCCCATATCTGGATTTCTGAAAACTCCATATGAATATAGAGGTTAGAGGTAGGAGATGTGTTTTAGGTGTCCAAACATCTATATATTAGATATCACCAATCAAATAGGAGTAGTTTAGAAATATCAGTGGGTTTTGACCAAGACCCACTGATGGACCTCCCATATCTGGATTTCTGAAAACTCCATATGAATAGAGAGGGTAGAGGTAGGAGATGATGTTTTATGTGTCCAAACATCTATATATTAGATATCACCAATCAAATAGGAGTAGTTTAGAAATATCAGTGGTTTTGACCAAAACCCACTGATGGACATCACATCTATGTTCAGGCCCTCCTTGCGTGACTTCAGACCCTGCGTTTTAATCTGAAATTAAGTGTTTTGATAGGTTTTTTTATATATTAATATATTTTTAAAATAGAAAAAAAATTTGAGTCCATGTCGGGCCTGAATCAAAAGATTTCAGGCCCAACGTGGGCCAGAAATCAATAGATTTCAGGCCCACGTTTTTTTTGATTTCTGCTTTTTTTTTGAAATTTTTTTACATTTTTTTTATTCTGCAAACGTTTTGTTTTTGAATTTTTTTATATATTAATATATTTATTAAATATTATTTAATATATTAATTTCTATTAATCAAATATAAAAATTATTTATTTATATTTTTAAATCACGTTGGATGAGCTATTTTTAACTGAAATATTTTTTTAATTTTTACCTTACGTTTTTAGCGCCGATTTCATAATATATTATTTTAAAATAAAAGTCTGAAAAAGCACGTGCAGACGTCTCGAAATTTGTTACTGAGAGAGAGAAAGACAGTAGTTAGAAGGAGGAGTATAAGAGGAAGTTCACATAAAGGCCTGCGCCCTTTGGTAAAATAGAAACCATGATACGCCCTTTGGTAATTTTCGATTTTTACGTACGCCCTTTGGTAAATTGCCGTTGCTTATTTGTAAACAATATCACAAACAGATGAGAGCCCTACGTGTGGTTCCTCTAGCGGTATCCATGTGCACTAGATCACGAACTAGATGATTCGTTAGGTGCTAGCCACTTGGATCGATAAAATACTTTCGGAAGCACTACAGATTTAAAGATGTGTCTCCTATCAGAGAAGGAGTAGGTTGTCAAAGGCTTCCCAAGAGAAGTGGAGAGAGTTGTCGCAAAACAAGGAGAAGTCGTCGTGGTCAGCATGAGAGGCAATCCTCTCTAAGGTTGGCTATTTATAGCCTCTAAGGAAGATGAAGAGGCATGACTCTTCATCTTCTTCATTAATTATCATAATTATGACTCTTTAAATTCTTCATTAATAATCATTAATAAAGACTCTTCATCTTCTCCATTAATGATCATAATTATGACTTTTCAAATTCTCTAAAGAGAATAAAAGATAAATTCCACTCTCTCTTCTCTAGATCAAATAAATCGATATTTGATCTTAATCTGTTCTAACTTCTGATATCTCAGAAATAATTAATAATCCAATTAATTCTTATTCAGAAATAATAAATTGATTAATTTTAGTATCCACTAAAATAATCAATTATAAATACTATTCATGTCTATGTGCTATGCGTGCAACCCTCTAGATTCTATACATGAAGGCAATGTAAATCCACACACAGACTAAGGTAACCATCTAGCAATAATTTTTAGCCACCCAACGTGATAGAATATTAGTCATAAACTAAAATCACCATGAATCGATTACTGTGTAATTCAATCTCTTCATCTTTACCCTATATCCCAATTAATTCAGTGCAGTATGCATCATCATCAAAATAATTATTTTACTTGATTTCCAAAATATAATAGACTCATCTTGAATGATAATCATTCCTCCCATGGCTATGGATTTCGAGTTACTAATATATCTATCAAGCGGCCAGGATTTTAACTTCCTAATATAAGAGAGCGATGAATCCTCTATTGACTCAACACTATTCTCTCTATGTTTTGTCATACACCCAACTACCGTATTAATCACAATCCGTTTAAAGACTTCTTTTAATGACGTTAAGGCATATAACTCCACGCATAGAATAAATGAAGGTCTCAAGTCAAAAGATCAGTTACACTCATTCATTAAGACGAACGACCAAGGATGCTTAATATATGGTGTTCTCTTAAGTGGATTGTGTCCAATGTACCTTTAAACTCAAGGCACCCCAAGTACAACTTCGATATCCATCCCTCGGTTTATCTTGACCTAGTCATACTCAACGATGATCTAGATATCTATGTCCTCTCTAGATATCTATCTGATGAAGGACTATTTTCAGAATAATATAACTATTAATCTGTGGGACTTTATCATTAATGATATACGTACAGAAAAGTAAATGATTAACGACAAATACTTGCCTTTATTAAAATAATTATCCATAAATATATAAAAGTGTCTTAGCATATAAGTGCACACACTAATAATCTCCCACTTATACTATTGCCAAACACTATGGACTCTCAGTCTTAGGCTCCTCACATAGGTCTCATGTTTCTGTAGAGGTAAGGCCTTGGTGAGTGAGTCTGCGATGTTCTCACTGATATCTACTTTGCTAACCAACACGTCACCCTTCTGAACAATCTCTTTGAGGAGGTGATACTTCCTTAGCACATGCTTGGATCGTTGGTGAGACCTTGGCTCCTTTTCTTGCGCTATGGCCGCATTATTGTCACAATATAACACAATTGGATCAACAATACTAGAAACCACTTCAAGCTCCATTATGAAGTTCTTGATCCACACAACTTCCTTTGCTACCTCCGAAGCTGCTATGTACTCGGACTCAGCTGTTGAATCTGCAATTGTCTCCTGCTTAGAGCTCCTTTAACAAATAGCTGCACCATTCAAACAAAACATATATCCCTATTGCGACTTCAGATCATCCCGATATGTCTGGAAATCGACATCAGTATATCCTCTAACAAGCAATTCCTCATCTCCTCTGAAAACTAAGAATATGTTCTTTGTTCTTCTAAGATACTTAAGGATGGTCTTTACCGCAGTCCAATGACCCTCTCTAGGATTTGACTGATATCTACTTGTTATGCTTAAAGCATATAAGACATCTAGTTGAGTGCATATCATAGCATATATTATGTACCATATAGTCGAAGCATAAGGTATCTTGCCCATTTTACTTCTCCCCTCTTGTCTTTGGAAACATAGCTTTAGAGAGATGTACATCATGTGGCTCTGGCAAAAATCCTCTCTTGGAGTCTTGCATACCGAATCTATTCAATATTTTGTCAATATATGTACCTTGACTCAATCCTAGTAACCTTCTTTGTCTATCTTGGTATCCTCTAATACCTAAGACATAGGTTGTATCCCCAAGATCTTTCATTGAGAAATACGCTTCCAGCCAACTCTTAGCAGATTCTAGACTAGGGATATCATTTCCTATGGGAAATATATCATCAACATATAATATTAGGAAGGTAATTTTGCTCCCACTAACTTTCTTGTAAACACAAGGTTCTTCTAGATTCTTGACAAAGGAAAAAATCTTTAATTGCTTCGTCAAATCATAGATTCCAACTCCGAGATGCTTGTTTTAGTCCATTAATGGACTTCTTGAGCTTACATAATTTATTGGCGTTCTTAGATGTTATAAAATCGGAAGGTTGTACCATATATACTTTCTCCTATAACTTTTCATTTAGAAAAGCAGTTTTAATATCCATTTGTCAAATCTCATAATCCTTGTAAGCTACTATAGCTAGCAAAATCCTAATGGACTTAGGCATTGCAACGGGCGAGAATGTTTTCATCATAATTAATTCCTTGATGTTAATTGAAATCCTTAAATACAAGCCTTGCTTTATAGGTACTTATGTTCCCATCCATGTCTATGTTATTCTTGAAGATCCACTTGCACCCTATGGGTTTCACCTCAACTGGCACATCAACTAACTCCCAAACTTGGTTGCCATACATAGAGTCTAGTTCAGATTTCATGGCTTCTAGCCATTTTTCAGAATCATTTAAAGTAATTGCTTCCTCATAAGTCGACGGTTCATCTTCCTTGATGAGTAACACTTACTCATCTTGGGTTACCAACCAACCATATCTGTTTGATTGTCGATGTATTCTTGTAGACTTACGTTTATCTTGCGTTTCTAGAGCAGTCTCAGATAAAGGAGACACTTGTACTTATGGTATTGTCTCATCGTCCAACTGTTCATCTTCCAACCTATTTGTAGAGTTTGTAATTTTTTCAAGACTTTTATTACTCTCACTATATTCTTTAGATATAAACTCTCTTTCCAAGAAAGTGGCATATTGAGCAACAATAACTTTGTGCTCACTTGGGAGATAAAAATAATATCCCATTGTAGCTTTGGGATAACCTACAAACATGCACTTTATGGATCTTGCTGCAAGCTTATTAGAGTTTTTATTCTTCATGTAAGCATCATAACCCCATATCCTAAGATAAGACAAATTTAGTTTTTTCTAAATCATAATTCATAAGGAGTCTTATCTACTAACTTGGTTGGAACTTGGTTAAGTATGTATGTTGTTGTTTCTAAGACATAGCCCCAGAACGACATTGGAAGACTTGCATGACTCATCATTGATCTAACCATTTCCATGAGTGCATGATTTCTCCTTTCCAAGACACCGTTCCACTCTAGCGTTCTAGGAGGTGTAAGTTAGGAAACTATTCCACACTCTTTTAAGTAATCAATGAACTCTTGGCTTAGATACTCGCCACCTCAATCACTCCGAAGAGCCTTAATCTTCTTGCCACTTTGATTTTTTACCTCGTTCTTGAACTCTTTAAACTTATCTAGAGTTTCAGACTTATGCCTCATTAAGTAGATATATCCATATCTACTTAAATCATCAGTAAAAGTCACGAAGTAGGTATAAGCTCCTCTAGCCTGAACTTGCAATGGACCACACATATCACTATATATGAGTTCTAGTAGTTCCTTTGCCGGTTCACTTATTTTGGTGAAAGGCTTCTTGGTCATTTTACCTTGTAAATATGCTTCACATGTCTCTATGGGCACTAATTCAAAAGAGTCCAAATATCCATTACTGAGTAATTTAGCGATGCATTTTTGGGTTACATGATCAAGTCTACAGTGCCAGAGATATGTTAAGTTTGAGTCATGCAATTTCTATTTCTTGCTTTCAATACAATAAATCAAATCATCTAAATTAAGAACATAAAGATCATTATTCATTAAACCATTCCCATAGAATATATTATTCAAATAAAAGGAACATAACTTATCCTCGAATTGAAATACAAATCCCTTAGTGCCCAAATTTGACACTGAAATGAAATTTTTTGAGAAATTAGGAACAAAATAACAGTTTTCTAAATTCAAAACTAGTCCACTAGGCAAATTTATTGAATAAATTCCTACAGTTAATGTAGCAACTCTCGCTCCATTAGCTACTCATAAGTCTATCTCGCCCTTAGACAACCGTCTGCAATTACTTAAACTCTGCATGTTCGTACAAATGTGAGAACTAGTTCCAGAATCTATGACTCATGAAGAAACAGAAAGATTGCACTCTAACATAAAGATACCTGAAACATCCGCTCTACTAGCATTCTTCTTCATGAAAATGTAGCAGTTTTTCTTCCAATGACCTTTCTTGCCACAATTAAAACACATGACCTCCTTCTCATTAGATTGGGGCACCTGCATCCTCTTTTTAAGCTTCTTCTGAGTTTAATATTTGGGATTCTTCGCTGAATTAGTCTTGGGATTAAATTTTCGGTGCTAGGGCTCTTTGTAGTCTTTTTGACCATCATTGTATGCAGTGAAGGATTTACCTTCATATTCTTTTAAGTAATTTTCAGCATTGTCATCAGATCAGTCAAACTCTTGTCCATATTGTTCATGTTGAAGTTTAACACAAATTGAGAAAAAGATGGGGGTAGCGACGACAAGACCAGGTCAATGGCCAAGTACTGGTCCAACTTGAAACCCAAGCTCTCGATCCTTTCTGTGTACCCGATCATCTTGAGTACATGAGGCCCAACTTGATTTCCTTCTTCCTCCATCATGGTATGGAACAATGCTCGAGAGGTTTCATACCTCTCTACTCTGGCACTTTCTTGAAAGAGCTCAGGCAAGTGCTGATTAATCTCTCTAGCACTCATGTTCTCATGATGTCTCTGTAGCTCGAGAGACATAGATGACAGCATGATGCATTGCACATCCAGTGCATCATCTATGTACTGAGAGTAATATGACTGATCTTCCTCTAAAATGTTTAGCGTAGACTCTTTCATAGGTTCGTCTTTGAGCACATAAATTTTTCTCTCGCGTCTCAAGACAATTTTCAATTTCCTATACCATTCCAGATAGTTGGAACCGAGGAGGGCATTCTCTTTCTCAAGAATGCTTCGCAATAAAAGGGTACTTATGTTTGACATCTAAAAGGATAATTTAAAGCAGGATTTTAGTATTTATGGAATATATTTAATAAAGGACGTTATAACTCCTATTATTTTATTCAAGTCTAATAGCCCTCACTGTTAGAATCGAGAATTGGTTGGTAACAATTCATAATAGGATCGAAACCCTGAATCATATAGTATGTGCACAGCTGAGTTGTACCTACATGCTATATTCATCAAGTAGGCCTTAACTTGTCAATCACAAATATATGTGACTTTCGATATATTGTTGTCGAGCCTTATATTCTCAACACTTGCCCCTCAAATCAATTGACCTTGGTTGAGCTAAATAAGTCAGCGAATTTAAATTAAGTCAACAAAATAATAATTATGATAAATTATAGATATTTTGACACAAGCCTACAGCTGAGCTGTACTGAATTATGTAAAAACTCTAACTATCATCATAGTTATTAATGGAGGGCTTTCAACAAATCTTGACTTAATATATTTATGGGATTATTAAAATGTCTCACCATTAATTCACTTCTTGTGCGTTCGTACAATCTCATTACAAGATTTATCTCTATGAATCTTGAAGTAATCATGTACTTCATCCATAAAGAATTTATATCTAAATCGTAACATGCATTTCTCTATAGGTTTAACAGATAAAATTTATTTCTACATTTCTATCTTAAAATGTTAAAGCATAACACTTGAGATAAATCAAAATTTCTTCGAAATCTCTCTCGAAGCACACTAATCTTCAAAAATTTAAAGAAGAGGTTTTGTACTATATGATCTAACCACGAATGACACTGATATCACTTGTCTTTATTAAAATAATTATCCGTAAATATATAAAAGTGTCTTGGCACATAAGTGCACACACTAACAATTACCTTGCCCACCGGAGCGCAAGTTGAGTTAAAGGTTAACTATGAAGTTATGCCCATTTTTGTCCATATTACAATTATATCGGCCATAAGTCGGGAGTGTTGGTGCAATCTTTGTTAAGTTAGGGTTGACCTAGTTTGACTAGGCTCGAGTGAGCTTGAGTTTCGATATTTGATAATGATGTTTGAGGATTGTGTAAGTCCAGGTGGATCGGGGAGATCACACGCTAGTACGGGAAAATTCCTAGTGGGACTAAGTGAAGTCCAGGTGGATTGGAGAGATCGCACGCTGGCATGGGAAAAGTCCTAGTGGAAAAGTCCTAGTGGGACTAGGTGAAGTCCAGGTAGATCGGAGAGATCGCACGCTGGTATGGGAAAAGTCCTAGTGGGACTAGGTGAAATTCAGGTGGATTGGAGAAATCGCACGCTAGCATAGGAAAAGTCCTAGTGGGACTAGGTGAAGTCCAGGTGGATTGGGGAGATCGCACGCTGGCACAGGAAAAGTCCTAGTGGTACTAGGCACACCTAGTGAGACTAAGTGAAGTACAAGTGGATCGGAGAGATCGCACACTAGCATGGGAAAAGTCCTAGTGGGACTAGGCACATCTAGTGGGACTAGGTGAAATCCAGGTGGATCGGGGAAATCACACGTTGGCAAGGTGGAAGTCTACCAAGAGACTAACCTAATCGAGGGTTAGACAAACCTAGTTGGGAATTAAGTTAAGTCCTAGTTGGGAATTAGGCTAGAGAAAGTCCAAGTCAGTCAAAGGTTTGATCGGACACTTGGTAAGGAAGTCCTAACAAGTCACGGTTGACCATGGTTAGGCAAGGAAACTCTAGATTTGAGCTAAGCAAGTTAGGGTTGGGCAATCAATTGGGTAATCGATTGGGAGCTGTTGCTTGCGAGAATAGAAAGGCCCTTAATCGATTGGGTGATCGATTAAGGGGTCTGCAAATTATTTGGGTGATCGATTAGTGCAGGGTTATTACGAGAATAGAAGCCTGCTGAATCGATTGGGTAATCGATTCAACATCCTCTTAATCAATTGGGCAATCGATTAAGGAGGACTATAATCGATTGGGTAATCGATTACGACGGTATTGCACAAAAGCACAGAAAGGTGCTGAATTGATTCAACAATCGATTAAGATCATCTTAATCGATTAGCTAATCGATTAAGCTTCAAAAATTAGCCGTTGAACGGCTAAGTCTGGCATGGTAATCGATTAGCTGATCAATTAGGGAATCCTAGGTTGCGGGTATATAGAGTTTTCATGCAGATTTGAAGCGGTAATCGCTCCAGCATTTCTTCGATGCTCTTCACATTCCTCATCACCATTTCAAGTGATGCCTTGGAGTTTAGTGTTGCTGCATTTCCAAGGATCAAGAGGCGATTCGAAGCATAAAGAAAGCAAGAAAAGCAAAGAGAGCAAATTTGTGTAAATCTTGTAAGATTTCTATTGTATTTGCTTGTTCTTGAGTGTTTCTTCTTGTAAGCTTGTAAGAGGTTTCTCCACCTCAAGAAGGAGATCTTTTATAGTGTATGACAGAGTGAGGAAGAGAGGATCCTTGGATTAGTCACCTCAAGGAGGTGGATACCAAGTAAATCGAGGTGTTATCATTGCTCAAGTCTTCCACCACAACAAATCTTCATCGAGCAAAGATCGGAGCTATTCACCCCCTCTAGCTCTCCTACCGGTACTAACAAGTGGTATCAGAGAGAGGTCGCTCTTCTTTGGACTCATCTCCAAAAGAGCAAGAGCTAGAGGAAGAAGAAGAAGTTTTAAAGAAACCCTAATTTCAAAAAGTTATCATCAAGTGGGTTCAACCTCAAAAATGGAGTTCGGCTACGACACTCGAGCACCTCCACCATTCGACAAAGAAAATTTCAATCTTTGGAAGATAAAGATTGAAAATTTCTTCATGATGGAGATAGAGTAATGGTTTGTTCTAATGGAGGACTTTGAAGCTTCAACAAATAGCAAAGGGAAGCTCCTCAAGAAAAGCAAATTGAATGAGGAGCAAATCAAGAGATGCGAGGCCAACGACAAAGTGACCAAAGTGTTGGTTAATCTATTGTCAAGCACCATCTTGGATAAAATTGGAGAATTTCAAGATGCCAAAGAGCTTTGGAGCAAATTGGCAAAGCTTCATGAAGATCCCTCCACTTTGCCAAATCAAGACAAATTCGAAGAGGGAGATTCATCGGAGGAAGAAGATTCCGAAGTTGAGAGATGTTCAACATTCAAAGATGAAGCTTAAGAAGCCTCCACTTCAAGGATTGAGGAGGAGCAAAATTCACCATTGACATTGGAACATGGAAAAGCTTCATCATCTCATCCAAGGTCAATGAAGAGGAAGAAAGTGTCGCCCCTACAAGCAAAGGTATAGAAATTTCAATTTATAAAAATAAAAATCATATCATTTACTTTGAGTGTAGGGAAAGAGGACACTATAAGAGTAAGTGTCCCAAATTGGTCAAAATGAAGGTACAAGTGGCACCGAAGACCAAGGAGAAGCCAAAGGAGGTCAGCCCCGTGGTACGGAAGGTTAAGAAGCACATTGTGTGCTTCTCATATAATCAACAAGGACATTATCGGAATCAATGTCTAAAGGGGAAGGACCCGACCAAAGCCAAGAGGAGGAGCTCGAACTAAGGGGGAGTCTCCCAGAACAAGACTAAGGTACCATTAGGTAATGGTACTTATTTAAATCATGATAATATGCATGCTAAAAATAATTGTTATCATTTCAATGTTATTTATCATGAAAATAGGAGGTATGAAAAACCTAAGAAAAAATATAGAGCTTTCCATACTAGGATTACCAAACCTAAGGTTAGGGAATAATTTAGAACATCAAATGGTAGACCTACCCAATCTAAGACCAAAAAGAAAATTTTCTATGGTCTTTATGAAAAATCCAAGGTTGAAGAATTAATGATAGAAAATCAAGTTTTGAGGTCAAAACTTGAACATTAGAAAAATCCCTTAAAAGAATGAAAATCTTCTTAAGGGATCAAAGGATCAAAACCTAGGTTTAGGAAATCAAGAACCCTCTAATGACAAGAAAGGTTTGGGGTACTGATAAGTGCTATTTTATTGGTCATTTTAGTTGCTAAAATCCAAGTTTGATCCATATTTTACTTGCTTAATTGTGAATTTACCCTAGGATCTAGAAATTATTACTATTTTGGACTTAATTACAAATTTTTACATATTTGAAATGATTTTGCCACTAAATTGTTGACTCATTTTTGTAGGCATGAAAGGATCATAGACCTAGGGCATACTGGGTCAAACTTGAGTCGGAAGTGGACCCGGATCGAGTGATCAAGTTTCAGATTAATCTAGGCCGTCCGATTCAAAAATGGCTAGATCTGAGCAATCTGGGACCATCTGAGGCGATCCGAGCTAGGGTTAAGGCTGATCAAGCACTCAGGTCAAGATCTGAGATTTTCATCCAAATCAGAGAACATTCCACCATTGGATCAAGCCAAGAGGATCTACATCGTCCATTCAAAGATCAGGTTGATCTGGGCCATCTATTACAAATCTGGAAGATCCGAGCTACCATGAGGCAGATCCTGACCCTTGATCAACACCATCAAAGTTTGAGTAAAATCAGATGAGAATTAACCGTTGGATCTGAGCAAAACAATCTGGATCGTTCGTTCTTAAGTACTTAATTAGATTTTCTACACAGGGCAGCTTGTCGCGTCTTCGCCGCACAGTTCATCTTCTTCAGCGCAGTTCTTCATTTCTTCTTGAGTTTTTTTTTTCAATCCGAGGGCGTGACCACCTCAATTTCTTCACTTGATCGAGTGCTAGATCCTTGGGGAGCTGTCTCCGTGAAGATTCACGCTCCGAATTGGCCAAAAACAGAGCCGAGTGAGGGTTTCCTCGGTTCTGCCATTGATTGCTTCGATCTTGGCTTTGTTCCATCCTTCATCCATCCGAGCTATCTGGAGGGGTTCTCTGGAGTGCTTGGATCATCCCCAACCCATCAGCGCAAGTGGACAACGCCAGATTAAAGAAATCGAATGGGATTCCAACATGGATCAGAGTGTGAGTTGGATTGAATCGCAGAGGCCGTTTTCCATTGATTTGTTGAGTTTAGGGGTTCGAGGCTCACCCTTGTGTGACGACGAGCAAGGAGTACTTGAGCTAAGGGAAGGATTGAGGATTAGTTTACTTAGTTAAATTTCATTTTATTGGCTGTAGTTTTCGATTTCTGCAATGTGTTTCATTTCTGAACTTTTATCAGCTGTAGTTTACCCTTCCGAATTGTTTTCTGCTCTAATTAGTATTTCAATTCCGCAAGTTAATCAGTAGGTAGCTTGTCTAATGAGCAATTGTTTTCAATCACAGTTTATTCCGTGTTTAAGTGCTTGCGTGCCAGTTTGTTTAGCTACATATCTGCCCTTAGTTTCTGCGCATTAGTCCTTTAGTTTCTGCATTTTATTTCAGCTAGTTTAATTTATTTCTGAATTGTTTCTGATCCTAGTTTGGTAAAATTGATCTTAGTTGCTTGTTTGGTTTCGTATCCCATTTGGCTTCTTAAATTCTGCACGTTATATGTTTATGAGAATTCTGCAGTTTTGTTTCTGCAATTCTACAGTTTTGTTGAGCCAAGTTTATTGAAATTCTGCATGCTGTGTCAAGCTCAGTTTCGGCATGGGTTTGCATCAAGTTGAGTGCAATTTATAGTGTACTTTTGAGCTTGAAATCAGTCTCTTTTGCAGTCATTGTATTTCTGAACTGTTAGTATTAGCCTTGGCACAAAGGTAGCAGTTTTGGCACAAGTGTTTTCCTCTGCGTATCAAGCATGTTTTGGCACTGTTTTGTATCAGTTTAGCTCTACATTAGAATTCCTTTGCATTTGAATTCAGTGATTTTGTTTGATTTTCGCATCCCATCTGTTGTTGCATTTAATTCCTGCATATAGGGTTACTTTCCTGCAATTCATTTCTGAAGTGAGCTGTTCTTATCTTGACCAGTCTCAGATGTCGAGTTTCTCCATTCCTCCTTGCAGAAAACTGCATTGATAGCCTAGCCTTCCTAGCTGATTTGATCAGCTAAGATTTCTGCATGTAATTTCAATTTCAGCACATCAGTTTTCCTTTGTTTGCGTATCAAAGTTGCTGAATTCTGCATGATAAAAGTCTGCACTGATTTGTATAAGGAGTAAACTTATCTTTTAGTGTTTGGGTTGTGCTTGAAATCAATTTCGTATGCATTTGATTTGTCTCTGAATTGTAATCTCATTTTGGCACATAAGCATCTCTTTTGCGTATCAAGTTTGTTTCATTGTTGCATTGTGTAGCAAGTAAGGTTTTGGTTGAGTGGTACTTCTAGGAGTTAAATGCAATTTGTCGTGTACACTTGCACTTGAGTTCAGATTTACTCCTTGCATTCGACTATGTGCCTTGGTTGATTAGGTTTTCCATTAGTTGAGCTCATTGGTTGTCATATCTAGTTTAAGTTTGCTTGGTTCAATTTACTTCTTTTCAGTGCGATTTCATTTCTAATTGCAAACTAAACCCACGTTTTATTTGAAACCCAAAAAAAATCAATGACACGTTAACTCGAGCTCGAATCAAACACTCTCAACTAGTCCTAGGAAAAATATGACCTGTGGCCCCTTTACTACATTTTCATCTTTGATTGCCAAAAGGGTTTCTAGCTTTACACATATCTAAATTTTGTGACCCACATTCGTGACACCTAGTTAGGGTCCATCAAAATTTTTGGCGCCGTTGCTGGGGAAGCTACTAGTTGAGTTGTTTGATTTTTGCTTGTGTGCTTATGGACATATCATTTGATTCTATTTTCTTATGCTTTATCTTTTGTATACGGTTGCTGCTATTTTTCTTGTTTGTTTTGTGACAGGATTGCAGATACAAAATATTTTCGAATGCTTATTCATCTCCGCACCAGCAGCCGTGTCAACAATTTCAGCAGCCCTATTTAGATTTGCAGTAGTACCAAACTTTCAATCAGCCACCACAGCAGTTTCAACCACAATTTCAGCAAGATTTTCAGCCAAGTCAGAATTTTCAGCAAGGGTGCAATCCAAATTTTCAACAAAATTTTCAACCATTTTAGCAGTCTCAACAAAATTTTCAGCAACCTTTTAATCAGCCACCACAACAAGATTTCCAATAGCCCTATTCGAATTTTCAGCAAACAAATCAGTTTTTTCAGCCACAATTTCAACAATTTCAGCAAGATTTTCAGCCAAGTCAGAATTTTCAGCATGGGCAGCCACAATTCCAGAGTTTTGAGCAACCAATTCAGCAATTCCAGCCCCAATTTCAGCAACCATATCAATTACCACAGCAATTCCAGCCTTGCAACCAGAATTTCTAGCCACAAAATCAGAGTTTCCAGCTCACTCAAATTCAGTCTTCACCACCACAATTTCAACCTCAGATCCAGGATTTCCAGGGCTACAATTCTCAGCAAATTCAACCATCGTTCCAGCCAAATTTTCAGCAGTTTAATCAGCCCATTCAATCATTTGAGCAGCCCCAACAGCTCCCATTTCAGAACTCACAGCCTACTCTTAATTTTCAGCAACCTTATGTCACATTTCAAGATCAACAGGAGTTCCACAACAATCAAGGAGGCTTTGAGAATCCTAATGAGAATGAGGCTCAACAACAGAGGATAAAAGAGATGCTTCAACATATTTTACAACAACAAGAGCGTCAAGACATCGGAGGACGTCTTTGGAAATTGGTTGATCAAATGAATCAAATACTAGCCCAAAGATCAGGACAATCAGATGAATCTACAGGTGTAGGGGATTGCACTGAGCCCCAGGGACCACCATCATTGGTTGATGTATCAGGAGATCCAGAGGATAGGATTGAGAGTGTAGGGGATTGCACTAAGCCCCAAGAATCACCCATTCCTACTGATTTAGAGGCATTGGAGAAGATGGATAGTAGAGCTTGTAACAACCTTGATTTTGATTCTGAAATTTTACAGGACCCTTCTAACTTTTATTTTGTAAGGATTTAGTTGTTGATGATTCTAACTTTTCTAATATGGTTGTTGCAGATATGGTTGATGAAGCATGTGTTGCAGATGAATCCACAGGTGTAGGGGATTGCACTGAGCCCCAGAGACCACCATCATTGACTGATGCATTAGAAGATTCAGAGGATGAGCCAGGAAGTGTAGGGACTTGCATGGTGGAAGCAAGAACCCAAGAATCACCTATTCCAGTTGAGTGTCCACCAGAACTTGAACCTGAAGTGGAGCATGAACTTGACCAGGAGGAGGCCACAGTTACATCTACTCTTGTAGAACCTCCAGGTATTTTTCAGCATGATCAGGTAAGTATTCTTCCTATTTCTTTGGAAAAATTTATTGAGGTACCTCAATCTGATTTTATTGTTTGTGATACACTTATGGATACATCTTTTGTAAAATTTGATTGTGAGAAATTCGTAGAGGTGCCTAAAACTGATTGTGTTCATTGTGATGATTTACTGACATATCTTCTGTAAAATTTGTTTGTGAAAAATTCTTAGAGGCACCTAAAATTAATTTGGTTGAATGTGGTGAATTACTTGATACATCTTTTGTAGATATGGGTTATGGAAAATTTTTAGAAGTGCCTAGAATTGATGTCATTTGTTGTGATGAATCTCATGATATATCTTATGAAATTGATTGTGAAAGACTGATAGAGGCACCTAAAGTTGATTTCATTGGTTGTAATACATTGCTTGATACATCCTTGGTGGAAAATAATTGTGAAATTTCTATTGAAGTGCCAAAAATTGATTTCATTATTTGTGATGAGTTTCTGGATGCATTTTTTGTAGAAAATAATTGTGAAAAATTCATTGAGGTACCAAGAATTGATTTCATTGGATATAATGTAGTTTTGGATACATTTCATGCAGAGACTGATATTATTTCATTTCTTTCTTACCCTGCACGCTTGAGAGAGGTATTACATGGTTTTGCAGGGTCCAGAAGACTTCTGGAGTGGGTGCTCCATCTGAACAGACTCCAACCACCTGGAAGAACTTTCAAAAGGCATCAAGAAGGAGAAGATGATGTTACTTTAATTCGAAGCACTCCACCTTTTACATGGATCTTGTACTTAAATCGCCTGCGGCCACCTGAACATTTTTTTGTAAAGTTCAAGTGTGGGGGAGACATGCACCATGATATAAATCAAATGAAGAAAGCTCTCTCAGCCACCCATACTCCTCCACTACCACGATGGAGGCTACTTCTTGATAGACTCTGTCCACCAGAAATAAAGGGGAGTTTATTCTTTCTTGTATTTTCTTTCGTTGCATTTTTCACTTTTATGACTTCTAGAAGTGAATTTTCTTTTAAATTGAGTCCTTGCAAATAAATGCGTGAGTAGAGTAGAATGACTAGGAGTCATTGTAGAAACCATTTTAGTTTTCTTGGAAATTTGTTTCGTGCATGACTAGGAATAAATGTATCCCTTTAGGTTATCTCCATAGCATTTTAGAGTCTTTCGAAAATAAATTAAATTTGGTTGTTAAAACTTGAGGTTTGAGCTAATGGATGAATTCTTGGATGCTTGAGTACTACTTGGCATTGGATTCCTAATTGATGACTTGAGATGAATCATTTGCACCTAGTGAGAAATAGCCTTATTTTTGTGATACACATATATAATTGTACTCTAGAACTTGCTTAGGTTCTTTCAAAACCATATTTCAATGATTGGATCACATCTATAGAGACTAATCAATTTGTTCACCTTTCTATATCAATTTCTGGCACTAATCATGTTTATTCTATTTTTCTTTCCTTATTTCCTACTCTTAACCACACTTATCTATGGACTTGTTTGTTTGAAATGTTTCTTAATGCTACTTTGCCCGAGACGGACAAAGGATTAAGTGTGGGGGAGTGACTAGTGTTTTGGAAATATTTGGTATCAAGAGGCATTTCATGTCAAGAAATTTTTTTTTCTACAATTACATGTGCCAAGAATGAGTTTGAGTGAATTGGTGTCAAGAATGAGCAAGAGAGATGGAAGCAATCGGAGATCTATATTCCATATTATACTTTGAAGATTCAAGTGGCAAGCAATGGAAAAATCTGAAGAAGAAAAAAAAATTGGTACGCAAAGCAAAAAGAAAAAAATTTTGTGCCAAAGTGAAGAAAAAGATCTGCTACTTTGGGTCAGAAATGGGTTGGATTAAAAACTGGGAAGTTAAAATTCTGGAAGATAAGATCAGCAACACCTTGTAAAGTCTGAAATGAAGCTGAGAAGAAGCTGAGCTAAAGCTGAGAAGTCAGAAGCAGGAAATTCTAAGCTGAATTTCAAGGATAGCTGCTGAAAATTGAGAAGTAGACTTTCACTAGCTACCAGGAAGTCTAAAACGTAGTTGTGAAAAATCAGAAATATTGTGAGAAAATCTGGAATTCAGCTGTGCAGAACTGAACTAGTGCAGAGTTTGCTAACAATTGAAGAAAATAGCAAGGTATCAAGCTGCTGAAATGATACAAGCTGAGTCCAACTTAGAATCTGGGATACTTCGACTTGAAACTGCGGAAATGAGTAAGCTGCAAAGTGTTGAATATCTTGAAGGATTATTTGTGAAGCTGAATTGGAAAAAAAATCAGATTGGAATGTGGAGCTGGACAAGTGCAGAAATATGTGCCAAGTTCAAGTGCAGAAATTTGTTTACCATATCAATTTGTTTCCATACAAGCATATCTGTATCAACTTTAAACTGAATCTGAGTTTTTGATTTAGCATTGTATTGCTGAAATTAAACAGAGGATGCAGAATGGTTCTTCCCTGAACTCAATCTATTTGCAACAGATTTGAATTTACTGACTGGAATCAACAGTAAAAGGAAATGCAGTGTGGAGGCTGAAATCCAACCTTTGCAATCATTAGAAATTGAATTGAGTTGCAAGGATTGCTGGTAAGGGTTAAGCACAGTTATTCGACAGTTATGAGAAACTATGACATGCAGCAAAATTGAAAAGGTGAACTGAGATTGCAGCTGAAAAAGAAAAAAATCAGATTGGAATGTTTCCATACAAGTAGTTTTGTATCAACTTGAAATGAAATTGAGTTTTCAAGGGCTGTGAATCATGAAATGAAGTGTATGAATGTATCACAAATTGTAAGCACATCACAGCCTATCAGAACAAGAAAAAAATTTGGCTGCTAGGAGTTTCGAAGCAGAGCAGGAAATGGAATGAAGTTGGCTAAAATTCAACTTGTTGAGTAGAATTTTTGAGTGGAATACTTTAAGGCTGCTCCAACTTACATTACAAGTTGGATTCCTTTGTTTGGAATCACTTTAAGATTGCTCGATTACAAAAGAGGTTGATGATTTGTAATCTGGATTACAAACCAAAACCTCCGTAATCTGGATTACATTACAGCTTGTAAAGTTGTCGGGCGGGCGGCGACAGTCGTCGGTCGGGCGGTGACATCGTTGGTCGCCGCCTGCCGCCCGTCGGCGACCACCGCCGCCGGCCTATGCTCCATTAGACCACCGACTTCGCCGGCCGGCCGCCGGCGACCGCCGCCGACTGCACCGCCGGCGACCGCCACTGCCGGCCGCCGGCGTTCGCCGGCCAGTCAATGGTCTCGTCGGTCGTCAATCTTGATTACATTACAGGATAGATTGCCCCTCACCAAACAAAAGAATCCAACTTGTAATGGTTATGAATGATTACATACAACTCATTACCAAACATAACAATGAGAGATTACATTAATTACATTCTAGATGCCAACTGATATGAAGAAATTAGAGTTTTGCAAGATCTGAAATGCTCCATTAAAGACTTGAGAGCAGAAAAAAAAATAGAAAACAGTTTGAAAAAAAAAGAGAGAAACAAGATGGCACAAGAATGTAATGTTGGTACCATGAAACAAGTGAATGTTTTTCTCATCCGAATTAAAGCCTTGTTCCATTACATTTTTGACTTTACTAGAGAGAAAGGAAAAGAAGAAAATGATGATGAGAAAAGAGAAGGAAGCAAATTAGCACGCAAGATGGAAAATTGGCACAAAGGAACTAATGAGGTCTTTTCATCAAATTTTTTGAAGGGCAATGCCAAAGCTTCACTCCATCACACTTTTTATATCACTAGAGGACTGTAAAGAGAAGCAAAGTACATTGGAAACATCCTTGAGCACTCAAGTCTTCCACTCCATCAATTTTCTATTTTCTTGGCTTTTACTCCATTCCTTACCATTTTCTATGTCTTTCACTTGTTTTTGTAGATGTTGATCCTAATCATGAATAATGGTGGAGATTAGATAACAAGCAAGCCTATGGTAGTGCAAAAAGCATGTGTGTTTGAGTGAGCTCCACTTTCATCATGAAGTTAGAATTCAAGAAGAGAGCCACCAAAAATTTTCCTTGGAAGGCTAGTGAGTTAAATTCATCTCAATGAATTATGAAGGATGAAAAGGCTAAGTTATTGATTTAAGGACGAGATACTAATCCATAGAGCTTAGATTTTTGAGAATTGACAACCTTAGGTAATTTCTTTTCATTTGCTTCTAATTATGCTTGAGAAAACCAGGGGATACATACTTAGTAGTTTCGCGAGACGCTCAAGCTTAAGTGTGGGGGAGTTGATAAGTGCTATTTTATTAGTCATTTTAGTTGCTAAAATCCAAGTTTGACCCATATTTTACTTGCTTAATTGTGAATTTACCTTAGGATCTAGAAATTATTGCTATTTTGGACTTAATTGCAAATTTTTACATATTTGAAATGATTTTGCCACTAAATTGTTGACTCATTTTTGTAGGCATGAAAGGATCATAGACCTAGGGCATACTGGGTCAAACTTGAGTCGGAAGTGGACCCGGATCGAGTGATCAAGTTTCAGATTAATCTAGGCCGTCCGATTCAAAAATGGCTAGATCTGAGCAATCTGGGACCATCTGAGGCGATCCGAGCTAGGGTTAAGGCTGATCAAGCACTCAGGTCAAGATCTGAGATTTTCATCCAAATCAGAGATCATTCCACCGTTGGATCAAGCCAAGAGGATCTACATCGTCCATTCAAAGATCGGGTTGATCTGGGCCATCTATTGCAAATCTGGAAGATCCGAGCTACCACGAGGCAGATCCTGACCCTTGATCAACACCATCAAAGTTTGAGTCAAATCAGATGAGAATTAACCGTTGGATCTGAGCAAAACAATCTGGATCGTTCGTTCTTAAGTACTTAATCTGATTTTCTGCACAGGGCAGCTTGTCGCGTCTTCGCCGCACAGTTCATCTTCTTCAGCGCAGTTCTTCATTTCTTCTTGAGTTTTTTTTCAATCCGAGGGCGCGACCACCTCAATTTCTTCACTTGATCGAGTGCTAGATCCATGGGAGCTGTCTCCGTGAAGATTCACGCTCCGAATTGGCCAAAAACAGAGCCGAGTGAGGGTTTCCTCGATTCTACCATTGATTGCTTCGATCTTGGCTTTGTTCCATCCTTCATCCATCCGAGCTATCTGGAGGGGTTCTCTGGAGTGCTTGGATCATCCCCAACCCATCAGCACAAGTGGACAACGCCAGATTAAAGAAATCGAATGGGATTCCAACTTGGATCAGAGTGTGAGCTGGATTGAATCACAGAGGTCGTTTTCCATTGATTTGTTGAGTTTAGGGGTTCAAGGCTCACCCTTGTGTGACGAGCAAGGAGTACTTGAGCTAAGGGAAGGATTGAGGATTAGTTTACTTAGTTAAATTTCATTTTATTGGCTGTAGTTTTCGATTTCTGCAATGTGTTTCATTTCTGAACTTTTATCAGCTGTAGTTTACCCTTCCGAATTGTTTTCTGCTCTAATTAGTATTTCAATTCCGCAAGTTAATCAGTAGGTAGCTTGTCTAATGAGCAATTGTTTTCAATCACAGTTTATTCCGTGTTTAAGTGCTTGCGTGCCAGTTTGTTTAGCTGCATATCAGCCCTTAGTTTCTGCGCATCAGTCCTTTAGTTTCTGCATTTTATTTCAGCTAGTTTAATTTATTTCTGAATTGTTTCTGATCCTAGTTTGGTAAAATTGATCTTAGTTGCTTGTTTGGTTTCGTATCCCATTTGGTTTCTTAAATTCTGCACGTTATATGTTTATGAGAATTCTGCAGTTTTGTTTCTGCAATTCTGCAGTTTTGTTGAGCCAAGTTTGTTGAAATTCTGTATGCTGTGTCAAGCTCAGTTTCGGCATGGGTTTGTATCAAGTTGAGTGCAATTTATAGTGTACTTTTGAGCTTGAAATCAGTCTCTTTTGCAGTCATTGTATTTCTGAACTGTTAGTATTAGCCTTGGCACAAAGGTAGCAGTTTTGGAACAAGTTTTTTCCTCTGCGTATCAAGCATGTTTTGGCACTGTTTTGTATCAGTTTAGCTCTACATTAGAATTCCTTTGCATTTGAATTCAGTGATTTTGTTTGATTTTCGCATCCCATCTGTTGTTGCATTTCATTCCTGCATATAGGGTTACTTTCCTGCAATTCATTTCTGAAGTGAGCTGTTCTTATCTTGACCAGTCTCAGATGTCGAGTTTCTCCATTCCTCCTTGCAGAAAACTGCATTGATAGCCTAGCCTTCCCAGCTGATTTGATCAGCTAAGATTTCTGCATGTAATTTCAATTTCAGCACATCAATTTTCCTTTGTCTGCGTATCAAGGTTGCTGAATTCTGCATGATAAAAGTCTGCACTGATTTGTATAAGGAGTAAACTTATCTTTTAGTGTTTGGGTTGTGCTTGAAATCAATTTCGTATGCATTTGATTTGTCTCTGAATTGTAATCTCATTTTGGCACATAAGCATCTCTTTTGCGTATCAAGTTTGTTTCATTGTTGCATTGTGTAGCAAGTAAGGTTTCGGTTGAGTGGTACTTCTAGGAGTTAAATGCAATTTGTCGTGTACACTTGCACTTGAGTTCAGATTTACTCCTTGCATTCGGCTAAGTGCCTTGGTTGATTAGGTTTTCCATTAGTTGAGCTCATTGGTTGCCATATCTAGTTTAAGTTTGCTTGGTTTAGTTTACTTCTTTTCAGTGCGATTTCATTTCTAATTGCAAACTAAACCCACGTTTTATTTGAAACCCAAAAATAATCAACGACACGTTAACTCGAGCTCGAATTAAACACTCTCAACTAGCCCTAGGAAAAATACGACCTGTGGCCCCTTTACTACGTTTTCATCTTTGATTGCAAAAAGGGTTTCCAGCTTTACACATATCTAAATTTTGTGACCCACATTCGTGACACCTAGTTAGGGTCCATCAGGTACAAACCTATGTAGGACCAGTGCCGTCGATAGAGGGGGGAGGGTGAATATCGACCTTCCTAAAATCTTCGGGTAAATCGTAAGCTTTTCGGTTCGTACTTAAACAGAGCGTTAGTAGCAGCGGAGTATGAAACAGTAAAGTAAAGAACGATAGACGACAGATTGCACACGGGATTTTACTTGGTTCCCAACCCCCCAGGGTCAGTACATCCAAGGCCTAAGCACGGGAACGCCCGTCCACTATTGGTCTCCTTTCCGGACTTTCCGGAGGCGGAGAAACCCGTCTTACAGTGCAATAATTACAATCAAAATATAGGAAATTAGATGCAGAATAATTAAAGCAAATCAAAATGAAATAGTCGAAGACTCGGCCGATCTGGACCTCCAAAGTGTCGCGGACTTCCTCCTGGAGCCTCCAGGTTGTAGAGCCTCGTCTTTAGCGCTTTGTCGTCGTCAGAAAGCTCAGAATGGATCTTGGAAGTTGTGTCTTGAGCCTTGGGGTCGAAGCCCCTTTTATAGGCTTCATTCGGGCGCCTGTGATCACCAGGGCGCCCCAATGGGCTTGGTCAAACCTCATCTCCGCGCCGAACTCGCCGCAGATGATAAGCTTCTTGACCAGGGCGCCCTGGACCTCCCAGGCGCCTGAATGAACCCAGTCAAAGCTTATCTCTGCTTCGAACTCACAGCAGCAAATACAGCTTTGAACCTGGGCGCCTGTATTGATGGAGGCGCCTGAATGGAACCTGATTTTTCTTCCTTCAATGGGGGCGCCCCAGTTGATGGGGGCCTTGGATGAAAGGGTTTCTTTCCTCCTTTTAATGGGGGCACCCCCTTCAATGGGGGCGCCTAGCAGGCTGGTCTTCCAACCCCTTTATTGTTGTTTGCCTGCTTTGTCTTCCATTCTAGGTACCTGCAAGATACATAAATACAAAGCAAATACACACACAACTTAGCCTTAACGAGATGGTTCTGACTTCGGATTTCCACGAAACCCTAGGTCGAACCGACGCAAGTTCCCACCCCTGGGAACGCGCCTTTCACCTACTCCTCTCAGGAGACGGTTGCCACCTAGTCCATTTGGGTGGACTTTTGTGTAGCCTCCGATACTCTCGGATCTCGAGACGTCCGAACCCTGACCCATCTCTACTTCTGTCCTTAGTCATCGCTCAGCTAAGTTGCTCAATCCCTCGGACCAATACTTCGTGCCCAAACCCTAAGTCCAGGACTTCGGCGCCCAACCGTCGGCCAGGTCTTCGTGCCCAATTCCTCGAACCAGGTCTTCGGTGCCCAACCCTTGGCCAGGACTTTGTGCCCAATTCCTCGAACCAGGTCTTCGTGCCCAGCTTTACTCACCAGGTCTTCGTGTCCAACTTCCGGTCAGGACTTAGTGCCCAATTCTTCGAACCAGGACTTATTGCCTAGGTTTACTAGGACTTTCTTCACTTTGGTACTCCTCCTTTGCTCACCCTTCCCTTGTTCAATATTCACTGACTTAAGCATATTGTCAAATATTGAAACACTTAGAGGAGGACATCACTGATGCAACTTGCACCAACAATCTCCCCCTTTTTGATGTTTGACAATATCTTAAGTTAGATTGGCTGAAGGGACTAAATCTTGAAAAAAAAATAATCTACGTTTTGAAAGTACATTTTGATCCTTGGGAGAAAACCATTACCATTTCTAAGATAAGCTCACTCTCCCTTTTTTAAAAAAATTTTGATTTTCATTTATCCTTTGGGAAGAAACAGGGAAGAAACAAAAATTTTCTAACTTAAGCTCTCACTCTCCCCCTTTGTCATACATAAAAAAAAATCGACCAAAATAATTACACCAACAATGAATAAAAGATTTTCTTTTGAAAGTACTTAGTATAATTTTTGAAAGCATAGCAAGAAGCAAAAAACTAAGTACTTTGCACTTTTTGAAAACTATTTGCATAGAAATTTTTTTCCAAAACAATTTGCACTTAAAAATATTTTCATTTGACAAAGTGTGCATTTTGAAGAACACTTAAAAAATGTTAGTATTTTGAAAGAAATTTTGCACTTTTTGAGAAAATACTAGTATTTTTGAGAGATGTCTGGCACTTTTGGAAAATGCATAACTTTTGAAAAAAATACTATGAGCTTTGAAAAGTGCAAGTACTTTTGAAAAGTATTTTGAAAGATCTGTACTTTTGAAAGATATTTGTGAAGAATATAAGTATTTTTTTTGAAAAGATATTATGCACTTTTGGAAGATATAAGTACTTTTAAAAAGACATTATGCACTTTTGGCAAAATATAAGTACTTGAAAAATATTATGCATTTTTGAAAAATATAATATTTTACTTGACTTGATTTATTTTCCAGTCTGACACAATCTTAGGAAACCTTATTAACTACAAGGATATTTTCCTAAGTATCCTGGAAATTCTCCAACTCAAGTAAATATTATTTCAAAAAATATTTCATAAGCCACAAAAAAATTTCCGAAAATAAACTAATAGTATTTTGAAAGAAACACTTTATGTGTTAAATTTTTTTTTGGAAATATAGTGCAAAAAAAATATTTCAAAATGTTCAATAATTCTTTTAATTTGACCTCACCCTAAACTTGACCCAGTCCTAGGAAGCTTGTTGACTACAAGTACTCTTCCTCTGAGTCTTAAGGTTTGGTTCAGACCAAAAGAATCATTCCAAAAAGTAATTGTCAAAAAAAACTTTTCAGAAATTCTTCTTTTGATTCAGACTCCCCCTAAATTTGACACATCCTAGGAATCCTTATAGATCATGACACTTGACCTACTCAGTACTAGGGTAGGGCGAGCTGATAGTACGTTAGGGAAGCTGATCTAAGGAGTCATGTAGGGGAAGGCGTCCTTTATTTGGTCTTCTTAGCCCAGTGGAACTAGCCGGAGCTACCCCGCCACATCCTAGACTAGTTAGACCAAGGAGTTTCAATAGGTAGGTTAAAAGTACAACTTCCTTAAGCAGTTTTGCCTAGAAAGTGGTTGTTGATCCAATAAGGCTTCAGCCAAAGAAGACCTCTGTGCCTCGCCACGGCCTGGAAACCAATTATGAAAGTATACTTTTAAACTGCTTCTTGTCAAACCTGAATCTAACAAAAGGTCAGATTAACTTTTATAAATTAAACTCAAACTTATCTCACACAAATCATAGGATCCCTTTGATTGACAACTTAGATCAAGTGAGATGAATAAGGTCAACTAAACTCAAACCTCAAAATTCAAATTAACAAATTCAAAATTCAAAATTCAAAATTCAAATTTAAAATTCAAATTAACAAATTCAAAATTCAAATTAACGAATTCAAAATTCAAAATTCAAAATTCAAAATTCAAATTAACGAATTCAAAATTCAAAATTCAAATTAACAAAATCAAAATTCAAAATTCAAATTAACAAATTCAATTTAACAAATTCAAAATTCAAAATTCAAATTAACAAATTCAAAATTCAAATTAATGAATTCAAAATTCAAAATTCAAAATAATGAATTCAAAATTCAAAATTCAAATTAACAAGTTCAAAATTCAAAATTCAAATTAACAAATTCAATTTAACAAATTCAAAATTCAAAATTCAAATTAACAAATTCAAAATTCAAATTAATGAATTCAAAATTCAAAATTCAAAATAATGATTTCAAAATTCAAAATTCAAATTAACAAGTTCAAAATTTAAAATTCAAATTAACCAATTCAAATTTAAAATTCAGAATCTTAAATTTTTTAAATTTCTTAATGTTTCTCGAAATTCAAAACTCTTAAGTTTTTTTTAATTCATATTTTTCAAAGTTGTTCAAAATTCAAAATTTCAAATTCCTTAAGTTTTTTTTAAAGTTGTTCAAAATTCAAATTTTAAATTCCTTAAATCTTTTAAATTCCTTAACTTTTTCAAAACTTCAAGTCTTCAATTTCTTAAGGATTTTCAAAATTCAAATTCTCCTAAGCTTTTTAAATTCAAAATTTTAAACTTCTTAAGTTTTTTTTTGGGTTCAAATTTCTTAAGTTTCTTTAAATCATTCCTTTAACTCATTAAAAACTTAAACTAAATTCTAAAAATTCATACTTAACTGTAGAAAAATAAGTGGATTATCAACAGTGGGTGCTCCAGACATATGACTGGGGATCCCACCAAGTTTACAAAACTCAAGTACAAAAGTCTAGGGACAGTTACGTTTGGAAACAACGGTAAACTTAAGGTAATTGGCCTAGGTAACATTGAACTTGAGTTTGATTTTATAATTAAAAATGTCTTACTTGTTGAAAACTTTCACTTCAATTTACTAAGTATCAGCCAATTGTGTGACACTGGGTATAAGGTTAGGTTCTTGTCTAATGAATGTATGATCAAACACACTGACAACCCAAACATCACACTTAGAGGACATAGACACAATAACATCTATGAAATTAGGTTAACCCGTCCCCTAGCAAATTGTCTTTTAACACATAAGGATGAGACTTGGCTATGGCATAGGAGACTTTCATACACTCACTTCAGAAAATTACCTAAACTAAATGGTTTAGTTAGAGGCCTACCAAAGTTACCTAACTTTGAGACAACCTTATGTAATGCTTGTCAACAAGGGAAACAAACTAGATCAACTCACAGACCAACTAATCAAACTCAAACTAAATCAATTCTTGAATTAATTCACTTAGACCTATTTGACTCACATGGGGTAAAATCAATTAGTGGGAATCTATACTGTTTAGTAATTATAGATGACTATTTAAGATTCACCTGGGTAAAATTCTTAAAAAAAAAGATGAAACGTTTGATATATTTACTCAATTTTGCAAATTAATAGAAAATGAAAAAGGGGTTAAAATTATAAGACTTAGGAGCGATAACGGTGGGGAATTCAAAAATAAAAAATTTAATCAATTCTGTTTAGTCCTTAACATCTCACCCATTCTAGATGTCTCAATACAGCAAGCTGTTGGTGCAATTTGCACTAATAGTTAAACTTGGGTTTTGATGAATGACAAATAGGTTAAAGTTAGGTTTGCTTTTGGTTTTGACCTCTTTACTAAGTGTGCAGGGTTGAAAGACTTAGGACCTGACACCAGGCTGAAGTCCAGGGTGGTTGAGTCCTGGCAGGAAGTCCAGTTGGATTTGTGGGGCCTGACAATTGGCTGAACCCCAAGTTGGTTGAAACTTGGCAAAAAGACCAGGGTGGTTGAGCCCTGGCAGGAAGACCTGGTGGGTTAAGAAGTTGAGTAGAGCTGCACGAGGTAAGTAAGGTAAGTCACTGGAGGAGCGAACCAGTGAGGATGGGTCCTATTTTAGGACTGTAGGCACGGTCCAACTTAGGCCCATTTTGGTGACCTCGGTTGAGTCCTGGTTAGATCCTTATCCAGGTTTGGACGGGGTCTAATTAACTCTAAATTCATTACCTCTATTTTACAGGATTTATTTGATATGTGAACTAATTAGATTTTGTAGGTTAATTTTATAAATTTATTCCTCATCTAAAGCCTCGGTGGAGGATAAATTTTCATTTAAATTATTCGTATTTCTTATTTTTTTGGAGAATAAAATTATTCCTACTAATGATAAAATCTTATTGTTATTTTCTAATTATTCCTATTAACGCTTAAAATTCTCACGTGAAGCCTAGCTAGAAGGATAAAATCTCTTTTTAAATTATTAATAAAATTGTATTGTGAATTATTTTTTCAAAAAAAAAAAAGCCTTGGTGAGGTAAGAGGATAAAACCTCTTGGTTAACTTTTCAGATTAAATTTTATTTAAATTATTTAAGTGAAGCAAAGATAGAAACGTTATCTTGTTTGAATTATTCCTTCTTGCTTATGGATAAAATTTGAGCTGAGAAGATCATGCATCGAGGCACTATAAAAGGAAGCAAGCAAGCCCTCTAAAAGATAGAAAAATTTCATTCTGGTTCAAGCTTTGGCACTCTCTTGCTTCCACGCTCCTCTGCTGCGGTTTGTGCTTTGACTCGACGCTGTCCGACCGCTGCCGGAAGATCGCTCCCAACACCCAAGCTGCTTCAGATAAATCTAAGTGTTGGGTAACATAATTTTTGTTCTATCTGCACTTAAATTATTAAAAGGGGAAGTGTAGGGTTGTTACACTTCCACCTAATCTTGTATTCGAATCACTCTACCGGGAGTTTGCCGGTAGAGGTTTTTAGTGGATTGCCCACAGGAAAGGCTCAAGGAGCCTGGGTCTTCGAGTAGGAGTCGCCGAAGGCTCCGAACGAAGTAAAACACCTCGTGTAATTTTTTATTATTTTTCGCTTTCGTTTTAATTTTTCCGCTGTGCACGTTTTTCAAAGCATCGTACAATTTTCTATCGACTTTGATCCTATAACGAAGATTTTAAAAGTCACGTGATTCACCCCCCCTCTCACGTGCATCGGTCCTACAAGTGGTATCAGAGCATTGGTACGCTCTGAATCGGTGCAACCACCGTAAGAGCCGGGGGAGATCCAGTTTTTCGCATTTTGTGTTTTTCGTTGCACAATCTAAATTAAGTATTGTTGCTTAAATTTGGATCTTTTTCTTTTGTTCGTTCAGTTTTACTCGAATTTGGTGCAACACCATTTCGAGTCGCTCTTCACTTATTCTTTTTTTTTCGTACCACACCACTAATCCAAGACTTAGTCTTGGAACGAGTTTTGTTGTTTTTTTTGTAAGTCACAGATGGCCCAGAGTGAAGGTTACAACACTGCTCGTCCTCCTCTCTTCAACGGGGAAGATTTCCCCTACTGGAAGCGGAGAATGGAAGTGTATCTCAAAACCGATATGGATCAATGGTTCGCGGTGCAAACTGGCTACGAACCACCAATGGACGAGGGAAACAAGGCGCCACTAAAGCCCGATAGATGGAACCTGGAAATGAAAAAAAAGCTCAGATCGAGTTCAAAGCGCAGAACACCCTCCAGTGCGGACTAACCAAAGAAGAGATGAACAGAATCGGACCAACCGAATCAGCAAAAGAATTTTAGGATAAACTAATTGAATTGCATGAAGGCACTACTGATGCAAAGGTAACAAAAAGGGATTTGCTTTTAAATAAATTGTTTAATATGAAAATGCAGGAAGGAGAATCTGCAAGTCAACTTCACGCTCGGATCAAGGACATACTAAATGGACTCCACCTGATTGGGCACAAACAAGAAAACAGAGACATTATAAGGTATGCACTAAATGCCTTTCCTAGAAATTCATTATGGGCATCCATTGTAGATGCTTATAAAATCTCTAGGAATCTTTCCAAAATAAATTTAGATGAACTGTTTTGTGAATTAGAGTTGCATGAACAAACTAACGCCAAGGCCGAGAAAGGGTTTGCTTTATTTGCAGATTCTTCAAGAAAGGTCAAGTCGAAGAAGAATATTCAAGAAGAATCCGAAGAAGAACCAGAGTCAGACTCAGACGACGAGGAGCATATGGTAAACTTGGTAAGAAAAGTCTTTGCCAAAAAGAAGAACAAGTTTTCAAAAAGGGACCTCCAAAAGTTAATGAAGCCCATCAGCTATGAAGGTAAAAGCAAAATGACCTGCTTTAGTTGCAACAGAAAGGGGCACTTCAAACATGAATGTCCCTATAAAAAGGAGGACCAACCCAAGAAGAACAAGAAGAAGAAGGCTTTACAAGCCACCTGGGACGAGAGCTCGGACGACTCCGACAATGAACCACCAAAAAATTCAAGTTACCTCGCGCTAATGGCAACCGGACATAGATCGGACTCGGAAAGCGACGAAGATTCCGAATCCGAGTCGAGCCAAGAGATCAGACTCTTTTCGAATGGCTCGACTAAGGTATACTTAGATTCAATTAATAAAAAGTTTTTTAACATTATCTCTGTTTTAAATAAAAATTTGTTTGCATCTGAATCTAGGAATGACCAGCTCCTTTAGGAAAATCAAGACCTTAAGGAGCAATTAATTAATACCAAAACCTTAACTGAATCAACTCAAAATGAAAGAACAATTGAACTGGAAAATGATAACTCCACCCTAAAGGGTGAAGTTCAAAACCTTAAGGACTTACTAACAACTTTTACAACCCGGTCCAAGAATCTTGACCTTATTCTTGGATCTCAAAAGGGCGTGTACAATAAATCTGGGATAGGATATAAATCAGGATCGACCCAAAAATCCTTTATCTCATTTGTCCACCCATGTAAAAACCGGCGAAAAGCGTTGGTCCCGAAAGCTTACCTAACAAAGCAAGTAGGGCAGAACCAATACTATGTCCCCAAGAAGGACATTCATTACATTGACCCTAAACACCCTACCTATAATTTAGGGGGAGGCACCAAATTAGTTGGCACCTCAAAGTCACCATTTACCCGTCTGGGTACCTAGGACTAGTTTCAAAAGTTAGTCTGACACTTGACCTACTCAGTACTAGGGTAGGGCGAGCTGATAGTACGTTAGGGAAGCTGATCTAAGGAGTCATGTAGGGGAAGGCGTCCTTTATTTGGTCTTCTTAGCCCAGCAGAACTAGCCGGAGCTACCCCGCCACATCCTAGACTAGTTAGACCAAGGAGTTTCAATAGGTAGGTTAAAAGTACAACTTCCTTAAGCGGTTTTGTTTAGAAAGAGGTTGTTGATCCAATAAGGCTTCGGCCAAAGAAGACCTCTGTGCCTCGCCACGGCCTGGAAACCAATTATAGAAGTATAATTTTAAACTGCTTCTTGTCAAACCTGAATCTAACAAAAGGTCAGATTAACTTTTATAAATCAAACTCAAACTTATCTCACACAAATCATAGGATCCCTTTGATTGACAACTTAGATCAAGTGAGATGAATAAGGACAACTAAACGCAAACCTCAAAATTCAAATTAACAAATTCAAAATTCAAAATTCAAATTCAAAATTCAAAATTTAAAATTTAAATTAACAAAATCAAAATTCAAATTAACGAATTCAAAATTCAAAATTCAAATTAACAAAATCAAATTTCAAAATTCAAATTAACAAATTCAATTTAACAAATTCAAAATTCAAATTAACAAATTCAAAATTCAAATTAATGAATTCAAAATTCAAAATTCAAAATAATGAATTCAAAATTCAAAATTCAAATTAACAAATTCAAAATTCAAATTAACGAATTCAAAATTCAAAATTCAAATTAACAAAATCAAAATTCAAAATTCAAATTAACAAATTCAATTTAACAAATTCAAAATTCAAAATTTAAAATAACAAATTCAAAATTCAAAATTCAAAATAATGAATTCAAAATTCAAATTAACAAGTTCAAAATTTAAAATTCAAATTAACCAATTCAAATTTAAAATTCAGAATCTTAAATTTTTTAAATTTCTTAATGTTTCTCGAAATTCAAAACTCTTAAGTTTTTTTTTTAATTCATATTTTTCAAAGTTGTTCAAAATTCAAAATTTCAAATTCCTTAAGTTTTTTTTAAAGTTGTTCAAAATTCAAATTTTAAATTCCTTAAATCTTTTAAATTCCTTAACTTTTTCAAAACTTCAAGTCTTCAATTTCTTAAGGTTTTTCAAAATTCAAATTCTCCTAAGCTTTTTAAATTCAAAATTTTAAACTTCTTAAGTTTTTTTTGGGGTTCAAATTTCTTAAGTTTCTTTAAATCATTCCTTTAACTCATTAAAAACTTAAACTAAATTCTAAAAATTCATACTTAACTGTAGAAAAATAAGTGGATTATCAACAGTGGGTGCTCCAGACATATGACTGGGGATCCCACCAAGTTTACAAAACTCAAGTACAAAAGTCTAGGGACAGTTACGTTTGGAAACAACGGTAAACTTAAGGTAATTGGCCTAGGTAACATTGAACTTGAGTTTGATTTTATAATTAAAAATGTCTTACTTGTTGAAAACTTTCACTTCAATTTACTAAGTATCAGCCAATTGTGTGACACTGGGTATAAGGTTAGGTTCTTGTCTAATGAATGTATGATCAAACACACTGACAACCCAAACATCACACTTAGAGGACATAGACACAATAACATCTATGAAATTAGGTTAACCCGTCCCCTAGCAAATTGTCTTTTAACACATAAGGATGAGACTTAGCTATGGCATAGGAGACTTTCATACACTCACTTCAGAAAATTACCTAAACTAAATGGTTTAGTTAGAGGCCTACCAAAGTTACCTAACTTTGAGACAACCTTATGTAATGCTTGTCAACAAGGGAAACAAACTAGATCAACTCACAAACCAACTAATCAAACTCAAACTAAATCAATTCTTGAATTAATTCACTTAGACCTATTTGACTCACATGGGGTAAAATCAATTAGTGGGAATCTATACTGTTTAGTAATTATAGATGACTATTCAAGATTCACCTGGGTAAAATTCTTAAAAAATAAAGATGAAACGTTTGATATATTTACTCAATTTTGCAAATTAATAGAAAATGAAAAAGGGGTTAAAATTATAAGACTTAGGAGCGATAACGGTGGGGAATTCAAAAATCAAAAATTTAATCAATTCTATTTAGAAAATGGCTACCACCATGAATTCTCCTGCCCTAGAACACCTCAATAAAATGGAATTGTAGAAAAAAAATAGAACACTACAAGAAGCAACCAGAACAATGCTTAATGAATACAACTTACCTAAATACCTTTGGGCCGAGGTTGTCAGTACAACCTGCTATGTACAAAACAGAATAACTATAAATAAAAATCTAGGAAAAACGTCTTTTGAAATCTATTATAACAAACAACCTAATATTAAGTATTTTAAAGTATTTGGATGTAAAGTGTATATATTAAATACTAGAGAACACTTAGGAAAGTTTACATCTAAGGTTGAGGAAGGTATCTTTGTAGGTTATTCCCTTACCAGTAGAGCCTATCGAGTTTATAACAAAACTACCCTAAGAATTGAAGAAACTACAAATGTAAAATTTGATGAAACATCTGACCCAAATAACTCTGATCAAACCACCTACCAACCAATTGATTTTGTTAGGTCTAGTACTGACCCAGATGAAAGCCCAATTAAGGACCAAGACCATGATCTGACTGAACCTTCACCTAACCAAACCAGAACTATTCGAGTCAGCTCAGCCCACCCTATTGATCAAATCATAGGTGATCCAGAACTAAGGGTTCAAACTAGGTCAACCTTTAGAAACCTTAGCCAAATTGCTTTAATTTCCAAAATTGAACCAAAATCAGTAGAAGAGTCTTTACTTGACCCTGATTGGATCATAGCTATGCAAGAGGAGTTAGCCCAATTTGAACGTAGTCAAGTCTGGGATTTAGTACCCTTACCTAAAGACAAAAAGTTCATTGAAACCAAATGGGTCTTTAGGAATAAACTTAACGAACAAGGTGAAATAATCAGGAATAAGGCTAGGTTAGTAGCTAAAGGGTTTAGCCAAGTAGAAGGACTTGATTATGATGAAATCTATGCCCCTGTAGCTCGACTTGAGTCTATTAGGATGCTTTTAAGTTATGCAGCCCATAAAGGATTCAAATTGTATCAAATGGATGTTAAGTCAGTCTTCCTAAATGTCCTAATTAAGGAAGAGGTTTATGTAGGTCAACCCCCTGGTTTTGAAAGCTTAGAACACCCTGACTATGTCTTTAAACTAAAAAAAGCCCTATATGGACTTAAGCAAGCCCCTAGGGCCTGGTATGAAAGTCTGTCTAACCATTTAGTATCTAAAGGTTTTAACCAAGGTAAAATTGACCCAATACTATTTGTTAAAACATTAAAAATTGATATTTTTATAGCCTAAGTATATGTAGATGATATAATATTTGGCTCAACTAACTCAAAATTTTTGCAAGATTTTATAACGGTAATGGGAAATGAATTTGAAATGAGTTTAGTAGGCCAATTAACTTTCTTTTTAGGGCTACAAATAAAACAGACCAGTGAGGGTACTTTTGTCTATCAACAGAAATACACTAAAGAACTACTTAAAAAATTTGGAATGGATAGTGCAAAAGAAATTAAAACACCTATGGCTACCAATCAAACTGTAGATACTGACCCAAATGGCAAACCTGTTGACCTTAAATATTATAGAAGTGCTATAGGCAGCTTACTTTACCTGACTGCAAGTCGACCTGACATTCTCTTTGCAGTTAGTATGTGTGCTAGGTATCAAACATGTGCTAAAGAGTCACATCTAACCCTAGTTAAAAGAATATTTAAGTACCTTAAAGGGACAGAAAGTTTAGGAATTTGGTATCCTAGAACATCCCAATTTGAACTTATTGGATTTTCTGACTCAGATTATGCTGACTGTAAATTAGATAGGAAAAGTACCAGTGGTGGATGCCAACTTCTAGGGCCCTCAGTAGTTAGTTGGTTCAGTAGAAAACAGCACTGCGTTGCCCTATCCACCACTGAAGCTCAGTACATAGCCATGGGTGAGTGTGTAGCCCAATTACTTTGGATGATGCATACGTTAAAAGACTTTAACTTGGATTTTAAGAAAGTCAAAATCTTTATTGATAATCTAAAATCAATTAATCTAACCAAAAACCCAGTCCACCACTCTAGGACCAAACATATAGAAATTAAACATCATTTTGTCAGAGATCATGTTAATAAAGGAGAAATTGAACTTAACCATGTTGAATCTAAGGCTAACCTAGCTGATATATTTACTAAACCACTCCCTGAATCTGAATTTAGTAACTTAAGAAGGTTAATAGGAATGTGTGTTATAGACTAGAACTGACCTGATCACACTTACTTCTTTTGAACAATCAGCTCGCATATTCTGTTTGGCCATTAGCTTAATTACTTTGATTCTTGGTTTAATTGGCTTAATTTTAGTATTTCAAAGTAGCATTTAAAAAAAACAAAAAAAACAAAAAAAATTTGGTGGACTTAGCCTAAGTTTGACCCCTAAAACTGCATGAACCTATAGATTTAGGTAGCCGCATCTCACAAAACACATTAAGGATAACTTGTTTGTGCTTGCAAAACATAGAACGGTTGTGAGATGCATAGGACTTTGCCTGGACTTCAGAATGCTTAAATCTGTGCATCGCAGTAAGTCTGGGCGTAAAATACCCATATTACAGTGATCAAGTCAAGTAGTCGTGAGTTAAAATCTGAGCTAGACATTATTACTTGACTTGACTAACCCAATGAACACTACTATCATCTAGATAGTTAGATAGTAATTAAGGTTAGACACCTAAAAAGGGCTAAAATTCTTACTTGGTTCAAGGAGAGCATATGTTAAAATCTTTCTCTTTTTGTGCTCTTTCGAATATGATCTTGAAAGTTTTTCCTCAAATTAATCCTGAAAATATTCTAAATGATCTTTTGAAAAGAAAATTTTGGAGAAATCTTCTCCTTTTCATTAATTCGCTTTGAGATATTCTTTATTGGTTTGGAAAAGATTAATATTTTGAAGGAAGTTTTTTTTGAAAATGGTGTTAGAAAAGTCATTTCTAAATTTACACCTAGTCATTTTCTTTATGCTCTCAAATTGTTTGTGTTAAATTAAGAACTTGACTTCCCCCTCTGAATCAGTTCAGAAACTTAGTATGCTTGTAAAGCATTTTTTCTTCCCCAAATACTTAAAGTTTTTTTTGGCTGGCATATTACTTGAATGCTTCATTTATTTCTGATGCTTGCGCACTTATTATTTCTTTGTTTTGATGAATGCCAAAGGGGGAGGGTTTAAGGGTTAAGTTAGAAGTTAAAGTTTTTAGAAATTAAAATCTTAAAGAAATTAAAAACACCAGATCTTAGAGCATGTCATTTGCATATTCTTTTTGGACTCATTGCTTTATCTGGTATGTTCTAACTTTAACCCAGGTTGTCATTGCATCAAAAAGGGGGAGATTATTGGTGCAATTTGCACTAATAGTTAAACTTGGGTTTTGATGAATGACAAATAGGTTAAAGTTAGGCTTACTTTTGGTTTTGACCTCTTTACTAAGTGTGCAGGGTTGAAAGACTTAGGACCTGACACCAGGCTGAAGTCCAGGGTGGTTGAGTCCTGGCAGGAAGTCCAGTTGGGTTTGTGGGGCCTGACAATTAGCTGAAGCCCAAGTTGGTTGAAACTTGACAAAAAGACCAGGGTGGTTGAGCCCTGGTAGGAAGACCTGGTGGGTTAAGAAGTTGAGTAGAGCTGCACGAGGTAAGTAAGGTAAGTCACTGGAGGAGCGAACCAGTGAGGACGGGTCCTATTTTAGGACTGTAGGCGCGGTCCAACTTAGGCCCATTTTGGTGACCTCGGTTGAGTCCTGGTTAGATCCTTATCCAGGTTTGGACGGGGTCTAATTAACTCTAAATTCATTACCTCTATTTTACATGATTTATTTGATATGTGAACTAATTAGATTTTGTAGGTTAATTTTATAAATTTATTCCTCATCTAAAGCCTCGGTGGAGGATAAATTTTCATTTAAATTATTCGTATTTCTTATTTTTTTGGAGAATAAAATTATTCCTACTAATGATAAAATCTTATTGTTATTTTCTAATTATTCCTATTAATGCTTAAAATTCTCACGTGAAGCCTATCTAGAAGGATAAAATTTCTTTTTAAATTATTAATAAAATTGTATTGTGAATTATTTTTTCAAAAAAAAAAGCCTTGGTGACGTAAGAGGATAAAACCTCTTGGTTAACTTTTCAGATTAAATTTTATTTAAATTATTTAAGTGAAGCAAAAATAGAAACGTTATCTTGTTTGAATTATTTCTTCTTGTTGATGGATAAAATTTGAGCTGAGAAGATCATGCATCGAGGCACTATAAAAGGAAGCAAGCAAGCCCTCTAAAAGATAGAAATTTTTTTTTTCTGGTTCAAGCTTTGGCACTCTCTTGCTTCCACGCTCCTCTGCTGCAGTTTGTGCTTTGACTCGACGCTGTCCGACCGCTGTCGGAAGATCGCTCCCAACACCCAAGCTGCTTCAGATAAATCTAAGTATTGGGTAACATAATTTTTGTTCTGTCTGCACTTAAATTATTAAAAGGGGAAGTGTAGGGTTGTTACACTTCCACATAATCTTGTATTCGAATCACTCTACCGGGAGTTTACCGGTAGAGGTTTTTAGTGGATTGCCCACAGGAAAGGCTCAAGGAGCCTGGGTCTTCGAGTAGGAGTCGCCGAAGGCTCCGAACGAAGTAAAATTCCTCGTGTAATTTTTTTATTATTTTTTGCTTTCGCTTTTCGTTTTAATTTTTCCGCTGTGCACGTTTTTCAAAGCATCGTATAATTTTCTATCGACTCTGATTCTTTAACGAAGATTTTAAAAGTCACGTGATTCACCCCCCTCTCACGTGCATCGGTCCTACACAAGCATGGTTGCCTTATGGGTGCATTGTGAGATGCTTGAATCATTTTTCTTAATTCATTGTTAAATCTATGATTTAATTGATGTTTGTGTTAGATTCAAATTTATCAAATAGTAAAGTGAATTTGATTTTTGGTAATTGGCTTCCAGGTCTTGGCGAGACACAAGGCTTTCTTTGGTCGTAGCCTTATTGGATCATCAACTCTTTCCTTGACAAAGCCTTTTATCGAAAATTCATTTTCAAATTACTTCTTGAGAAATTTTGGTCTAACTAGCTTAGGTTTTGGATCGGTAGCTTCGGCTAGTTCCACCAAACTAAACAGACCAAGTAGAATATACTTGACCTTATTAGAAGGGCTTCCCTAACGTACTATCATCTCACCTCCGCCTAATATTAGGTTGATCAAGTTTCAATTAATCTTTTTCCTATAGCCGTTCTAAATCATGCATAAAATTAGACATGAATGACAAGACATAAATTTTAAAGAAATAGCAGATGCATGTTCATGGCATTAATGTATGATTCAGACAAGTCAAAATATTTGATTAAGTTTCTAAAGATGTATCAAATTCTCGATTTGATACATGTCGTGTGAACCCGTGAATATGCCAACCCACTTTGACATATTTAATTTTATTAAATTAATTGTTGCGGGTTGGGTAAGATTTTATTCGAGTTTAAGTTACTTAAGAATTAATTGGATCTAAGTTCAGAATTAATTAAGGTTGAATTAAAGTCAATTGAAGTTGAATTAATTAAACTAACAGTTAATTGAATTAATTACAAATTAATTTGAATTTGAATTAATTAAGAATTAATTGAATTAATTATGAATTAATTTGAATTTGAATTAATTGAATTAATTACAAATTAATTTGAATTTGAATTAATTAAGGATTAATTGAATTAAGAATTAATTTGAATTTGAATTAATTGAATTAATTTGAATTTGAATTAATTAAGGATTAATTGAATTAATAATTAATTTGAATTAATTAATTAAGGATTAATTGAATTAATTAAGAATTAATTTGAATTAATTAAGGATTAATTGAATTAATTAAGAGTTAATTTGAATTAATTAAGGATTAATTGAATTAATTAAGAGATAATTTGAATTCGAATTAATTAAATTTTAATAATTAAGGTTGAAATGATTAATTAATAGTTGTGGGTTTAAGTTCATAATTTTCATTATTTCGAAAATTTCTGACTCATCCATTATTTCTTCCTTATTTATCTTTTCAAGTTTTTCCAATAATTTTGGTTTATTTAAATCTTTGTAAATTTATTAACTATAGCCTTGATCTCAGAAAGTTCCATCTCCTCCTCATCCTCAAAATTACATCCTTCAATATCCTCAAAGTAGGTGGAGTAATTCGTGTCACTAGTTAATATTTTGTAATAATCTTTAACATTATCTATAATTAAATTATCATCTAAGAGAATTTCATCTCTATTATCCTCAAGAATATTTTCAACAAAATCATTCTTATCCATAGAGATAATTTCAATAATATCAGTATTATCTTCAGAAATATTTTCAATAATTTCAGGATTATCTTCAGAAATATCTTCACTAATTTCAGAGTTATCTTCAACAATATCTTTAAGAATTTCAAAATTAATCTTAGGATTATCCTTAAGAATTTCAAATTTAATTTCAGGATTATCCTTAAAATTATTAGATTTGATTTTAGAATTATCTGATTTAATTTCTAAATTATCTTCAGGATTATCAGATTTAATTTCTAAATTATCCTCAAGATTATCAGATTTTTCAGAATTCACAGAATTAATTCCAAAATTTACAAAATTAATATTATTAGAGTTTGTAGATTTAATTTCAGAATTTACTTTAGAAATTATCGAATTAACATTACAGATTAAAGTGTTGGTTTCTGATATTTTAACATTATCAATATTTTGTTATTGGTCATGCAGAACATTAACTTGACTATTCACAAAATTTAACTTTTCAGAAAAATTATCTAAATTATTTAGATAAGCTAGTGCAAGAGTATTAATAATTTTCGGAACGTAAATTCTGCGTACCTTTTCCGGACATTTATTCTTGTAGTGTCCGTATTTTTTGCACTTGAAACATTTGATGTGATCTTTGTTCCTTTGGCCTCCTAGTGCTGGTACGTCTTTTGTCGCCGGTGAAGAACGAGTCTTATGAGTAGGGCACTGCTTTTTATAGTGCCCTCTCTCCCTGCACGTGAAACATATGATATGGAACTTAAAAACAGACATTTAAAAAAAATTGTACCTGATTCACCCCTGGGCTCCCCCTCAACTCCTGGCGTCTTTGCTCCGTCGGCGGTTAGTCCGGTGAAGAGCGGTCTGACTCTGATAATAATTGTAGGGCCGGTGTCGTCGATAGAGGGGGGGTGAATATCGACCTTCCTAAAATCTTCACGGTAAATCATAAGCTTTTCGGTTCGTACTTAAACAGAGCGTTAGCACGGGATTTTACTTGGTTCCCAACCCCCCAGGGTCAGTACATCCAAGGCCTAAGCACGGGAACCCCCGTCCACTATTGGTCTCCTTTTCAGACTTTTCGGAGGCGGAGAAACCCGTCTTACAGTGCAATAATTACAATCAAAATATAGGAAATTAAATGCAAAATAATTAAAGTAAACCAAAATGAAATGGTCGAAGACTCGACCGATCTGGACCTCCGAAGTGGCGGGCACTTCCTCCTGGAGCCTCCCGATCGTAGAGCCTCGTCTTTACCGCTTTGTCATCGTCAGAAAGCTCAGAATGGATCATGGAAGTTGTGTCTTGAGCCTTGGGGTCGAAGCCCCTTTTATAGGCTTCATTCGGGCGCCTGTGATCACCGGGGCGCCCCAATGGGCTTGGTCAAACCTCATCTCCGCATTGAACTCGCCGCAGCTGATAAGCTTCTTGACCAGGGTGCCCTGGACCTCCCAGGCGCCTGAATGAACCCAGTCAAAGCTTATCTCTGCTTCAAACTTGCAGCAACAAATACAACTTTCAACCCGGGCGCCTGTATTGATGGGGGCGCTTGAATGGAACCTGCTTTTTCTTCCTTCAATAGGGGCGCCCCAGTTGATGGGGGCGCCTGGATGAAAGGGTTTCTTTCCTCCTTTTAATGGAGGCGCCCCCTTTAATGGGGGCGCCTAGCAGGCTGGTCTTCCAGCCCCTTTGTGTGTTGTTTGCCTGCTTTGTCTTCCATTCTAGGTACCTGCAAGATACATAAATACAAAGCAAATACACACACAACCTTAGCCTTAACGAGATGGTTCTGACTTCAGATTTCCACGAAACCCTAGGTCGAACCGACGCAAGTTCCCACCCCCGGGAACGCGCCTTTCACCTACTCCTCTCAAGAGACGATTGCCACCCAGTCCATTCGGGCGGACTTTTGCTTAGCCTCCGATACTCTCGGATCTCGAGACATCCGAACCCTGACCCGTCTCTACTTCTGTCCTTAGTCATCGCTCAGCTAAGTTGCTCAATCCCTCAGACCAAGACTTCATGCCCAAACCCTAAGTCTAGGACTTCGGTGTCCAACCCTCGGCCAGGTCTTCGTGCCCAATTCCTCGAACCAGGTCTTCGGTGCCCAACCCTCGGCCAGGACTTCATGCCCAATTCCTCGAACTAGATCTTCATGCCCAGCTTTACTCACTAGGTCATCGTGCCCAACTTTCGGTCAGGACTTAGTGCCCAATTCTTCTAACCAGGACTTATTGCCTAGGTTTACTAGGACGTTCTTTCACTTTGGTACTCCTCCTTTGCTCACCCTTCCCTTGTTCAATGTATCACTAACTTAAGCATATTGTCAAACATTGAAACACTTAGAGGAGGACATCACTGATGCAACTTGCATCAACAACCTAAAGCCAAGGATAATGGGTCATCATATCATAGAGTTCCATATAGGTATGGAACTAAATCTAGGTCTAAGGGTCAAGTTAAATCACAAGGGAGTGTTGGTGCAATCGACCCAAGTTTGATGGGATAGGTCATGAGTTTTGATGTGTGTGTCAATATGATTAAGTTAGCTTTTCATATTAATTTAAAATGTGTTTGAGTCTTGCAGGGCTTGGTAAACCACACGTCAGAAACAACGAACATCCGAGGGACGAGAGTCGAAGGAAGAGGACTTCAAAGGGCGAGCTGAGAAAGTAGACTTCAAAGGCATACACGAAGGATGACATAGAGAAAAGTCGTGGGCTTGTGTACTCATCCGAGGGACGAGAGCCGAAGGAAGAGAACTTAAAGGGGCAAGCCAAGGAAGTGGACTTCAAGGCATACGCGAAGGATCTACTCTGGAGAGGTTGAGAGAGAGTTTGTAAGCTAGGCAGTCAACTAGCAAGGGAAGTAATCGACTGACAGCATTGAGAGGAAACTCACAGAAAGATCAATCGACTAGTCTAGGTAAAAGTCGACTGGTCTATTCAAAATTAAGCCGTTAGGCTAGCCGTTGGCTGTACACCAGTCAACTAGTCCTGGTGGCAGTCGACTGGTGTTGGGGCTGAGCTGTTTTGTTAAAAGCTCTCTCCTATATTTAAGAGAACGTCTTGGGGCATGAAGAGGTTACGAATTATGATTGAAAAATCCTTTTCTAAGTGCCCAAAGCTTCCAAAGCCTACTCTCTTCCTCATACTCTTAGTCTCATCTTGTAAAAGAGGAACAGATCATCTTGTGAGGGTTTCTCCACCTTCAAGCTTAATTGAAAAGGAGAAGAGCATAGTGGAGCTTGATTGTATGGGTGTGGATCCTTGGATTAGTCACCTTAAGTAGGTGGAGACCAAGTAAATCAAGGGAGTTAACATTGTCTTAATTTTTAATTATTTTTAGCTATCATTCTCTTGTGTTTTGGCTTACATTTTGTAGGCAATATTCAAGAAAAACTATTCACCCCCTCTAGCTAGACTCAAAGTTCCAACAGGGAGGTCATCCCTAGAGTTGACCAAGACAAGACCAATATGACTAAGGCTTCGGAGAAGCCTAAGAAAGTTATTCGGAAGATATCAAGGGGAGTCATCCCTAGTGAATACCAAGAACACCCAAGTAGCATCAATAGGTTTTGGGTTCCTACGAGTGTATTCGCCACACCCTAGATGGGTTTGGAGAGTGTCAACTCTAATTGGAAGGGTAGTTAACTCAACCTTGATAAAGTTGACACATCTAGGTGAGAATCCAAAGATATGTCAAGTTCGGAAGTTTTGGCATTATCTTGGAAAATTAGGGACAAAATTAGGATTATCAATAGCTTAGCAATTAGTTATTGATACTTAGATAGAAAATCTAGGTATTTTCTTTTATACTAATATGTCATGATTTGTGTGCTCTATCACATATCATGACATCATAATTCATTATTCTTATATTTTTATGAAAATATCATATATCATATCATACATGTATCATTTAGTTATAATCAATATTTTCATTTTGAAAATATTCATGTGATACATGTCATAGTCATTTTCATGCATTGTTTAATTTATATTGAAATTAAAGACATTGACATTAATTGACATTCTAGGTGAATGATCAAAATTTATAATGCCTAGGTAGAAATGCATAAACCCTTAGTTTAGGGAGAACATGACTTTCACATCTCACAAGACCATAAGTTGACTTAAATGTGTTTTGAGACACATTAGAAACAAGTGAGATGTTAGGTTAATGAATAAAAACTCAAGGTGTTGATAAAGTGCATCTATTTGAGTTTTAAATTCATTTAAAATAATAATTTAAGTGAACTCTAATTATTGAGAAAGCTAATGTACAAGTAATGTGCATTTAGCCCAAAGAATATGGTTGGAAATCGTTTTTGAAAACTATTTTGGAAAACCTTGGTGAAGACTATCTTTTGATAGCACTCATCATTGATAAATTAGATACAAAATAGAGTGAAACATTTAAAGTATCTTAATGATTTTCATTTTAGTGTCAATCTTAGAAAATGGGTTGTATTTTCATAGAAAACTATTTTTTCATGATAGTATTTGTCATAAATAATATCTACACAAAATTTTATGATTTTTCAAATTTTGTAAAATTACTTAGGAGTTTTTGAAATTCGGGCTGAAATTGTTTTCAAAAATCAGAAACTCTCAATCGATTAGGTGATCAATTAGGACACACACCAATCGATTGGTGAAGCTTTTCCGCGTGCACAGAAGCTCACGTAATCGATCAGGTGATCGATTAAGGCATAGTTTAATCGATTGGACCCAACACTAATCAATTGGTACGATTGAAACTATCTGATTTTAGTACTTTAATCCAATTTTGAGTAACCTAACAATCTCTAACCCCTTGGAATACTTTTATAAGTATATTTGGGTGAATTTCATGATGAAATTAAAAAGGGAGACAATTTTGGATTCAAGTTTTGAATTTTAAAATCTAATAACCTCAAGTTGAGATTTCCTAAAATTTTAGGAACTCAAAAATCATTGTTGGTGCAATGATAGAGGTTTAGATCATGTTTTGAGGGGAAGGTCTTCCTTACAAGCATGTGTTTTAATTTCTTTTTTGGGATAAGTGAAAGGCTAAAGATTGGGAATCTTTATCATGATGAATACTCAAGGTTGAGCATGGGTTACAATGAAAGGTATGGGTCTTTCATTGAGCATGCCTTTGAACATACGGGCTCTCGGGGAGAATTTTTGATGTGTGTCAAAGGGGGAGAAATTGAAAGACTAATATGGATTATTCATTTTCAAACATATTGTCAAACATCAAAAAGGGGGAGATTGTTGGTGCAATCTTTGTTAGGTCAAGGTTAACCTAGTTTGACTAGGCTTGGGTGAACTTGAATTTCGATGTTTGATAATATTGTTTGAGGATTGTGTAAGTCCAGGTGGATCGGGGAGATCGCACGTTGGCATGGAAAAAGTCCTAGTGGGACTAGGCACACCTAGTGGGAATAGGTGAAGTCCAGGTGGATCGGAGAGATAACACGCTGGCATAGGAAAAGTTCTATTGGGATTAGGCACACCTAGTGGGACTAGGTGAAGTCCAGGTGGATTAGGGAGATCGCACGTTGGCACGGAAAAAATCCTAGTGGGACTAGGTGAAGTCCAGGTGGATTAGAGAGATCGCACGCTGGCATGGGAAAAGTCCTAGTGGGACTAGGCACACCTAGTGGAACTAGATGAAGTTTAGGTGGATCGGGAAGATCACATGTTGTCAAGGTGGAAGTCTACCAAGAGACTAACCTAACTCGAGGGTTAGGCAAACCTAGTTGGGAACTAAGTTAAGTCCTAGTTAGAAATTAGGCAAGAGAAAGTCCAAGTCGGTCAAAGGTTTGATCGGACACTTGGTAAGAAAGTCCTAACAGGTTACGGTTGACCATGGTTAGGCAAGGGAACTCTAGATTTAAGCTAAGCAAGTTATAGATGTTTTGACACAATAAGTCGACCCAATAATAATTATGATAAATTTTAGATGTTTTGACACAAGCCCACAGCTGAGTTGTACCGACTTATGTAAAAACTCTAACTACCATCATAGTTATTAATGGAGGGCTTTCAACAAATCTTGACTTAATATATTTATGGGATTTTATAATTATTAAAATGTCTCACCATTAATTCACTTCTTGTGCGTCCGCACAATCTCATTACAAGATTTATCTCTTTGAATCTTGAAGTAATCATGTACTTCAGCCATAAAGAATTTATATCTAAATCGTAACATGCATTTCTCTACATGTTTGACAGATAAAATTCATTTCTACATTTCTATCTTGAAATGTTAAAGCATAACACTTGAGATAAATCAAAATTTCTTCAAAATCTCTCTCGAAGCACTAATCTTCAAAAATTTGAAGAAGTTTTGCACTATATGATCCAACCACGAATGACACTGATATCACTTGTCTTTTTAAAATAATTATCCGTAAATATATAAAAGTGTCTTGGCACATAAGTGCACACACTAATAATTACCTTGCCCACCGAAGCGCAAGTTGAGTTAAAGGTTAACTATAAAGTTATGCCCATTTTTTTTGACTAGATTACAATTATATCGGCCATAAGTCAGGAGTGTTGGTGCAATCTTTGTTAGGTCAGTGTTGACCTAGTTTGACTAGGTTCGGGTCATCTTGAGTTTCGATGTTTGATAATGATGTTTGAGGATTGTGTAAGTCCAGGTGGATCGGGGAGATCGCACGCTGGCACGGGAAAAGTCCTAGTGGGACTAGGTGAAGTCCAGGTGGATTGGAGAGATCATACGCTGGCATGGAAAAAGTCCTAGTGGGACTAGTGAAGTCCAGGTGGATCGGGGAGATCGCACGTTGGCACAAGAAAAGTCCTAGTGGGACTAGGTGAAGTCCAGGTGGATCAGAAAGATCGCACGCTAGCAAGGGAAAAGTCCTAGTGGGACTAGGTGAAGTTCAAGTGGATTAGAGAGATCGCACACTGGCAAGGGGAATGCTCTAGTGAAACTAGGCACACCTAGTGGGACTAGGTGAAGTCCACGTGGATCGAGGAGATTGTACGCTGGCATAGAAAAAATTCTTAGTTGGGCACTAGGCAAAGAAAAGTCTAAGTCGGTCGAAAGTTTGATTGGACATTTGGGGTGGAAGTCCTAACAGGTCACGGTTGGCCGTAGTTAGTCAAGAGAACCCTAGACTTGTGCACACAAGTTAGGGTTGGGACCAATCGATTGGATAATCGATTGGCATTGGTTTTTCGCGAACAGAAGTCTTCATAACTGATTGGGTGATTGATTAATGAGGGAGTGAATCAATTGGGTAATTGATTAGGAGAGTTGTGTCGATTGGGCAATTGATTAAGCAACTTCTTAATCGATTGGGTAATCGATTAAGGAGGACCGTAATTGATTGAGTAATCGATTAAGGAGAACCGTAATCAATTGGGCAATCGATTACGGCGGTGTTACGCGAGAGCACAAAAATGTGCTGAATTGATTCAACAATCGATTAAGATCATTGAACTTCAAAAAATAGTCATTGAACGGCTAAGTCTGACGAGGTAATCAATTGGGTGATCGATTAAGGGAATCCTAGCTCACGGGTATATAGAATTTTCACCGGGATTGAAGCGCACTCTTCGTCATTCTTCGCACGCTCTTCCACCTTCTTCATCGCCATTTCAAGTGAGGCCTTGGAGCTTAGTGTTGCTGCATTTCCAAGGATCAAAAGGCGATTCTAAGCTTGAAGAAAGCAAGAAAAGTAAAGAGAGCTCCTTTGTGTAAATCTTGTAAGATTTCTGTTATATTTATTTTTTCTTGAGTGTTTCTTCTTGTAAGCTTGTAAGAGGTTTCTCCACCTCAAGAAGGAGATCTTTCATAGTGGATGTGAGAGTGAGGGAGAGCGGATACATAGATTAGTCACCTCAAGGATGTGGATACTAAGTAAATCCATAGTGTTAGCGTTTGCTTGAAGTCTTTCGCAGCGACAAATCATCGACAAGCAAATCGGAGCTAATCACTCTCCCCCTCTAGCTCGCCTACCGGTCCTAACACTTCATTTGATCAAGAGAAAGAGCCCTAATCGATCAACCCAATCGATTGGCCTCAGCTCAATCGATTAGTCAATCAATTCTTGCACTTACTGTGCTTCAGAGAGAGGTCTCAATCAATTTGGCAATCAACCTAATCCATTGACCCTGAGCTAATCAATTGCCGAATTCTAAACTTGGAACTATAGTTTAGGGCTCCTTTGCCCAACTCCCAAGTCATCCATGACTTATTGGGACTTTCCATTGCTTAGCATTATATCAACCTTGACCTGCCAGGGCTTCTTCACCATGTTTTTGGTCAACCTTTGACACACTTGGACTTTCTATCTCATGTTTGTTGAGGCAATCAGCCCTTGAATGATTGGAAGATCATGGTTTTGATGTGTGGGCGAATAGGTTTAAAGTTAGTATGTTGTGTTGTATTTGATATGTGTGATTGAGTTTGCAGGACTTGGAGAATCACACTTGGTGGACCTATCCGAGGGACGAGAGCCGAGGGAGGAGAGCTCCAAGGGCAAGCCGGGAAGTGGACTTCAAAGGGTACACGTGAAAGGTGGCATGGAGGCAAGCCAAGGGAAGGCTTGCGTGCGCATCCGAGGGACGATAGCTAAAGGAAGAGGACTTCAAAGGGCGAGCCAAGAGAGCAGACCTGAAGGCACACGCGAAGGAGAAGGTTTGGAGTGGCTGGAACTGAGCTGGGAGGCATGGCAGTCGACTGGCCCAGAGGCAGTCGACTACCAAAACCCACAGAGAGTTCGCAGCCTTGGACCAGTCGACTGGCCTTGGGGCAGTCGACTGGTATACCCCAAAACTAGCCGTTGGCTAGTTGTTTGCTAGCCGTTGGCCGGCATTTAATGCTGGGCCAGTCAACTGCCCTTGGGGCAGTCGACTGGTGGGCTCCTGGACAGACTGCGAATCTGTCCTTTTCACCTATAAAAGGAGGCCTCGTTACACGTGTCTGTACCGTTCCGTACAGTAACGAAGTGCTACCAAATTGTAGAGTGTTCTTTTGCTTCCTTCATCGTATTTCTACATCTGTAAAGAGGAAGCTACTGCTGTAAAGGTTTCTCCACCTCAAGGAGACTTTTCGATAGTGAAAAGTGGTGCTCGCGGCGTGGATCCTTGGACTAGTCACCCATCTGGGTGGATACCAAGTAACTGAAAGTGTTAGCATTGTTTCTGTATTTCTTTTATATATTATTTCCGCTGCGCTAACAAGACTGCAGAGTTCAAAATCTAAAAAAGTGCATTCTGTTGGTGCAGGAAGCACCATATCGAACCTTGTTTTGATATTGGCAAAGGATTCAAAGTTAAGTTTATTTGTGATCTAACGTTGTTCACTGAGTGTGCAGAAAAATCCCTAGCGAAGGACTGCTAGGCACCTGGCGAAGGACTGCTAGTACCCAAGCCCTAGCGAAGGACTGCTAGACACCTGGCGAAGGACTGCCAGTACCCAAGCCCTAGCGAAGGACTGCTAGGCACCTGGCGAAGGACTGCCAGTATCCAAGCCCTAGCGAAGGACTGCTAGGCAACTGGCGAAGGACTGCCAGCATCCAAGCCCTAGCGAAGGACTGCTAGGCAACTGGCGAAGGACTGCCAACATCAAAGCCCTAGCGAAGGACTGCTAGGCTCCAGGCAAAGGACAGCCTGGGACTGAAGCCCTAGCGAAGGACTGCTAGGCAACTGGCGAAGGATTGCCAGTTTCGAAGCCCTGACAAAGGACCGTCAGGCAAAAGTCCAACCAGAGGAACGGTTGGCATCAGGTAAACTCTCCCGAGAGGAGTAGGTGAGGACGCGTTCCCCGTCGAGGGAACAGTAGGCGTCGGTTCGACCTAGGGCTCCATTTTGGAGACCAAAGTCAGAACCAAGACAGCTAAGGCTGTATAAATTAATGCTTTATTTTGTTTTTGGACTAACCCTGGATGCAGGACCAAAGGAACATGTGTCTGCAGCTCAGAGAGCCTCAAAGGAGTGAGGCAGCAGCTGAGTAGGGCGCCCTGAGTGTCTAGGGCGCCTCCACGGTGAACAAAAAACAAGTAAGGCAAAAAGGAGTTCGGCTAACCACTGGCCGGGGCGCCCTCTGCATCCAGGGCGCCCTCAGCAGCCAGGGCGCCCTCAGGTGCCAAGGCGCTTCGCACCTTTGCCAGCAAGGCCGATCAACTCTATCCAGCCGAGAAGACCGCGTCAATGAAGGCGCCCTCAGCGACCAGGGCGCCCCAGAGGTCAAAACTCATCCCTATTTAGGTGGGATAAAGCTTGACCGAGCGAAGTGCGGATCGGCTGACACGTGGCAGGGCGCCCCCGACGTCCAGGGCGCCCTAGGTGCTATAAATAGCACCCCTCGACCCCAAGCTTCAACAACAACTTCCATACAAAGCTTCCACGCTCTTCTGCTCTCGCGCTTCACCCCGGAATCCTCCCAACTCGAGCCGACGACGTCCTGCTGCTCCGGAAAAAGTCGATCTTCCTCGGACGTCGGTAAAAAGGGCTATTTAAGTTTACTGTACTAAATTCTGTAATAACTTTCTGTAAACTATTGTGCCTGATATAGAATTACCCAAAGTAAACGGTCAACGNCAATCGCCCTTGAATGATTGGAAGATCATGGTTTTGATGTGTGGGCGAATAGGTTTAAAGTTAGAGTGTTGTGTTGTATTTGATATGTGTGATTGAGTTTGCAGGACTTAGAGAATCACACTTGGTGGACCTATCTGAGGGACGAGAGCCGAGGGAGGAGAGCTCCAAGGGCAAGCCGGGAAGTGGACTTCAAAGGGCACACGTGAAGGGTGGCATGGAGGCAAGCCAAGGGAAGGCTTGCGTGCGCATCCGAGGGACGATAGCCAAAGGAAGAGGACTTCAAAGGGCGAGCCAAAGGAGCAGACCTGAAGGCACACGCGAAGGAGAAGGTTCGGAGTGGCTGAAACTGAGCTGGGAGGCATGGCAGTCGACTGGCCCAGAGGCAGTCGACTGCCAAAACCCACAGAGAGTTCGCAGCCTTGGACCAGTCGACTGGCCTTGGGGCAGTCGACTGGTATACCCCAAAACTAGCCGTTGGCTAGCTGTTTGCTAGCCATTGGCTAGCCGTTGGCCGGCATTTAATGCTGGGTCAGTCGACTGCCCTTGGGGCAGTCGACTGGTGGGTGCCTAGACAGACTGCGAATCTGTCCTTTTCACCTATAAAAGGAGGCCTCGTTACACGTGTCTGTACCGTTCCGTACAGTAACGAAGTGCTGCCAAATTGTAGAGTGTTCTTTTGCTTCCTTCATCGTATTTCTACATCTGTAAAGAGGAAGCTACTGCTGTAAAGGTTTCTCCACCTCAAGGAGACTTTTCGATAGTGAAAAGTGGTGCTCGCGGCGTGGATCCTTGGACTAGTCACCCATCTGGGTGGATACCAAGTAACTGAAAGTGTTAGCATTGTTTCTGTATTTCTTTTATATATTATTTCCACTGCGCTAACAAGACTGCAGAGTTCAAGATCCGAAAAAGTACATTCACCCCCCCTCTGCACGCCACATCGATCTTTCAGTTGGTATCAGAGTAGGTGCGTTTTGGAAGATCTAACAATCAACCAGAACATCTGAAATGACGTTTCAAGAGGGATACTCCACCGCACGACCTCCGTTCTTCGACGGCAACGACTTCGTGTACTGGAAAGGTAGAATGCAATACTATCTTATGAATGACATAGAGACTTGGATAAGTGTTGCAGATGGCTTCGAGGCGCCCGTCGATGAAAGAGGAGATCCCACACCCATGAGAACATGGTCCAAAGAAGTGATGAAGAGGGCGCAATCAAATGCCAAGGCCACTACTACACTGCAGTGTGGGCTCTCTAAGGAGCAACTGAACAAAGTGGGGCCGTTCAAGAGCACCAAAGAACTATGGGACAAATTAGTTGAACTGAACGAGGGGTCAAACGAGTCCAGAAGAGCCAAGAAGGACTTGTTGGTGGCCCAACTGCAATCACTCTCCATGAAGAGCAACGAGACAGTCAGTCAGCTGCATGGAAGGATAAAGGAAGTGTTCAACGAGCTCCATGTAATTGGAGAGAAAATCGAAAATCGGGATATCGTCAGGTATGTCTTATAAGCCTTCCCGAGAACCACCCTGTGGGCATCCATGGTTGATGCTTACAAGGTATCGAGGGATTTATCCTTAGTCAAATTAGACGATTTATTTTGTGAATTTGAACTGCACGAGCAAGCTAATATTTCGGCAAAAGAGAAAGGTATTGCTTTCGTTGCAGAGAAAGAGAAGAAGAGGAGAAAGGAGAAGAAGAAGGTGATCTACTCATCATCCTCGGACTCAGAGGAGTCAAGCGCCTCCATGGACAGTGACCAAGAGGCCTTTATGGTAAGGAAATTTCGTAAGGCATTTAAAAGTTTTTCTAACAAATCATATGCTAGAAAAGGGGCCAAAGGTAAGGGTAAGGCCAAGGAGATCATATGCTACAACTGTCACCAAGAGGGACACATGAAGAACGAATGTCCCCAGTTGAAGAAGAGGGAGGACAAGAAAGAAGAGAAGAAGAAGAATGACAAGAAGAAGTCAAAGGGAAAGGAGAAGAGTGCCACGAACCTCAAGGCGACCTGGGATGATCCCTCATCCTCAGAGGAAGAAGAAGAGCAAGTCTCCCACTTCGCTCTTATGGCACAAGATGGTTCAGATTCTTCAGACGATGAACGGAGCTCAAGCAGTGAAGATGAGAGCTCCTCCACCTCATCATCATCAGAGTCAGAGGCTTCGGTAAGTGAGGTATACCACTTACCCTCTTCTACCTTAGTGCAAATTATTTCTAGCACAAACATGGATTTAGCTAAGGCTAGAAGTAGAATTAAGGATCTTAAGGAAGAAATTGCCATGCTTAGAGTAGAAGCTATTAAACTCAAGAATTTGCATGCTAGCTCCACCTTTTCAGATGTTTCACATATTGAAATTGAAAATAAGGAGTTAAGGAAACAAGTAGATGACCTCACAAAGGCCCTTAGAAATTTCCAAGTAGGATCAAGTAACCTTGACATGATCATAAACAGTCAAAGGGTTGTATATAACAAGGCCGGATTAGGTTATAGGCCTAAGACCAAGGAGGGAGCTTTTGTTTCACTTACCGGTAGGATTGGTGCATCTAGGAGATTAGAGGCTAGGGGAACCACCAAGAAGGCATGGGTACCTAAGAAATTTTTAAATGATGCTTATGGATCTAAGATTTGGGTACCAAAAGAGTATGTTTTCCGTGTTGTCTAGGTAAAGGTGAAGGAGGCCCCAACCTCGTGGATAGTAGATAGTGGATGCTCAAGACACATGACCGGGGATGTGAGAAAGTTCACCACTATTAGCTACCTAAGAGAAGGAACGGTCTCTTTTGGAAATAGTGGAAAGTTAAGGATCATTGATAGGGGCACAATTAAGGTATCTCCCAATATTTCGATTCATAAGGTACTCTTGATTAAGGATATGAAGTTTAATTTATTAAGTGTAAGTCAATTATGTGATGCCGGGTTTAGAGTAGAATTTCATGCTAAGAAATGTGTAATTAGACATAATGAATCAAACACTATCATATTAGAAGGGTTTAGAGAGGAAAACTTATATTATCTTGATCTATCTTATGCTACTAACAATGTTGTTAAGTGTCTCATGTCCAAAGAAGAAGAAGGGTGGTTATGGCACCGGAGACTTGGACACGTCAACATGAGGAACATTACAAGAGTGGCCAAGGAAGAATTGGTGAAGGGGCTCCCAATGATTAAGTACGAAAAGAACAAGTTATGTGATGCATGTCAAGAGGGTAAGCAATCCAAAGCATCACACAAAGGTAAAACCTTAAGTACCACTTCTTTGCCCTTAGAACTTTTACATATAGACTTGTTTGATTGTCATAGTACTCCATCACTTGTAGGGAGTAAGTATTGCTTAGTGATAGTGGATGACTTTTCTAGGTTCACTTGGGTCCATTTCATGAAACATAAGGATGATACCCTAAATATATTTATAGGTTTTAGCAAAAGGGTAGAAAATGAAAAGAATACCAAAATAAACCGAATTAGAAGTGACCATGGTGGGGAGTTCCAAAACGCTAACTTCACACAATTTTGTGTTGAAAATGGATACAAGCATGAGTTTTCATGCCCTAGGACTCCTCAACAAAATGGGGTAGTTGAGAGGAAAAACCGAGCCCTACAAGAAGCCGCTAGGACTATGCTTAATGCATACTCTCTTCCTAGCTACTTTTGGGCCGAAGCGGTTAACACCGCTTGCTATATTCAAAACCGAGTATTGGTACATAGGTTTTTAGGAAAAACACCCTTTGAACTTTGGAATGGAAAGGTACCCCAAGTTCATTATTTTAGGGTCTTTGGATGTAAAGCTTACATCTTAAACACCAAAGACGACCTAAGAAAATTTGAATCAAAGGCCGATGAAGGAATCTTAGTAGGGTATTCATTGACTAGTAGGGGTTATAGAGTGTACAACAAGAGGACAAAAGTGATTGAGGAGTCCTCAAATGTCAAATTTGATGAAATCACTAGTACCTACCCTAGGAAGGCCTCAATTGATAAGGATATAGAAGAGGTCCAACCCCTTGCCCAAAGACTTCAAGACCTACAATTGGAGGGCAATGATCGAGGGGGGAGTAAGAAGTACCCTAGAGGATGAGGAAGAAGGAGTAAATGAACCTACAACCTCTAGACCCTTGAGACATCATCATGATCATCCCATTGACCAAATTGTAGGTGATGTCACTCAAGGAGTAAGGACTAGGTCATACTTTAGGGATCAGACTAGCCAAATAGCTCTAATCTCCCAATTAGAACCAAAGACCATTGATGAAGCATTGGGAGATGTTGATTGGGTGTTGGCCATGCAAGAAGAGCTAAACAAATTTGAGAGGAGTGAAGTTTGGGAGTTAGTTCCTAGACCTACCGATTGTACCATTGTAACCACGAGATGGGTTTTTAGAAACAAATTAGATGACCAAGGTAAAATCACTAGGAACAAGGCTAGATTAGTAGCTACGGGTTTTAACCAAGTTGAGGGATTAGATTATGATGAGACCTATGCCCCCGTAGCTAGGCTAGAGTCAATTAGAATTCTACTAGCCTATGCCGCTCACATGGGTTTTACACTCCACCAAATGGATGTGAAGTCAGCATTCCTCAATGGGATCATTAAGGAAGAGGTTTATGTAGAACAACCCCCCGGATTTGAGGATCCCAACTATCCGAGACACGTATTCAAATTAAGAAAAGCCTTGTACGGATTGAAACAAGCTCCCCGGGCTTAGTATGAAAGGCTCTCTTCATTTTTAGTGTCTAAGGGGTTTAGGAGAGGAACAATAGACCCTACATTGTTCCTAAAATCTAAGGATAAGGACATATTTGTTGCCCAAGTCTATGTAGACGATATCATTTTTGGGTCAACAAATAATGACTTCCTACAAGAATTCATCAAATGTATGGAAGATGAATTTGAGATGAGTCTTGTAGGAGAGTTAACCTTTTTCTCAGACCTTCAAGTTAAGCAAACTAATGAAGGTACACATGTATTTCAAACCAAATATGCTAAGGAGATGCTAAAGAAATTTAGTTTAGAACATGCTAAGGAAGCATCTACACCCATAGGAACTAATGTGAAAATGGATAGTGATCTTGAAGGCAAAATGGTAGACTCTAAACAATATAGGAGCATGATTGGTAACCTCCTATACCTAACCGCTAGTAGACCCGACATACTTTTTGCGGTAGGTATGTGTGCTAGGTACCAATCTTGTGCAAAAGAGTCCCATTTAATTGTGGTCAAAAGGATCTTAAGGTATGTGAAAGGAACACTAAATGTCGGACTTTGGTATCCTAGAACCCCAAATGTTGACCTAATTGGATACACCGACTCGGACTATGCGGGGTGCAAGTTAGATAGGAAGAGTACAAGTGGAGGGTGTCAATTCCTTGGGTCTTCTTTAGTTAGTTGGAGTAGTAGGAAACAACCATGCGTTGCTCTATCCACAACGGAAGCAGAATATGTGGCAATGGGTGGATGTATTTCCCAACTCCTTTGGATCATGCACACCTTAGAGGACTATGAGCTAAACTACACCAAGGTCAAAGTCTTGTGTGACAATGTAAGCACAATCAATCTAACAAAAAATCCGGTTCACCATTCTAGAACAAAACACATTGAAGTGAAACATCACTTCATTAGAGACCATGTGGCAAGGGGAGACATAGAACTACACTATGTTGAATCAAAGTCGAACCTAGCCGACATCTTTACCAAGCCTCTTCCTGAATCGGAGTTTACATCCTTAAGAAGAGGCCTTGGAATGTGTTTTGTGGAAGTATAAGAAGAACTTGGAGACATTAGCATTAAAAAAGGGTGCTTGATCCATTAGTGTGATACATTTGGCTCACTTGTGCTTGCGGCACATTGTTGGACCATTAAAAGTATCAAAATATCAAAATTAGATCAACTATGGGAAAGGCAAGTGTTTAATCAATGGATACCTTGTCAAAGAACATAGTTGGACATTTTAAACCTTTGAAAACCATTTTATGTTTTACATACTGTGCCATGTTTTTAAAAGTCATATATTTGCAAATTTAGTTTCAAAGTTTGATACAAAATGTAATAGTTTTCATAGCTTTTGAGTTTTTTTTATCAAAAGTCATGCATGTTTGAAAATTTATATGGTTTAATATTTTTCCCTGATAGAGTACAATCTTTCAAACATGTATGCAAAATTTTACAATTTTTGAAATTTTCTGGAATTTTCTAGGAGTTTCTGAAATTCGACAGAAAACCTGAAAAATCAGACTGATAGCGTATCAGTCGACTGCCCCATGGGCAGTCGACTGGCATGCCTATTTTTCAGCACTGTGAGAAATTTCAGAAATCAATAATTCTCACATTTGATGCCATAGGGTTTGGTTGCTTGAGGCAATTATTTTGATGGTGTCAAAGGGGGAGAATGGGTAGTTTAAGTTAGAATTTTGACTTAAAATTGATGATTTTAGGTATTTTGACTAACTTAGACCTTGAAAGGTTAAAAGTTGGAGAGAAGACATGGATTAAGGGGGAGGAACCTCTTAGATTCGGATATGTCTTACATTCTTATTGATGGTGTTAAGTGGAAACTTAACTTGGAATGTGATTAGAATTGAAACTGTGGAGAGGACATAGGTTAAGGGGGAGGTTGCCTCTTAGGGTTATTATGTCTCACAATGTTTCAATTGCTATCTTTTGCTATTGCTGCTATTTATCTCTAACTTTAACTTATTGCCACACATCAAAAAGAGGGAGATTGTTGAGGCAATCGACCCTTGAATGATTGGAAGATCATGGTTTTGATGTGTGGGCGAATAGGTTTAAAGTTAGAGTGTTGTGTTGTATTGTATTTGATATGTGTGATTGAGTTTGCAGGACTTGGAGAATCACACTTGGTGGACCTATCCGAGGGACGAGAGCCGAGGGAGGAGAGCTCCAAGGGCAAGCCGGGAAGTGGACTTCAAAGGGCACACGTGAAGGGTGGCATGGAGGCAAGCCAAGGGAAGGCTTGCGTGCGCATCCGAGGGACGATAGCCAAAGGAAGAGGACTTCAAAGGGTGAGCCAAGGGAGCAGACCTGAAGGCACACACGAAGGAGAAAGTTCGGAGTGGCTGGAACTGAGCTGGGAGGCATGGCAGTCGACTGGCCCAGAGGCAGTCGACTGCCAAAACCCACAGAGAGTTCGCAGCCTTGGACCAGTTGACTGGCCTTGGGGCAGTCGACTGGTATACCCCAAAACTAGCCGTTGGCTAGCTGTTTGCTAGCCATTGGCTAGCCGTTGGCCGACATTTAATGCTGGGCCAGTCGACTACCCTTGGGGCAATCGACTGGTGGGCGCCTGGACAGACTGCGAATCTGTCCTTTTCACCTATAAAAGGAGGCCTCGTTACACGTGTCTGTACAATTCCGTACAGTAACGAAGTGCTGCCAAATTGTAGAGTGTTCTTTTGCTTCCTTCATCGTATTTCTACATCTGTAAAGAGGAAGCTACTGCTGTAAAGGTTTCTCCACCTTAAGGAGACTTTTCGATAGTGAAAAGTGGTGCTCGCGGCGTGGATCCTTGGACTAGTCACCCATCTGGGTGAATACCAAGTAACTGAAAGTGTTAGCATTGTTTCTGTATTTCTTTTATATATTATTTCCGCTGCGCTAACAAGACTGCAGAGTTCAAGATCCGAAAAAGTGCATTCACCCCCCCCCCCCTCTGCACGCCACATCGATCTTTCAAACTGTCTCACCAATAACATAAAAATTCCACTAACATACTTGAAATAACACCACAAGAAAGAAAACATGCATGAATCTGTTCAGCTAGTTTTGCTTCATGTGCTCTTCCTTTAGCTTCTACGAATGCTTTCACTCTGATAGTTTCATGATCAATCTCTGCCTTTTCTCGCTCTGTCTGACTATGCTGTGCTTGAATATGTTCCTCTGTGGCACGACGAATCTGCTCTTATCTAATTGATGATTCTTCTTGCAATTTCACAAGCTCTTGATTTCTTGCCCTTTAACTCTCATGCTCTGCCTGGATAAAGAAATAAAACAAAATTAACATAAGGAAATTTGAATAAAAACATTAGTCAGTTTACCTACATTCTCTTTCTTACTAATTCATCCTCATATCGAGCCATTTGAGCCTTAGTTTAGGCTTGTTGTTGGACTAACTTTTTTTGTTCCTCATAGATTACCCTTTGACTGTCCTGCAAGATGGTGGCATCAGCAACAAATAAAGAAAAATCCAATATGATAATCTTATTGAATAGAAGTTGACATAATAAGCAAACAAATAGTATCAGGTGAACAAATAAAGCAAGATGTGATATCAGCTACAAATAATGCAAACTTCAATATGCAAATCTCAATTAAAAGTTGAAACATGAAGTCAATATGACAACCCATTTGATCTATTAGAACATGAAAGTTTTTTAGAAGTGCAACATGTTCATGAAACAAATATTATGTGTGGCAAACAGGATGATCTCAGAAGGTGATCAACTAGTGTTCTAGTTATTCCTCCTAAGCTATTTGGAGCATTCTGTACACAACTGATCAGGAAGGACCTCCATTGTAGATAGCATACCAAGAAAAAAAATCTAATAGGATGTGAAAATCCTTGCCTGAAGCTGCTCAACATGAGTTAATATTAGAATAAAAATTCCAGATTACATGTCCCTTCTACAAAATTTTCCAAGTATGTGATTTGAAAAACTCAACTTACGATAAACAAAGGGAAAGAGGTTTGACCTGTCCCCAAGCAATATCTGGACGAACATACAAGGAAAACTTCTTACAACATTATCTGTCCAAGTCACTTGAACAAAACTGCAGCTCAAAACTGCTTACAAAATTATTATCATCAAGAAAAACTGCTTCCAACATAAATCACATAAATGCAGCTCAAAATTAAGTAAGTGCAATTTCAAGTCATAAACATTACATTAGTCATCTCCAAAAGTCATCTCATAAAGATTACATTAGTCTTAAACCAAAATTACTTCACCAAGCAAATCTTGATGACAAATGCAGCTCCAATATGGTGAATGTGCACACACCAACTACAGAACCAGCTTAGCACAACCAATATGGTGAATGTGCACACTAAAATGTCATGACTTTCCAGGGCTTAACATATGATTATGTTCAAGGCATACACTAGTTATCACAAAATTTCGATCATTTCGAATAGCAACATTAATCTTAGCTTTGCAATTCGTCTTAGTAGAAGGTCGAGGATATAAAATATTTTTTGCATGAGATACCTTCCTACCATTTTTGGCACATCCGATAGAGAAATATTTTTGTTTTCCATCATCTCCATTTTTACCACCTAATTTGCAAACACCAAAACCAACATTCTGAGCATATGACTTATAAAAAGTACGAACTTCTCCTTCAGATGAAAATATCATTCCAATCTCAGGAAGCTTGACTTCACTTACACAAGATGGAGATGGGTCTTGATCCGCCTGATCATTATTCCATGACACTTTCTTGATCCGCTGTACCTCATTTGAATCAATTTCTCCTTCTTCCATGACACTTTCTTCACCTACATTTTAATAAAATTGCAAAACAATTAAGTAATATTATCCTATCATATCTATTCATAATTTAGCTGAATTAAGGTGAAGAAAAAAGCCAAACACACATGAAGGAGATGGGTCTTGATCTAAATGGTCATTGTTATCCTTTACCTCATTTGAATCAATTTTTCCTTCTTCCATGTCACTTTCTTCACCTACATTTTAATAAAAATGTAGAACAGGTAAGTAATTTTATCCTATCATATATATTTATAATTCAGCTCAATTAAGTTAAAGAAAAAAGTCAAATACCGTAGGATTGGGGTTGAAAAAAATGGAGCATGAACATGAATTGCTCTTACCTGGCCTGAAAAATCTTCGTTGCTTGGCTCTGTTGCTCTCACCAGTTGATATGGTTTGCTGCTTCGTCCTCACGCAAGTTAGGGGCCGGCTGTGTTTGGGCGTGGCTGGCTGTGTTTGGACGAAGGAGGAGTTAGGGCTTGGAGCAGGAGAGGGAGAAGAGAGAATGCGAGGGCTTGGATTTCTTAGAAGGGAGGAGAGCGGTGAAGAAGACACAGCTTCTTCTCAGCGACGAATGCACAGTGAAGAGAGCACGCGAGGAAAGTAGAGGCAAGGGGGGAGAGGGGGGAAGAAGAAGAAGGATGCGTGGCTGAGTTAGGGCGAAGGAGGAGGAGTTAGGGAGTTAGGGCACAGCGAAATAGCGAAGGTTGCCTAGGCAAGGGAGAAGAGATTAGGGGTTGGATTCAGAACAGGGCAAAACGCGAAGGTTAGGTGAGGGAGAGCAAGCGAGGGAAGAAGAAGCAAGGGATGAGGGGGGGAAGACGTCGCGGCTAGCTGTGTTTGGGTGAACGATGCTGGGGCGAAGAAGCTGCGGCGAAGAAGATGCGGCCAAAGTAACGAATGCGAGGAGAGAGAATTAGGGCATGGTTGCTCGCTGTGGTTTATTTTCGGAGCTGAGGTGGACTTGGCCACGCGGACGCCAACTCAGTCGTGATTAACTTTCGCTGTGGATTGTCGCTGCTGCTATCATTTCTCTTTCTAATATGTCCTTTGATAAAAATCAAATTTCAAAATGTTTTTTAATAATTATGATTTTTCACGTTTGATAAAATATGGTTCATATTTACGGTGGTAAACGGTTCCAATTCTAAAAAGACAAGATGACTCTAATTTCGAGAATTAATGCCAAAATGCTTTAATTAATGGCATATCATAGTGGAAGTAATATTTAAATGTACTTCCACGGGATAGGCGTACATTTCACGATTGATAAAAGTGATTTTCACGGGATAGGCGTATATAGGGGTAAGCAAAAATTCGAAAAAATTAAATTAACCGAATCGAATTGATCGAATTTTAAAATTCGGTTCGGTTAATTCGGTTTTCGATTTTTTTTTAAATTTCGGTTCGGTTTTTTGGTTAAATCGGTTCGGTTAGATTTTGATTTTTGTAATTCGGTTAAACCGAATAAATCGAATAAATATATTAATTTAATTATTTTTTATTTAAAAATATAATTAATTAAATAAAATATGGTAATTTTAATTAAAAATCAAATTAAATTTAAAATTTCGGTTAATTCGATTAATTCGGTCAAAAACCGAATTAACCGAAAAAAAATCGGTTCGGTAAGTTTGGTTTTGGTAGAAAATTCGGTCGGTTCGGTTGGTTCAAAAAAAAATTGGTTAATTCGATTTTCGGTTTATTTGATTTGGTTGGTTCGGTTTTGACCGAATGCACACCCCTAGGCGTACATTTCACGGGAAAACTGTACGCGATTGATAAAAGTGATATTTATGGGATAGAGCCAATTCATGCTAGTATGTAGATATTGTTTCAAGATCTGAGAATTAAAATTTGATAAAATTAATATTTTTATTTTTTTTATTCGTTATTTATAGTATTTGTATTTGTAATCTTCATGATTTATCTCTTTTGTGTTGACTCTGAGACGGATTGACGAAGATGCTAAGATAAATGAATCTTTTTTGAATTTTTAACTTGCCCCCGTGGCTATGGTGCAGCGGTAAGATCACTAGTTGTTAATTCAGGTATCCGCGGTTCGATCCCTAGCTACGGCACATTTTGCAGGAATTTTTCCTCCGCTGGACTTCTAGACTGGCCACTGCGAGCGCTTACCGATTTACCCTGGTGACCGGTGGGAAACTTCTATGGGGCCGGACCGATCACCCCAGGTTCAATTTGTCTGCTGTCTGGTTCATCATCAATTTTTTTTCGTGATTGATGATAAGTGATCCAATTGGTTCAGAATTGATCAAATATTATTATTATAATAATTTTTTTTATCAAAATTGATAAAAAATATATTAAAATTAAAACAGTATTAAAATAAGAATATTTTTAGAGTCAAAAATAATATTTCATATTTTTTTAATATATATTTTTTTAAAAAAATATACCTATAAAAAATAAAGAAAAATGATAGGGAGAGTGAAAATGAGAGAGTGAAAAGTATAGTGAATGACGTGACATCTTACATGTAGCGATCTCCAACAGGTTCATCGTATCCCCCAGGGTATAGTTTGATTCGGGACAGCGGCCGAAGGCCACCGATGATGTCCAAACGATAATCGAACGTGTGTATGTAAAATGTCACGTTATGTCATATCATTCATTATACTTAGGGATGACAATTTTCCCCGCGGATTTGAATATCCGCGGGGAAAATCCGAAACGGGACGGGTTTGGGGAGGTATTATCGGGTTTGGATGCGGATTCGGGGATTTTTAAAAATCCCCAAAATAGATTGGGGCGGATATGGGGATGCTATCCCCATCCCCGAACCCGCCCCGATATCTTTAATAATAATAAAATATTAATAATTATTAAAATAATTCAATAATATTAATATTAAAGATGTGTGAAAATCCTAATGAGTAATGAATCGTCGCTCACTCGCTGCCTCCCACAAGTTTTCGATTCTCTGTCTCGTCTCTCAGCCGCCACTCGCCACTCATCAGACAAGATCTCCTTTTGCTCCGCACTCTTCGTTCTTAGCTAGATCGCCTTCGAAATTTTTTTGAGGATATGAAAGAGATCGGCTTCGATTCGATTTTTTTTTTTAGGATATGGATATTTCAATTGGGGACGGGGACGGGGATGGAGATTTACTCCCCGTGAGTTCGGGGACGGGGATTCCCCGATTAAGTAGAAGTGGGGATAGGGACGGGTTCGGGGATCGAGATTTACTTCGAGGACGGATATGGGGATGGTAAACCCATTCCCGACCCGCCCCATTGTCATCCCTAATTATACTTTTCATTCTTCCATTTTCACTCTCTATATCAATGTTCAAAAATAAAAGGCGTTTTATTTTTATATTTTAATTTCTCAGCTGTTTCATGGATGACACGTTAGAGCATCACAATACAAATAAATATTTTTATCAAGTATTTATAGACACCCTATGTTCATTATTTTATCCTGCTATTTTTAATATCCCAATTTGATGGAGATTTGAGATTCGAGCGTATTTGGAAAAATACATGTTCTCAATATTTCATTGTACCGTTTGTTAGTTGTGAATATTTTCTGACTTATGTTGATGAATTTTTCAGGTAACCAGGTCAATTATCACAGAATTTTTCTTATAGAAATTATTCTCTCTGAAGTAAACGCTGTGGAATGCTCTGAATTTTTCTATGGTTTGGTCGTCGCCATCTGCTTACGCACAGCTCCTCCACCAGGTCCGCCACGTTCCTGTACGAGCTGCCTCCTTCCTTGGTCGCCTCTCTGCTCCTCGTTGCCATTGCCTTCGCCTTCTCCGTCCTCTCCCCGTGCCTCCGCCACCGCCCTCGCCAGCTCGTCCGGGTCCGCCACCGCGTCGGGCCTGTCGTCGCAAACCCGCGACCCGACGCCGGCCACCTCCTCCGCCACCCGCGCCCCCGTAAAATGGTCCGCCACCATCGGCCACGTTAGCAGAGCCACCCCTGCCGCCATCGCTTCCATCATTGAGTTCCACCCGCACTGGGTCACAAACAACCCCACCGCACGGTGGCCCAGGATCACCACCTGCGGCGCCCACCCGTGGATCACTAGCCCCCGCCCCGCCGCCAGCTCGTCGAACCCGTCCGGAAGCACCGTTTGTTTGAAAGTTGTACAGTACTTGTATCTCCTCGGTATTTGACTTAGTCGATTTACGACCATCGGATCTTCCGGGAGGTTGCTATCTCCTCGATATTTGACTTAGTCGATTTACGACCGTCGGATCTTCCGGGAGGTTGTTATCTCCTCGGTATTTGACTTAGTCGATTAACGACCGTCGGATCTTCCGGGAGGTTGCTATCTCCTCGGTATTTGACTTAGTCGATTAACGAGGGTCGGATCTTCCGGGAGGTTGCTCGGAGGAAGCAAACTGATTGGTTTACGTCGAGGCTAGTGTTCTACACTATCTCCGTAAAACGATATTGCTCCGCTACTGGTGCTTACGAATAGCAGCAATTCGTTTCCAAGATACAACGACGTCGTCTCGGAATAGTAGCACTTCAAATTCCGAGACCGGCGAACCTTTTCGCAGGCTTTTTGGACTCTCGATGCAGAAGATAGATGAGTGCAAATGTTTTAGATTGCAATGCTTGAATGATTGAAATGATCTAGTGGAGGGATCTATTTATATTGTGTGAAGAGATAAATACCCTTTGGTTCGGACATATCTGGACCGTTCATAACGAAAGGGTATAACCCTTTAAAGGTCATTTAATCTCGTCCCTTGATCCGAAGAGTTATAACTCTTCAAATCCATCTTGATCTCGGCCGTCAGATTAGAACATTTAATCCGATGCCTCAGATCCATTTTCCCTCTTCACATTCAGATCTTTGATCCGACGCTCCAGATCGCACCTTCTTGCGATCTGTCCAGATCTTTGATCCGACGGCCACCATTGAGCGTATCTTGAACAATTAATTTCTCATTCACCCTTAATCGGTTTTGTGCAAATAAATAGTCCAAATTTATCTACGCGAAACGTAGATTTCGATTTTGAAGTCAAACTTGACTTTCAACGATCGATGGCATCAAAATTGTATCCAACAATCCCCCACATGAATGGAAATTAATGCATGTATTGCATGTATGCATGCTGACACTTTACAAGAGTCCAATCGATAAGTCAATGCATCGGGAAAGGTAGCTTGTGGCTTTGAACCTTCCGTAGTGTAATGCTATCGAGCATACTAGGCTGCGCAGTGAACGTGATGTCTTGAACTGCTCAGCTGTTGGTGTATACTAAGACAATAACACCCACACAGAGACTTATCTCACCCACTTTTGGTTCTCATGGTTGGTTCCGTTTCGGCCATGGACACCATCTTGGATTCATGAGTGTTTCATTGAAGCGGCCTGTCTTCACACTCACATAGGTGACACTTTTATCAAGAGTATCCTACCATACTCCACCTTAAAGGTATAGAGGTCATTAAAAGCATAAGCTTATCCTCACTACATGTGGTAGGACAACACCAAATCATCCTAGGATTGGGATAGTAGAGATAATTATTTCTATTGTGCTGTTACACAACTTCTGTAACTTCGTTGTCCCATTGAACCAAGATCTTGGGATCTCCAGTCAACAATGTTGGGTTACTGCTACAGTCGTTTTTAGTTGTAGATTTTCAATCACATTCCTCTTGATGAGCAGTATACTTGATCTCGATTTAGCCCCTTCGTTAGGGGATCTGCCAAATTATCCTTAGATTTGACATAATCGATTGCAATCACTCCGTTCGAGATCAACTGCCTAATGGTATTATGTTGACGACGTATATGTCGTGACTTACCATTATACATACTACTCTGTGCCCTTCCAATTGCCGATTGACTATCACAGTGGATAAGTACGGCGGGCACAGGTTTTGTCCAGCTCGAAATATCTTCCAAGAAATTCCGCAACCATTCAGCTTCTTCAGCTGCTTTATCAAGTGCTATAAACTCGGATTTCATTGTTAACCGAGCTATGCATGTTTGCTTAGTGGATTTCCAAGATACTGCTCCTCCATCTATCGTGAATACATATCCACTAGTGGATTTGGAGTCTTTTGTATCGGAGATCCGATTAGTATCACAATATCCTCCAAAACTGTGAGATACCTTCCGTAATGTAATCCGTAGTTCATAGTATATTTTAAATATCTAAGAACTCGCATCAGTGCTTTCCAATGGGTGGCGTTTGGATTGCTCGTAAAACGACTCAGTTTGTTGACCACACAGGCAATATCCGGACGAGTACAGTTTGTGAGATACATCAAAATACTAATTATCCGGGAATATTCTAATTGCGATATGGGTTCACCATGGTTTTTCGCTAAGTGTTGACTTAGATCCATAGGTGATTTTATAGTAGAGAGATCGTATGCATTGAATCTTTTCAATACTGACTCTACATAATGGGATTGTGTTAAAACTATCCCATCGGACGTCCTGAGAATTTTAATTCCCAATATGACATCTACTAGACCCATATATTTCATGTTGAAACTATTGGTCAACATTTTTTTTTTGTACTCATGATGATATCATGATTACTTCCCATTATGAGCATGTCGTCTACGTATAGACAAACGATTTCATAACTCTCAGGTGTGCTTTTGACATAAATGCATTTGTCACATTCATTTATTCTGAATTCGTTTGACAGCATTATTTTGTCAAATTTTTCATGTCATTGCTTTGGTACTTGTTTAAGTCCGTACAACGACTTAACAAGTCGACACACCTTTCCCTCAGTTCTAGGAGCTATGAATCCCTCGGGTTGCTCCATGTAGATTTTTTCTTCCAACTCACCATTTAAGAACGCAGTCTTAACATCCATTTGGTGTATTTCAAGGTCATACAATGCTGTAATGGCTATCAGCACTCGTATGGACGTAATCCTTGTCATCGGTGAGTAGGTATCGAAGTAATCAAGGCCTTCCTGTTGCTTGTACCCTTTAGCTACAAGTCTGGCCTTATACTTGTCAATCGATCCATCAGCTTTATACTTATGTTTTAGTATCCACTTACAACCTAATGGTTTAGTACCAGAAGGAAGGTCTACTAATTCCCAAGTATGATTATTCATGATGGACTCGATTTCACTATTGACAGCTTCTTTCCACAATTGGCCGTCGGGACCAGAGAGAGCTTCGCTTAGTGTTCTTGGGTCCATTTCTGACATGAATGTCATGAAATCCGGCCCGAACGATTTCTCAACTCTAGTCCGTTTGCTTCGATGTGGCTCTTCGCTTTGATTGTCAATAGTCCTTTTATGACAACTAAGTTCTGGAACATTATCTTTGTTAGAACTTCCGTTGTTATTATTTTGAACGTTTTCCTTCTTATTTGGAAACACGTCTTCAAAAAATATTGCATTCCGAGATTCTATAATTGTACCCACATGAATATCAGGAATGTCTGACTATGAAGCGATATGCACTACCGTTTTGGGCATATCCGACAAATGTTGCATCGAACGTTTTAAATCCGATCTTAACTTGCTTTGGCTTAGGTACTTCGACCTTTGCTAAGCACCCCCACACTTTCAAGTATTTGTATGATGGCTCGCAGCCTTTGAGAATGTGGTTTGCTGATAATATGGCTTTCCCCCATAAATTTTAGGGTAAGTAGTAATAGCTCAGTTGGTTAGAGCGTGTGGCTATTAACCACAAGGTCGAAGGTTCAAGCCCTCCTTCTGCTTATGCTTTTTAGGTAATTTTTAGAAATCCTTCCATGAAGGAGGGAGTTTCTCGATTACCGCAGTAACTTTGAATGACTCATTCAGCGTCATTCCTTCGGCGCCCAGATCATGCATTATCAGTTGCATGTCTTGGACCTGAGACATGACGCTCTTGGAATTCATAATTTTGAAATCCAGAAACCGACCGACGATGAATTTCTTCAATCCGACGTTTTTCGGTTTTATATTTCTTCTGCAATTCCCACAGTGACTTGGCCATCTCCATTATGCAATATACGTTATATAGCGCATTGTCCAGCGCATTAAGAATGTAATTGCGGCACAGGAAGTCTCCGTGTGACCACGCATCGCGAGCAGCCTGGCTCCCAGAATTATTTTCCGTAGCGGCTGGTGGGTCTTTGCGCAGGAACCGTACAAGGTTCAGCGTGGTTAGGTAGAACAGCATCTTCTACTGCCATCTTTTGAAGTCGGCTCCGTTGAATTTCATCGGCTTCTTGGCGTGAGGGACGGCAGTTGGTATATCGTTGATTTTGAAGTCGGCTCCGTTCGGCTTCTCGGCGTGAGGGACGACGGTTGGTATATCGTTGATTTTGAAGTTGGCTCCGTTCGGCTTCTTGGCGTGAGGGACGATGGTTGGTATATCGTTGATTTTGAAGTCGGCTCCATTCGACTTCTCGGCGTGAGGGACGATGGCGGTTGGTACATCGTTGACTCCGGCCATATCAGTTTGTCGAATATCGTTTTACGATTGTTTGAAAGTTGTACAGTACTTGTATCTCCTCGGCATTTGACTTAGTCGATTTACGACCGTCGAATCTTCCGGGAGGTTGCTATCTCCTCAGTATTTGACTTAGTCGATTTACGACCGTCAGATTTTCCGGGAGGTTGTTATCTCCTCGGTATTTGACTTAGTCGATTAACGACCGTCGGATCTTCCGGGAGGTTGCTATCTCCTCGGTATTTGACTTAGTCGATTAACGACCATCGGATCTTCCGGGAGGTTGCTCGGAGGAAGCAAACTGATTGGTTTACGTCGAGGCTAGTGTTCTACACTATCTCCGTAAAACGATATTGCTCTGCTACTAGTGCTCACGGATAGCAGTAATTCATTTCCAAGATATAACGACGTCATCTCGGAATAGTAGCACTTCAAATTCTGAGATCGACGAACCTTTTCGCAGGCTTTTTGGACTCTCGATGCAGAAGATGGATGAGTACAAATGTTTTAGATTGCAATGCTTGAATGATTGAAATGATCTAGTGGAGGGATCTATTTATATTGTGTGAAGAGGTAAGTACCCTTTGGTTCGGACATATCTGGACCGTTCATAACGAAAGGGTATAACTCTTTAAAGGTCATTTAATCTCGTCCCTTGATCTGAAGAGTTATAACTCTTCAGATCCATCTTGATCTCGGCCGTCAGATTAGAACATTTAATCCGACGCCTCAAATCCATTCTCCCTCTTCACATTCAGATCTTTGATCCGACGCTCTAGATCGCACCTTCTTGCGATCTGTCTAGATCATTGATCCGACAGCCACCATTGAGCGTATCTTGAACAATTAATTTCTCATTCACCCTTAATCGGTTTTGTGTAAATAAATAGTCCAGATTTATCTACGCGAAATGTAGATTTCGATTTTGAAGTCAAACTTGACTTTCAATGATCGATGGAATCAAAATCGTATCCAACACCGTTCCCTCCTTGACGCCCACAAGAACCGCGCCCCGCTGCGCTCCATCCCCGCCGCCTGCAGCGGCGCCAGCAGAGTCTGGCTCCCGAACGCGACGTAGACCACAGATTCCTCGTCGCATCCATCCAACCATGCCGCCACCTTCACCCCCCAGACGGAGCTCGCGCCGTCGCGCTCGACGGCTGCGTCGAGAGGCGGTAGCAGGGGCCCTGCCGCCCAGACCCGACGGTGGCCGAGGTCGACGTCGCGCAGGTAATCCAAGTAAGGGCGTTCAAGCTCGCAGAAGGTGTTGATAACCAAACCCCAGCTCTGCATGTTGGCGAGCATCCCCTCCTTGAAGAATTCGCAGACAGGGTCGCCTCTCCGGTAGCTTTTCCAGAAGCCGGGGAGGTCGTGCCATCGAAAATGAGGGGAGTTCGGGAGGGAAGGGAAGGAGATGAGCTCGTCCGGATCATCAAGATCCGACCTTTGGGGCATCCGGCGCCAGATCCAGTGGAAAACGGAGACGGACAGAGCGCCGGATGGGCTAAAGATGATGCGCGGAATGCCCAGCTCGGCGGCGAGGCTGTTAGTCCAGCCGAGGAACAAGTCGGAGATCAGCAGCGTAGTCAGGATTTAAAATTGTATGGGCTGGATGATTAAAAAAATATGACAAAATAATTAATTTAAAAATATAAATAAATTAAAAATATATATGAATATTATGTTTTAAAAATATAAAATAAAAATATTAATATTTAATATATTCAATTCAAAAGTATAGAGTAAAAAACATTATTAAAATTATATTTTCGTTCATCTTGAAATCAAACTCATTAATTATTACTTGATAATAAATATTTTAACTAATTTTCATTCAATATAGATAATTATATAATATACTAAAAAGTTTATCTTTTATTTTGTTATGAAGAATTATTATAATAAATTTTATAATTGATCACCTTGTTACAAAGAATTATTATAACAAATTTTATAATTAAAAAAAACTTATTAAATTGTTACTGTAAAAATTAAAAGCGATTATAATGATCAAGGGCAATAATAAGAGTTGTTAAGTACTTGTTAAAAATAAATAAAAAATAAATAAATCAACTCATTCAATATAAATTAGAGCAATGATAAGGAAAGTGAAAAGCATAGTAAATAATATGGCATGATATGACACTTTATATGCATACGCCCGATTATCACTTGGACACCATCGGCGGCCTTCGACCACCGTCCCGAATCAAACTATATCCTGAGGTACGGTGAACCCGTCGAAGATCGCTGCATGCAAGGTGACACATCAATATGTAAATGTGAAAATCGAATCGGATTTAAATTAAAATCAATATGTAAATGTGAAAATAAGAATTACCGATTAATTTAAATTGAAATTTATTTATATTTAATTTACTCAAATTATAATTGAATCAAGTGATATATAAGCTAATCTATCCTTTAAAATTAAATAAAATATTTTTTTAAAAATCTTCTCTTTCCTATTCCACTCCCTCACTCCATGCATATGCAATAGCAGCAACTCCATCGCACTTTTTTTTTTGTTCGTTTTAATCATTTTCTCCTTCTCCAATTTTTTTCACCAACTATAACGCTACTGTCCCTTCTTATCAACCTCCCCTCTCATTCGTAATTTTTGCTAAACTCAAAAGGTAGGTGGGGTTGGAGCCCACCCCAGCCCACCCTTGGCTCCGCCCCGTCGGAGATGATGGCGTCGGGAGGCTTGGCACAGGCACGAGCCCAGCCGAGGAGCTGCTCACGGAGGCCGGCGAGGGTGTGGATGAAGAACAAGTGTTGCGGGAAATCGATGTCGCCGCTATTCCGTCGCAAAACACTAATAGCGACGGATTAGCGACTGAGATGACACCGTCGGCTGAAAACCCGTCGTAGAGCAAAGGTAGCGACGGAGGGAAAAAACTCCGTCGCTATATTCGCGACGGATATACAAACTCATCGCAAACACCGAGAAAATGGGATGACGTGGCCGGGGGATTTATTAGCGACGGACGGTCAAATATCTGTCGCAAATCATTCGTGATAGCGACGGATATGGTCAAAATCCGTCGCTACTATATCGTAATAGCGACGGATTCGGGTCAAATTCCGTCGCTTATCGATCGTTATAGCGACGGAAAAGTCAATAATCCATCGCTAGTTGCAATGGATTTTTAAAAATATCCGTCGCTAAACCTGAAAAATTTTGGCAGCCAAAATCTGTTTCTTCCACTTCCCATATATACATCAATAATATACAAAAGAGCCCCTACGGGCAGCCGAGATGGTTAGAGCACAGGGGCTTGCATCTAACCGCCTGGGTTCGAGCCGCATGGGGCGCGCTGCGATAATATCAAAGGCGTCCTGTGTACAAAGTTCTCGGCCCAACTGTGTCCTAACTGTTTCGGTTACCGTGATTTACCTCCCTCGTCTTGGCTTAGGGGCAGGCTGTCGGGGGCGCTGGGGGCGAGCGTAATCGCCTTTTGCATCAATAATATACAAAAGATCCAAACAAATATGAAACAATAATAGATATATCAACATCCAAACATTCACAACAATCCAAACTTTCATTCCGAATCCAATCCAATCCAATCCAAACATTCATTTCCAAATGTATACATCCAAACATTCACAACAATACAAACTTTCATTTCGAATCCACTATCCAATCCAATCCAAACATTCATTTCGAAATGTATACATCCAAACTTTCATTTCGAATCCACTATCCAATCCAAACTTTAATTTCCAAACTTATACAACAAGAGTAAACATCTAAACTTTCCAATGGTTCATCCAATCCAAACAAGAGAAAATATCCAAATGTATACATCAAAAGAAGCTAGACATAATTCAAACTATACGAAAAGAAGTATATACACCAAAAGTTAGAGGCAGTAGAGAAACATTACATACATGAATATCAGAGTGAATAAAGGATAGAAAGGAAAAATATTCCTACAAAATAGAAGATAAAAAAAGTTAAATAAATTAATATCTAAATATAACTCTAATAATATTAAATTTGTAAATGAAAATTAATAAATAAGAAACAATTAAGGAATAATATCGAATATGCATACCTCTCAAGCAGGGGAAGAAATCTGAATTCAACTCTGATGATATGCAATCTGTAAATAGAAATGAAATAATAAGAAAGCAATCATTATGAATATTATAACTCAATCCATATTACTGCAAAAATATAGAGAAAAATAGAACATACCACTAAAATATCTCTACTTCTGTCTGGTATCCTCAGGATCCTCTGTCTCCTGAGACTTAAAATGAGGGACGGGAGGGGGCGGGAGGGGCTGGCATCTGTGTCATCGGCGATAAGGTCGATGCATAAGCTTGCATGTGCCTTATTACCTCCTCAGTGTGTGCCTGGCGAGCCCGCAACTCTCTCAACTCAGCATCCCTCGCTGCATCCCTCTGAGCCCACTCTGCGTCCCTCTTAGCCCACTCTGCGTTCTTCCCGGCCCACGTCGACTCCATCGACGTGATTCGAGTCCGCAGGGCATCATTTTCCTCCCGCAATTGACTCACTAAAGGTAGAGGAGGAGGATGTTGGACGCCCCCTAACCCCTGGAGCTCTCATCTGATCATATGTAATCTTTGCCTGAGAGCCCAGGCCGTATAAGGCGGCCTTCCTCTTCCCACCGACGACATCAAAATAAATCCGATTCACATCGTCAGTGGAAAGAGGCTGTGCATCCTCCCCCTCTACAGCAGGCTGAGACGCCTGTGCCTCAGCAACTCTAGTGGTCATTATAAAAATTTAATTAGTCTATAAAATGTCAAAACAAATAAAATATAATTAATATACTTACATTGATTGCTAGGGAGCAACGATCGACAAAAGACTCATCTTTTTTCTTGTAGGTCTTGCTGAATAACTTCCAACTAGTGGGAGGTCTCTGTAGCTCAGCAGTCTGTAAACACAAAATATAATGATTAAACATATCCAAAAAAATATATTAAATGCCTTTAATAATCCAAATAAAAACTACTTACCAAATCACTAGCATGCTGGACAATGGAACGAGATCCAGCCGTGTGCTTCGTGGATCCCGTGTGCTGGGGCGAGCAAGCTCTGAATTGCGATTGGCTCGAGCAATCGCAGCATTGTCTTGCCAGTGCTGGGCATCCCAGACAGCGCGTCATGCTGCCCAAATTATCTCAGGGACCTCTAAAGGCCTATCAGCCTTCTTTCTCCACTTGTACACCATGTCCCTGTACAATTTGGAGCAGTAGGCATTTCACGTTCTCTTGAATTGCTCCTCTGTACCCTCCTCCCAGGTATACCTTTCCTGTAAAAAAAAATAATATGGTTAGTATGAAAAAAGTTATAACATCAAATTAAATATACATATAAACTACTTACTAAAAACTCCCCGTAATAGAATGTTTTCAAATCATTCTCAATGTGGCCCCATATAGTCGAAGTTGACAGTCTTTCTTTAAATTTTTTAGAAATATAAGATGACATATGATGCCCATCGGGTATAAAACTATAGGAAAAAATAAAATATATTAGCAAATTTTGATCTAAAATATATAAGAATTACATATACATACTTACCTGTCACCGACGACCGTAAGTGTAATCCGATGATCACGAGGTGCAGACATGGTACCTGATGATACACAAAGTTTAGGCAGATAAGAAGAATAGGTAAAACAAAATTCAGTAATCAAGCATGCAAATGGAAACATACAAATTAAGACAATGTAAATAAAGCAAGCAAAGGGATAATCAAGCATCGTAGTTAATGTTCAATACAAGCAGAACGAACTAAATTAACAACTCATCTTAATACAAACATCATAGTTAACATTTCATTCCTTTTGAAATGTTTCTTATTTCTTCTGAACGGATGATCAAGAGGTAAAAATTTCTGATGATTATCAAACCAAGAAATCTTGCTACTGCAAGGCAAAGAAAATGTATCTGACTGACTCATACAATGTGGACATGCTAACTTTCCAGCTGTGCTCCATCCTGATAACATTGAGTAAGCAGGAAAATCACTAATAGTCCATAACAATGCTGCATGCATTAAAAAGTTTGACTTTGTAGCAATGTCATATGTCTCTGAACCTATATTCCATAAATAATTCAGCTCAGCTATCAAAGGTTACAAAAAAACATCTATTTGCCCTTTTGGATTTTGAGACCTGGAATTAAAAAAGTAAGAAACATGAATTCATCTTTCATGCACATCCATGGTGGTAAGTTGTATGGTATTAAGATAATAGGTCACGATGAATATTGTTGTCCATAACTTCCAAATGGCTGAAATCCATCTGCAGAAAGTCCAAGTCTGAAATTATGTGGTTCCATAGCAAAGGAAGAAAATGTTGAATCTAAATGTTTCCATGTAGGGGAATCACAAGGATGACACATAATGTCTCCATCATGTCCATAGTTTTAATGCCAGATCATATGACTTGCTGTTGTTGCTGATGCATACAAACGTTGGAGTCTAGCAATCAATGGAAAGTAATACATGACTTTGTAGGGAATATTTTTCTTCTTCTTCTGATTTACCATGCGAGCACCATTCTTGTAATGAGGATGATTACAGATTTTGCATTCCATCAACGTACTATCTTCGTTCCAATAGATCATGCAATTATTGACACAACAATGTATCTTCTCAACTGGCAAACCCAAGCCTTTGATTAGTTTTTTAGTGTTGTAGAAACTATCAGTCATGCAGTTATCAGTTGGAAGCAACTCTGACATAAGTTGACATATGTCATCATAACATCGTTATGAAAAATGATGTTCTGCCTTCATATTCAATAATCTTACAATAGCAGATAATTGAGAATGACCTGAAGGAATACCTTCCCATAATTCTCTTTCACTAGCCTTTAACATGTCATACATTTTCTGAACATCAGAAGTAGATACTTGTTCTACATTTGATTGATCAAAAGCATTCATTGCATCGTAAACCATTGATTGCATTGCATCAGCAGGGTTATATGATGTCTCTGGTCCAATTGAGTTCAATGATGATGCAACAGAAGGTCCACCAAGTTCATATATATACAACTCTCCATGACAGTACTAGTTGTAATAATCTGGAACAAACCCATACCTAGCAATATGAGTTTTCACTGTATCTTCATCACGGAAAGCTGTATTTCTACATTTGCGTTGATTACATGGACACTTCAACTCTGTGTCATTCAAACACTCAGGATGACACTTTGCAAAGTTAACAAATTCTTCCACTCTAGTAAAAAATTCCTTACGGATAAATCCATTATCTAACCTATTATACATCCATGTCTTGTTCGGATACATTGTATCTGAATTCAGATAAAACAATTTAATCAAACCACACATATTATGATCCATATTAAAATTTGATATTGATGCTATACTAAGAAATTAATCTAATTAATCAAACAATTAATCTGAAATTAATCAAACAAGATCTAATTAATGAATCAATTAATCTAATTAATCAAACAATTAATCATCTTCATAATCTAATAATTTAAACAATTAATCTAAAATTAATCAAACAAGATCTAATTAATGAATCAATTAATCTAATTAATCAAACAATTAATCATCTTAATAATCTAATTACTCAAATAATTAATCTAAAATTAATCAAACAATTGATCAATTAATTACACAATTAATTATTTAACAAAGGAAATTATTAACAAAATTAATTGAATGATAAATTAATTAATTAATTAACTGATTAATTATTCAATTAATTAATCAGTTAATTAAATGATTAATTGCTTCCACCGGCCACAGCAGGGGTCACCGGCCGCAGCAGGCGTCGACCGACTGCAACAGGCGGCGTGTGGGCGAAGCAGGCGGCGCGCCGGTCGCAGCAGGCGGCGCGCTGCCGCAGCAGGCCGCGACCGGCCGCGCTTGGCCGCGAGGGGCCGCGGGAGGCCGCGCCTGCCCGCGTGAGGCCGCGGGAGCCCGAGCGTGGCCGTGCCAAGCCGTGGCTACCCAGAGAAGATGCCGCCATCGCGGAAGCACAAACCAACGACCAAAATATGGGAAATGTGGCTTAGCTCGCGTACCTGGGATCGGAGGAGGGTTCACCAGAGGAGAATCGCCGAGAGCGCGTCGGAGGGGAGAGCTAGGGTTCACCGGATCGCGTGGCCGCGGGGGAAGGGGGCTGTCACCTTTTTAAACTAATATTGCGATGGATTAACTTGACCGTCGCAGATTAGCGACGGGTTTGACCCGTCGATTAAATCTAGCGACGAACTTTGACCATGTCCGTCGCTATATTCAGGGGTTTGACTTAGCGCACAACTCTAGCGACGGATACTATATATCCGTCGCCAATAGCGACGGACTATTAAAAAAGTCCATCGCTATTAGCCATTATTTTTGTAGTGGCGTGGATGAAGAACAAGTGTTGCGGGAAAACGATGTCCTTGGCATTCTCGACCCTGGCTGTAGAGAGGGATACTCCGGGAAGGGGAGCACGAGCAGTGAAATGGAGGGCGAGTGGGCGAGGATCCGGGAGAGGATGGGTAGATTAACAGGGGTGACTGCGACGATGACGGCGAGTCCGAATCGATCTAAGAGGAGGTGAGCGAGGTCGAGGAGGCAGAGCATGTGGCCTTGTGCCGGGTAGGGAATCACCAGGACGTGCGGCTGCCTCTGCAGGTTCTTCCCGACCATGGCCAGAGATTCCCCTCCTCCTCCTCCTTCTCCGTACTCTCTTGGCACCGGTTCCATATTCATCTCTACACACTGAACGGAACTTAAAATGTAAGAATTCTTCCTACACATCGCGTGAAGGAGTCGGAGAATATTTAACAAACATTGACTTCATCAATAACGTACTCAGGAAAGGAAAAAAAATAACTAAATTGGGTGAAGGTGAACCCTATCAACTGATTCGATTTTACGAAAATTTTTCATCGAGTGACTCAATATTTTATAATGGTGCGTCTCATTTGAAGAAAAAAAATCCTATAAAATTTATCATATCTAAAGATCAAATCATCAATAAACATGTTAGGAGATTATGCCGGAAAAACGACAACAAGAACAATAGAGAACACACTAGATTTACGTGGAAAAATCCTTGACAGGAAAAACCACGAGCAGAGGAGGAAAAAATCACTAAGAATGACGGAATACAAAGTCGGCAAATCTTATATGATAATAAAGTAAAGAGAAGTAGAGAAAAGGAGAGGTAGAGAACAGAAAGAAGAGATAACCAAAAAGCTTTCTTGATTGATTGATTCAACTTGTCTATGAGATACACAATTTATAGGGACCATAGAATACTTAGTCAAATAAAAAATTAATAACAAAACTGTTAATTAATAGATTTATAAAGAATATGTTAATTAACATATTAATAAGAAAATATCTAATAAATATTAACGGATTAAACAGAATTCGGGTCACCAAATTCTAACAATCTCCACCTTGACGCGAATTCCACAAATCTTCAAATGAACATTCTCCACCTTTTTCACAAAAGTCCCACAGGCAAATCTCAGCATCTAGCATCAACCAAGTCCAAGTAATGCTTTGTCATCTCATGAAACATCTAATCCTTCGTGAGGAAAATAACACTCTGACTATCACAAAAGACTGTAGTAATCTGTAAGTCTTCGCTAAGCTCACTGAAGAGTCCTTTCGGCCAAATAGCTTCGTTACAAGCTTTCCGTAAGTGATCTTCTTTTATCCATATCACCTTGTGACGGCAACATCACCTATTACTGTGGATCCCTGCAGAACATATAAACTAGTGGTTCTCCTTAGTCCCTTCATCACAACAAGAGACCCTTTACTGACCTTTACAGCTCCACCTTCACCAGTGTACTTGTATCCTTTAGAATCAAGAACACTCAAAGAGATCATATTTCTCTTCAAATCAGGAACGTGCCTCACATTACCAAGTGTCCGAATGACACCTTCAAACATCTTAATTTTGACCGTACCAATACTATCAATTCTGCAAGATGTATTATTGCCCATCAAAATGGCACCACTCGAAACCGTTTCATATGTTGAAAACCAGTCCCGATTGGGACACATATGAAATGTACAACCAGAATCAAGAATCCATTCCTCACTCTTCTTCAAATCAGCATCAGAGGCAACGAGAAGTTCACCATCACTGTAATTTTCGGCAACATCAACCTTACCAGACTTCTCTGATTGTTTTTCCTTCGAATTTTCATCTGCCCTTTTATTCTTATTCTGCAGCTTATAACATTCAGATTTGATGTGACCCTTCTTCTTGCAATAATTACATATTTTATCGCTATTTCTGGATTTCGATCTGCCCCTGATATTACCATCAAAGTCTTCCTCCTAAGTCTTTACTCGAATAATAAGACCCTCACTCTGAGTCTCAGATTCTTCGACAAGCTGTTTCATTTTCTCTTTTGAGAATAATGAATCATAAACTTCATTCAAAGTAAGAGTATCACGACTATATAAAATAGTATCTCTAAAAGTCGTATATGACGAGGGTAAAGAACACAGTAAGATCAATGTTAAATCTTCATCGTCATATTTGACCTCCAAAGCCTCTAAGTCAGAGATAATTTCCTTAAACACGGTCAAGTGATCTCTTAATGACGTACCTTCTGCCATGCAATGAGAATACAAACGTTGTTTCAGACCTAGTTTTCTCGTAAGACTTTTTCTCATGCACAACTGCTCCAGTTTTAGCCATAGTGCAGCAGCAGATTTCTCATTCAAAACATCCTGTAAAATCTCATTCGATAGGTGAAGGTAGATCTGAGATAGAGCTTTTCGATCCTTACGTTCCTTTTCCTCCTTTGTCCATGTCGAGGGCATGTTGTCTATCCCGAACAGTGCGTCGCCCAAGTCCATATGCGCTAGCACTGCTCGCATCTTAACCTGCCACAGCGTAAATCTGGTGTTGCGATCCAAAAGCGGAATATCATACTTCATGCTTATCGTTGTCATTAATCCCGTTTGTAATCCTCAAAACTAACCTTGCTCTGATACCACTTGTTAGGAGATTATGACGGAAAAACGACAACAAGAACAATAGAGAACACACCAGATTTATGTGGAAAAATCTTTGACGAGAAAAACCATGGGCAGAGGAGGAAAAAATCACTAAGAACGACGGAATACAAAGTCGGCAACTCTTATATCATAATAAAGTAAAGAGAAGTAGAGAAAAGGAGAGGTAGAGAAAAGAAAGAAGAGATAACCAAAAAGCTTTCTTGATTGATTGATTCAACTTGTCTATGAGATACACAATTTATAGGGACCTTAGAATACTTAGTTAAATAAAAAATTAATAATAAAACTGTTAATTAACAGATTTATAAAGAATCTGTTAATTAACATATTAATAAGAAAATATCTAATAAATATTAACGGATTAAACAGAATTCGGGTCACCAAATTCTAACAAAACAACTAATCAACTAATCACTCTTTCGATGCACTATAATCCCGGAGCATATCAAAAACGTAATCAAAGACTTGTGTAAGCTATCCATTGATGAGCTTCAAAACTCATGGAAGACGCTTTTATTTTAAAATACCAAACCCTAAGACCTGCAGCAATAAGATTTCTCACACTATTGCCATCTTTATTTTATTTCTCAAAAAAAATCATGCAACCTACCTCTCACAAGATTTTATCCCAAAAATATTCATGAATTTAACTGTATTATAAAAACTACCGAATTACTTTTATAATGTATAACCGTTACTTACTAATTTCTATATACATACTAGTTTTTACATGCTCGATCATGATGAAATTATTTTAAAATATAATGTGTTAACACTCGGAGAAGTAAAATCAAAATGATAAAAGTCAACGTTGTAGAAGCTATATGTGAGTATTTATATATACGGCCGATCACGATCAAATAATGTTTATTTTAAAATATAGTATGCCATGGAGTCCTCATCGTTTGTTTTGCTAGTTAAAATATTATTTTAATAGGTTGTCACTTAGAGAAACAAAATCAAAATATACAAAGTTACTTTTGTAGAAGCTAGTTGCTAGGTGTAGAAACTAGATGCTATTCTACATGTAAAAGCTATGAACTAAAAATGTGGAACCGCCATATTAGCGGCCCTCCTACAACGACCCCATGCCGTATGGAAGGAGATTCAACACGAGCACAAGTGGCAAACGCATAACGGGGTGTCTGTGGGTGATGAAATCCTTGGGATTCAATCCCTGTCCAATCTAGACTGAATATCATGAACTTATCAACTGTGCCAAGTCACGTGGGTTGTAGCTTCTACAATATGTAGAAGCTAGCAACTAGCTTTTTTAATTGTAGAAGCTAACAATTAGTTTCTACATAGCTAAATGATATAAGAGTATTTTGGGTGATTCGTATTAAATTGGGTGCTCATCTGATGCTTTTGCAAACGATGAATGTCCTTTTTGTTGGTACAATCATTCTCCAGATGAGAAGTTTCAATGATTGATTATTATTTAAGTTTAAGTTAATAAGTTGGATCTCACTTGAGTCACAAGTGTGCAGGATAAAAAAGTCTAAGAAAATTGAGGGCCAGATTCGTGGCAAGAAAAAGTCTGTGTAGGTCGAAAGACCGGATGTAAGGCAAGAAAAGACTAAGAAGGTCAAAGATCAGATTCTTAGCAAAAAGTAGAAATCCGAACTGAATGGAAGTGTAGATGAAGACCTAAAGATGAGAAAACTCTATGCATAATGACCAGGTTGATCTGGTACGTGGTAATTGGGATCAATTGGTACATTAAAGAGAGTTAAATACTTGAGGGTTTAGGAATGAAAACCCCTATTTTAAAAAGGTAGATCTGTTACCTTAACGGTCCCTCTAGAGCTAACCCCACGGATATGGAGGGAGGTTCATGTAGGTATACAGACAACAAACTCATGGTAGGGTCGAAAAAGCAGGTCATTATCTCTTAGGGATCGACTTATAGTCATTACGTCAGAAATGTTGGTGCAATCTTGGTTAGGTGAGGGTTGACCTAGGTTGACTAGGCTCGGGTGAGTCGATGTCAGATAAGCTTGGTGAGCTTATGTTTGGATGTTTCGATGTTTGATAATTATGTTTGAATGTCGTATGATGTCAAGTGAGCCAAGGTTGACTGGAGACTTGACTAGGTGAAGTGCAGGTGGATCGGGGAGATCGCACGCTGGCATGGGAAAAGACCTAGTGGGACTAGGCACACCTAGTGGGACTAGGTGAAGTCCAGGTGGATCGGGGAGATCGCACGCTGGCATGGGAAAAGACCTAGTGGGACTAGGTACACCTAGTGGGACTAGGTGAAGTCTAGGTGGATCGGGGAGATCGCACGCTGGCAATGGGAAAAGACCTAGTGGGACTAGGTGAAGTCCAGGTGAATCGGGTAGATTGCACGCTGGCAAGGTGGAAGTCTACCGAGAGACTAGACCTAACTCGAGGGTTAGGCAAACCTGGTTGGGAATCAGGTTAAGTCCTAGTTGAGAGCTAGGATGGAGAAATCCAGGTTGGTCAAAGGGATTGACCGTGAAATTGAGGTTGGTCAAAGGGGTTGACCGTGAACACAAGTTAGGTTGGTCTCAATCGATTGGGTTGTTGTCTCGCGAGAACAAGAAGGATCTTAATCAATTGGGTAATTGATTAAGAAGGATGGTAATCAATTAGGTAATTGATTAAGGAGGATCTTAATCAATTAGGTAATTGATTAAGGAGAAAGTGAATCGATTGGGTAATCGATTAAGAGAGTTTGTTGCGAGAACAGAAGGTGGCTGAATCGATTGGGTAATCGATTCAGCCTTCCCTTAATCGATTGGTCAATCGATTAAGAGCAGTCTTAATCGATTGGCTAATCGATTCAGGTTCAAAAACTAGCCGTTGAACGGCTAGTATGACATGGTAATCGATTGGGTAATCGATTAGGGAACCCTAGGCGTCGGGTATAAGGGTTTTCACGCAGGTTTTGAGCCATATCTCTTCTCCCCTTTTTCCTCCTTCATTGGTGCCATCTCAAGGGAAGTCTTGGAGGTTTTTGCTGCTGCATTTCCAAGGTTCTAGAGGCAACCACAAGCTTGAAGATAGCAAGGAAAGCAAAGAGAGTTTATTCATTGTAAATCTTGTAAGATTTCATTTTGTGTTTGCTTTGATTCTTGTTGTATCTTTGTGAAAGCTTGTAAGAGGTTTCTCCACCTCAAGAAGGAGATCTTTCATAGTGTATGAGAGAGTGAGGAGAGTGGATCCTTGGATTAGTCACCCGACCGGGGTGGATACCAAGTAAATCCTTTGTGTTAGCGTTTGCTCGAGTCTTCCGCCGCGACAAATCATCACGGAGCAAATCGGAGCTAATCACCCCCCCTCTAGCTCGTCTACCGGTCCCAACAAGTGGTATCAGAGCAAGGTTGCTCTTCTTTAGACTCATCGCCAAGAGGGCAAGAGCTAGAGGAAGAAGAAGAAGTTGGAAGAAACCCTAATTTCAAGAAGTCATCATCAAGGGGTTTCAATTTCAAAAATGGAGTTTGGCTATGACACAGGGCACCTCCACCATTCGACAAAGAAAATTTCAATCTTTGGAAGTCAAAGATTGAGAATTATTTCATGATGGAGATAGAGCAATGGTTTGCTCTAATGGAGGGCTTTGAAGCTCCAACAAGCTCGAAAGGAAAACTCCTCAAGAAAAGCAAATGGAATGAGGAGCAAATCAAGAGATGCGAGACCAACTACAAAGTGATCAAGTTATTGGTCAATCTTTTGCCAAGCACCATCTTGGACATGATTGGAGAATTTCAAGACGCCAAAGAGCTATGGAGCAAATTGGCAAGGCTTCATGAAGATCCCTCCACTATACCAAATCAAGATAAATCTGAAGAGGGAGATTCATTAAGTGAAGAGGACTCGGAAGTTGAGAGGTGCTCAACATCCGAAGATGAAGCTCAAGAAGCCTCTACCTCAAGGGTTGAAGAGGAAATTCAAGAAGCCTCCACCTTTAGGATTGAGGGGGAGCAAAATGTGTCATTGGCATCGGATCAAAGACAAGCTTCAACATCATATTCCAATGTCAATGAAGAAGAAGAAAGTGCCACCTCTACACCACATGAAGGTATAAAAATTTCAAGTTGTAAAAACAAAAATCATATCATTTGTTTTGAGTGTAGGGAAAAAGGGCACTATAAGAGTAAGTGTCCAAAATTGGTCAAGAAGAAGGTGCAAATGGCACCCAAGACCAAGGAGAAGGCAAAGGAGGTCGACCCCAAAGTAAAGAAGGATAAGAAGCACATTGTGTGCTTCTCATGCAAACAAAAGGGACATTATCGGAACCAATGTCCAATGGGGAAGGATCCTACCAAAGCAAAGAGGAGGAGCTCAAATCAAGGGGGAGCCTCCAAGAACAAGACTAAGGTACCATTAGGTAATGGTTCTTATTCTCATCATGATAATATGCATGCTAGAAATAATTATTATCATTTTAATGCAATTTATCATGAACATAGGAGGCATAAGAAACCTAAGGAAAAATATAGAGCTTTCCATGCTAGGACTACCACATCTAAGGATAGGGAGCAAAGTAGAACTTTCCACGGTAGACCTACCCAACACAAGGCCAAGAGGAACAATCACCAAGGCTATATTAGAAAACCAAGCCTTGATGAGGTAATGATTGAGAATCAAGTTTTGAGGTCAAAACTTGATAAATTGGAAAAATCCCTCAAGAAAATAGAAAATCTATTTAAGGGATCAAAAATTCAAAACCTAGATTTAGGAAATCAAGGATCCTCTAGGAGCAAGAAAGGTTTGGGATACAAACCTAAAACTAAGGATGATGGTCCATCCTATCATAAAGTTCCATATAGGTATGGAACTCAATCTAGGTCAAGGAGTCAAGTCACGGCCACAAGGGAAGTCATCCCTAGAGTTGACCAAGACAAGACTAACATGACTAAGGCTTCGGAAAAGCCTAGAAGGGTCATTAGGAAGGTATCAAGGGAAGTTATCCCTAGTGAATACCTAGAACACCCAAGGAGCATCAATAGGTTTTGGGTTCCTAAGAGTGTGTTTGCCACACCCTAGATAGGTCTAGGGAGTGTCAACTCTAATTGGAAGGGTAGTTAACCCAACCTTGATGATGTTGGCACTTTGGGACATTTTCAAGGAGTTACTACCCTTGAAAATGAAGGAGTTATTTGCTTACTCTAGGAAGAGTAAAATTTGTGCCAAACTATATTTTTGGAAGATTGAACTTAATAAAAGTTGGCACAACTAGGTTAGAATCCAAAGATAGGCCAAGTTGGGAGTTTTGGCATTATCTTGGAAATTAGGGGCAAAGTTAGGATTATCAATGGCTTAGCGATGAGTTATTGATACTTAGATAGGAAATCTAGGTATTTTCTTTTGTGCTATTATGCCAATATGTCATGCTTTGTATGCCCTATTACATGTCATGACATCATAATCCATCATTCATATTTTATTATGAAAATATTATATGTCATGTCATACATGCATCATCTAGGTATAATATTGTTTAAATTCTCATATGATGCATGTCATAATCATTATCATGCATTAATTTAAATTATTATTGATATCAAGGACATTGACATTAATTGACATTCTAGGTGAATGATCAAAGTTTATAATGCCTAGGTAGAAATGCATGAACCCTTAGTTTAGGGAGAACATGACTTTCACATCTCACTAAGACCATAAGATGACTTGTATGCATTTTTGAGATACATTAGAAACAAGTGAGATGTTAGGGTGATGAACATAACTCAAGGTGTAGGTTTGTATGCATCCTATTGAGTTGTAGATTCATCAAAATTTGAATATAAATGAACTCCAATCGTTGGGAAAGCTAATGTACAAGTCATGTGCATTTAGCCCAAGGAACATGGTTGGAAATTGTTTTTGAAACCTATTTCAAAACTATCTTGGAAAACCTTGGTGAAGACTATCTTTTGATAGATCTCATCATTGATGAATTAGATACAAAATAGAGTGAAACATTGAAATATTTCAATGGTTTCCATTTTTGTGTCAATCTTTGAAAAAGGAAGGTATTTTAATGTAAAATTATTTTTCCTTGATAGTATATGATATAAATAATGTCTACACAAAATTTTAAAATTTTCTAAATTTTGTAGAATTATTTAGGAGTTTCTGAAATTCGGACTGAATTTATTTTCAGAAATCAGAAATACCCAATCGATTGGCCAATCGATTGGGAGATCCTATCTGCGAGCACAAAAGCTCGCGTAATCGATCCGTTGATCGATTAAGGGTAGCCGTAATCGATCAGTTGATCGATTAAGGCATAGCCTAATCGATTGGTTCCCAACACCAATCGATTGGTGAGACTGAAACTGTCTATTTTCAGTCCAATAACTCATTTTTAAGTAACCTAACAATCCCTAGACCCTTGAATTACTTTCATAAGTAAATTTGGGTAAATTTTATTGTGAAATCAAAAGAGGGATAATTTTGGTAAAAACTATAGGGTTAAGGAGAGGTTTTGATTCAAGTTTTGAATTTCAAAATCTCATAACCTCAAATTGAGATTTCCTAAAGTTTTAGGAACTCCGAAAATCATTGTTGGTGCAATGATAGAGGTTTAGAGCATGAGTTTGAATTTTTTTTGGGATAAGTGAAAGAATGAAGGTTGGAAATCTTCATTATGATGAATGCTCAAGGATGAGCATAGGTTCAAATGGAAGGTATGAGACTTTCATTGAGCAAGCCTTTGACCATATAGACTCTCGGGGAGAGTTTTTTGATGTATGTCAAAGGGGGAGAAATTGAAAGGCTAATAGGGATTAGTCTTTCTCAAACATATTGTCAAACATCAAAAAGGGGGAGATTGTTGGTGCAATCTTGGTTAGGTCAGGGTTGACCTAGGTTGACTAGGCTCGGGTGAGTCGATGTCAGATAAGCTTGGTGAGCTTATGTTTGGATGTTTCGATGTTTGATAATTATGTTTGAATGTTGTATGATGTCAAGTGAGTCAAGGTTGACTGGAGACTTGACTAGGTGAAGTCCAGGTGGATCGGGGAGATCGCACGCTGGCATGGGAAAAGACCTAGTGGGACTAGGCACACCTAGTGGGACTAGGTGAAGTCCAGGTGGATCGGGGAGATCGCACGCTGGCATGGGAAAAGACCTAGTGGGACTAGGTACACCTAGTGGGACTAGGTGAAGTCCAGGTGGATTGGGAAGATCGCACGCTGGCAATGGGAAAAGACCTAGTGGGACTAGGTGAAGTCCAAGTGAATCGGGTATATTGCACGCTGGCAAGGTGGAAGTCTACCGAGAGACTAGACCTAACTCGAGGGTTAGGCAAACCTGGTTGGGAATCAGGTTAAGTCCTAGTTGAGAGCTAGGATGGAGAAATCCAGGTTGGTCAAAGGGGTTGACCGTGAAATTGAGGTTGGTCAAAGGGGTTGACCGTGAACACAAGTTAGGTTGGTCTCAATCGATTGGGTGATCGATTGGGTTGTTGTCTCGCGAGAACAAGAAGGATCTTAATCAATTGGGTAATTGATTAAGAAGGATGGTAATCAATTAGGTAATTGATTAAGGAGGATCTTAATCAATTAGGTAATTGATTAAGGAGAAATTGAATCGATTGGGTAATCAATTAAGAGAGTTTGTTGCGAGAACAGAAGGTGGTTGAATCGATTGGGTAATCGATTCAGCCTTCCCTTAATCGATTGGTCAATCGATTAAGAGCAGTCTTAATCGATTAGCTAATCGATTTAGGTTCAAAAACTAGCCGTTGAACGGCTAGTATGACGTGGTAATCGATTGGGTAATCGATTAGGGAACCCTAGGCGTCGGGTATAAGGGTTTTCACGCAGGTTTTGAGCCATATCTCTTCTCCCCTTTTTCCTCCTTCATTGGTGCCATCTCAAGGGAAGTCTTGGAGGTTTTTGCTGCTGCATTTCCAAGGTTCTAGAGGCAACCACAAGCTTGAAGATAGCAAGGAAAGCAAAGAGAGTTTATTCATTGTAAATCTTGTAAGATTTCATTTTGTGTTTGCTTTGATTCTTGTTGTATCTTTGTGAAAGCTTGTAAGAGGTTTCTCCACCTCAAGAAGGAGATCTTTCATAGTGTATAAGAGAGTGAGGTGAGTGAGGAGAGTGGATCCTTGGATTAGTCACCCGACCGGGGTGGATACCAAGTAAATCCTTTGTGTTAGCGTTTGCTCGAGTCTTCCGCCGTGACAAATCATCACGGAGCAAATCGGAGCTAATCACCCCCCCTCTAGCTTGTCTACCGGTCCCAACAAGAAATATCATGCGTCAACCATCTGTGCTACGCCATGGGGGGCTGAAAAATCTTATTTTAAGGTTCACCAATCAATTGACATGATATATCAATCGATTGATAAGCCAAAACCCTAAACCCAAAATCTAAATTCCAAGTTTTACGACATCAATTTATTGACACAATCAATTAGGTTAAAAACAGAATTCAAGATTTACTCAATTGTTGTATTAATCAATTGGCAATTTATTCCAATTGATTGAAAAACAATTCCGAGTAAATAGAAATTGCTCGAATCAATTGGCCCACTATAAAAAAAAGTGAACAATAGGACCAAATAATTAAAAGCGGTTGATGAAGCGGTGGTAAAAAATGTGCCAATAGGAGCAATTTTTACAAATTGTTCCTATAAATGATTTAGTTGGTATAACATCTCTAACAGTTATTAACCATTGCTGTTGGAAATCTATAGAAGCGGTTATCGAATAGCTCTTATAGAGTACTAATAGAAGCAGTTATAACGCTGTGAAAAATCTATAATTTGACCCTATAGAAGCGGTTCCAATGACCGTTTCTTTATGTTTCATTTAGGAGCATTTAAGACTACATCTAAAGGTCAAATATGAGGTTTTAAACAATGGAACAAATTTAAGTATTATATTTTGTTCGTCTATAATATTTCTAGGATTAGAGATTTCACCCTAATATTATTTTGGCACTTCCGCTTCAGAAATTGTCAAATATTTATTTGTAGAGTATGTAAATTCTTTGTTAAGTTTTTTCTGGTGCGAAAGATTTTTTCTGATGAATTTCTTGTGAAAGTTGTATCTTACTGTATCTTTTTCCACTATGTTGAATAATATCGAAGTTGAAATCTATTTTAGAAATAGGTATCTTATTGTACCTTTTTCCGCTTCATATATTGTCAAAGATTTTAATTTGTTGTGGGTTAAATGTGAAATTTAGAAATTATTGTATAGGGAATCATGATGAAGAAATGGATGACTGCCTCCAATGGAAGCCTTAAGGTTGCGTTTGATACAGGGTAATGTAATCGAGTTTGTAATGTAATCAAGTTTGTAATGTAATGTAATGTAATCAAGATTACTTTAATATGTTTGGTAACGAGTTGTATGTAATCTTTGATAACCATAGGCTGTGTTTGGTGAAGCGTAATCCATCCTGTAATGTAATCAAAAATTGGCGGCTGACGACGACCGATGATCGACAACGACGACCGACGATCATGGTTGACGACGACCGACCACCGACAGCCGGCCGGCGACCGACGCCGGCCGCCGACCGGCGACCGACGCCGACCGCCGACCGGCGACCGACCGGCGACCGGCGACCGCGACCGACGGCCGGCGACCGGCGACCGACCGGCCGGCGACCGACCGGCCGGCGACCGACCGGCCGGCGACCGGCCGGCAGGCGACCGGTCGCCGGCCGCCGTTCGTCGGCCGGTCGCCGGTCGCCAGCCGCCGGTCGTTGTCAATTATGGTCGTATGTCGTCGTTGTCGGTCGCTGCCTGGCCGACAACTTTACAAGCTGTAATGTAATCGGATTACATCGGTTTTGTTTTGTAATCTAGATTATAAATCTTGAGCCAGTTTTGTAATCGAGATTCCATTATATTACAATTTTAAAATTATTCCAAACAAAGGAATCCAATTTGTAATGTAATCTTGATTACATTATAGGATGGATTACCCCTACCAAACGCAGCCTAAGTGTCGTGCTGAGGTTCTATATATTTTAAGTTATGTATTTTGTGATGCAACTCAAGAAGTTTTGCATTTAGTGTATCTTATTCTATATTAATTTAAAATATTTATTATTCAAATATATTATTTTTTAAATAACTTATAAAATATTATTATTATTAATATCCATTTTCATATTTTTCTCATTTTTATTTTTAAAAAACTATTCTTAATTTTATTTATACTAATTTTCTATCTTTTCTTATATTTATTTTTCTTAAGTTTTTCGTTTAGCGTTTTTCTCCTAAACTCATAATTTTCGTTCCATGTTTCACACACAATATTTGTGCCTTCATTCTATGCTTCCACAAATGACTATAAATTAATTAATAAATAAATATATATCTTACTCTTCTCTCAGGTTTTAAGAATATTATAGCAAAAGAAATTATTAATTAGTTATTAAATAACTAAATAACATATAAACACATTAATAGTTGTAGTCTAGTTGGTTATAATATTATATTGTAATTTAGGAGACTTAGGATTGAACCCCAACACCAATAAATTTCGTTTAATACCTATTCATCTATAAAAAAAACATGATTCCGACGATCGGTTAATTTTGGCCAGAACCGGATCAATGGGTATCCGACACGATTATGAGCCCGGGATCAAGTCCAATTCGGACCTAGCCCGGGGCACGTCTACCATACTGACATTTAGGCGTTTTGAAATTTCTCTTATATTCCTAATATATAGGAGTGGTTTAAAACTGTTCTTACACTTAAAGGGTTTTAGAGCGGTTTAAACCATTCTAGAATTTATAGTTACAGTAGTGATTTAAAATCGTTGTTATATATACATGTAAAATTGTTTCAAACCGTACCTAAAAAGAATAATAGGAATGATTTTTTAATTTTTTCCAACGGTTACGAAAATCACTTCAATAGGATATAGGAGCGGCAATAAGAGGAGCAATTTTAAATCAGTGGTAAAAGTATAGGAATGGTTAAAAACTGCTCTTAAAAGTAAAAAAAAAAACCGTTCTTATGTAGGTTTTTTTTGTAGTGTGGTGCTCTATTAGGGTTGCCCATCGATTAGAACAATTAATTAATAGAGTTTTCCGAGTAAATAGAGGCTTGCTAATCGATTGACAGATTGATTCGGCTTTGTCAATCGATTGACAGAGTTTCTTGAGTGAACAAAGGCTTGTCAAATCGATTGGTAGATTGATTCGCCATTGCCACCAATCAATTGATGGAGTTTTCTCAAGCAAACAGAAGGTCAATTGATTGAGCACTATTTGTTGGTGCAATCGACTCAAGTTTGATCGGGTAGATCATGAGTTTTGATGTGTGTGTTAATATGATTAAGTTAGATTTTCATGTTGATTTGATGTGTGTGTTTGAGTCTTGCAGGACTTGGTGAATCACACATGTGGATTAACGGAGTGAAGCATCTGAGGGACGAGAGCCGAGGAAGAGGACTTCAAAGGCGAGCCGAGGAAGTAGACTTCAAAGGCATACGCAAAAGATGGTATGGAGGCAAGCCACAGGCTTGTGTGCGCATCCGAGGGACGAGAGCCGAAGGAAGAGAACTTCAAGGGGCAAGCCAAGGAAGTGGACTTCAAGACATACGGGAAGGGTGAACTCTGGAGAGGTTCAGAGTGCATTTGTAAGTAGGGCAGTCGACTGGCAAGGGAATCAGTCGACTGACACTACTGAGTGTGCATTGTAGCAGTCGACTAGTATGGACACCAGTCGACTTATCTTTCTGTAAGGTCGAACAGCCGGAAGCAGTCGATTGGTCTCTAGAGCAGTCGACTGGTCTGTTCGAAATAGAGCCGTTGGGTAGACATTAGTCGACTGGCCCTGGGGGCAGTCGACTGGTGTCGGGGTGAGCTGTTTGGTTAACAACTTTCTCCACTATTTAAAGTGGAGCTTGAGACTTGAGATAGGTTAGCTCTTCACTGTGATATCTTTACTCTAGTGCTCAAGTGCTAAAGCTCCATGTGTTGATCTTCCCCCAAACCCTAGCTCATTCTTGTAAGGAGGAAGAAGATTTGTGAGAGGTTGTTCTCCACCGAGAAGGAGAAAGATTTATCCGGAGATTGTTGGGGCGTGATCCACCGAAAGATCAAGGGTTCGTCCACCTCAAGGACACGTCGTGGAATAGGAGCAAGCAATCTCCGAACCACGTAACTGGTAACGTGTTAGCATTGTATTCATTGATAGATTAAGTTTTCGCTTGTGCTAACAATTGTAGGAAGAGAGTTGAATGGGGGTGATCGAGCTATTCACCCCCCCTAGCCGTGTCATCGGTCCCAACACTATTAAGATTCAAAATTAGATAATCTCAACCGTTGATCTAGAGTTAGTGACTACTCGATGGATAGTCAATGGTCAGCAATCGATTGATGTGTTATACCAATAGATTGGGAACAATGAAAAAGTGGGGAAACAACCCGATTCTGAGTTGGGTAAAAGAGGGCTTAGGGCACAAGAATATGTTACTATTCCATTGTGATTCTCTTACTCAACATCAATTTCAAGCTCCCATCTTCTTCAAGCAACTAAGAGAAGGAGAATTGAATAAAACTTGTAATCTCTTTATTTCTTCTCTGTTGTTGCTCTTACTTGCTGAATTTTGTAAGCTATTGTAATCCTACTATCAGAAAGGTTCTCCGTCTTCAGATTTAGTTTGAGAAAGAAAAGGTTTAATGGAATTATACACTTAAGAGTATTGTGTGTATCCTGTGCTTAAAAACCCTTAAATTAATTGTCACAGGAGGTGGATGCTAAATTAAATCATTTGTATTAGTATTGTGTGTATCCTGTGCTTATTTCGCTCTGAAGTCTTCGTTGCCCAAGTTCAATCAAATAAGCAATGTGCGATATTCAACTTCCGTTTAGAGATGTCAAACAGGCTAATTCATAGCGGGGCAAATTGGCCTGTAGCAAACTAGCTATTTGGTGGGGCGAAACGGGTCTACCCGTCATCTTGGTGGGTTGGTAAATTCCCAATCCAACCTAATCTAAGATGGGTTGCGGGTTAGACGGGCCAACCTACAAACCCATTATATATATATATATATATATATATATATATATATATAATTAAAAATTATTCAAACAGATAAAAAACCTACACAATTATATAAACAATAACTTCTTAAATTTTATTATTTATAAAGATGTCATCATCTTTATAAAAACCTATGTTTTAAATATACATTAATACAAACAAGTACTTATGTTTATGTTTGATAAAAATATTTTTTTATTTTAAAATTATAAAAAAAATAATAAATTTTTTATTTTTTCCCTCCTGTGAGTTGGTTCCTCCCACCAAGAACGTGGACCTCGTTAGAAAATAAAAAAACTAATCGATTTAATACTTTTCCTTATCTCATACATGTTACTTTCAGAGAATCTTGTAACTCAATCAACTCTTCTTTATTTTATAAATATATCTCATTCAGGTTACTTCCAGAGATCTTTTAACTCGATCTACTCTTTTTATTTTATAAATATAATTTTAGATCTATGTTATTTTTTTATTATTATGTGATACTATTTTAATAATGAGTAATGATTAAGTATGCATTATTATTCTACTCCATCTTCCTACTTGAAATTTTTTTATTCGATAACTAGATAATGCTGAATAATTTTTGGCATGGAGCTTCTTCCCCATTTGAAAAGTTGTCTTCTTTCATAATAAAAATATTATACGCTTGGTATATATTCGACAATGAGAATGATAATGGATTTTGATTGAGGAGTTTATGAATTTGATAATAACTTAATGGGGGTTAGGTTATAAAATCATACGTATCATATTCATATTTTGATTCTGATCCCATATACCAAGCATCATCAATGGAAATAAAATAGATTTCATTCTCATTCCCGACTTCTAAACTCGCTTACCAAACGTCCTCTTTTTTAGCACGCTAAAATGGATCATGACTTTTCTATATCTTCATCATCCTTTGTTTCTATAATTGATCCTTAGATATATCAAAATATTATTAAAACCTTATAATATATCATTGCACAACTTGAACTTGATATTGCTTTCATCTATCAATTAATGCCTCCCCTAGTGGAAAACAATAGGAAAGCGCTAAGAAATTTCTTCCATATCTTAAAGGTATTATTTTATTTCTAAAAAAAATCATGTGATTCACTCAAGGCGAAGTTAGATTTTAGGCTTGGAGATCAAAGTGATGAAAATAATTATTAAACTTTTTCTATAATAATGATCTCCTTAAATGGTTAAATATATAATACATTAGTTAAAATATAAAAAATATTTTTTAATTTAGTCATTTAAAGAATTTAAATTCGAGATGTGTGTTAAAAAAAATAAATATAAATTCGCTCCAGCATCTACTCCATGACTTTTTTTCCCCTCATTGTGAGTTGGTTTCTCCGGTTCTCCTCAAAGAAGGTTGACCCTCTTGGGCGCAAAAATCTTCACCTCTGTTTCATTGGTGACTTTTCCTTGTCTCATTCATAGAGTACTCAAAAGAGTCTTTAGGTCAAACTCTATTTCAGGTCAAGATTAATCGGGTTGACCTAGTTCGATTTGACTTAAGTTTGAATTTCAATATTTGATTAATATATTAATAAGATGTCAATAGGTCAATATTGACTGTATTTTTATTTGACGGCGGAGAAAAAGTTAAGTAGGTAAAATTGACCGATACTTGACGATTTTAGAAGTCTAATAGGGAGTTAACATAAAAAGTCAAGTAGATAAAGATTGACCGGATACTTAACAAGTTAAAAGTCCAATAGCAAGCTAACATGTAAGTCAAGTAGGTGATTAAAGTTGACCGAATATTTGACAATGTCAGATGCCCACGCGACGTTGGCATATGGGGAGAAAATCTAGGTGGATCGCGATTGATTGAATATTTGGTGATCGAAAGACCAATAAGAAGTTGGCATGAAGACGAGAAGTAGAAGTGAATTACGGTTGACTGGACTCTTAGCGATTGGAAGTCAAATAGGGAGTTGACATAAGAAGAAGAAAGTCCAAGTGGGTCTCAACTAATCAAATACTTGGTGATCGAAAATTTAATAGGTAGTTGACAAGAGAAAAGTCCAAGTGGATCGTGGTTGACTGGATACTTGGCAGTTGGAAGTCCAATAGGGAATTGACATGAGGCATAAGGTTCCAATAGGTTAATGTTGATCTGATGCTAGACAACGAAGAAGTCTGATAGAGCAAACTTTCGAAGGTCATAACTTTGTTTCAGATATCAAAACAAGACGAATTTTAGTGCAAAACAAAGTTGTTTAGAGATCCAGATTTTTACCGATTACAAATTGATTGGTGTAATTGATTGATAGCTTATTTCAGCAAACATAATGCCAAATCGATTGGCCTGATCGACTAGAAGCAACCAATCAATTGGTAAGGTAAAAAAATAATCATTCTGATTTAAACAGCCAAATCCAACGTGATAATTAATTGACGAAGTCTACCAATCAATTGGTAGGCGGAATTTAGTTCGAATACAATCCTATAAAAGAGGGTTTCGTGAAGATTTGAAAGAACCAGTTCTTGAGAGGTTAGAAGCGAAGTGAAATTGCATTTCCAACAATCAAGCGACATTCTAAAGCGACAAATTAAGAAGCAAGAAAAATAAAGTGTTTGATGGGGTTGAGCATCCCAGGGTGGACATGTGGCACAGGGAAGCTACATGTCAGGGTCCACCGAACCCGACCATCAAGGTCGGACTCCCGAGATCACCTCAGGAGGACTGACGCACGAGACCCTTCTGGGCCGGAGACGCCGGAGATCCCCTCGGGAAGACAGACTCCCGAGATCACCTCAGGAGGACATACACCTGAGACCCTTCAGGGTCGGAGATTCCCGAGACCACCTCGGGAAAACAGACTGCCGAGATCACCTCGGGAGGACAGACGCCGAGGGTATCCCGGGCACAAAGACCTCGAGATCAACTCGGGAGAGTGGGGCCCGAAGATCATCATATTCGATAGCCCGACTTCAAGTAACCGTCCCTCTTTCCAGAACAGGAAAGTCATCAGATAATTATTATCAATAATTATCGGATAATTATTATCCACAATACGTGACAATTAAGGCTTAATGATCGCAGTGACCGTTATCAAGAAATATCCTGTAACCGATGAGTAAGGACGTGGAGGAGAACGTGGGGACACATGTGACTGTAGCCTCAGGTATAAAAGGTGCTTCGACACTAGGTAAAGAGGACCTTCTTTTCGGAACTTCATACAATTCTAATTTCCTCACCCTCCTCTTAATTCGCATTTCTGACTTGAGCGTCGGAGTGGGCTCCGTCGAAAAACCTTCCGATGCGTTCCCATTAACGCTCGTGTTACTTTCGCAGAGCGCGGTCATCTTCTCCTCCTTGACCATCCACGTGGGCTGCGCTTGGGGACTCGCTGTCCGCATCGCTTTTTCCGGAATAAGTTTGGTGCCGTCTGTGGGAAAATAATCAAAGCACCAGAAGGAGCATCGAGATGGTGGATCCAGAGGGACAACCTATCGTCCTCACGAGGGAGGAGTTAGATAGACTCATCGCCAATGCCGTTAAAGGAGCGCTAGAGCAGCACCAGATCGAGCAAGTGCCTCACGCCGGGTGGTTTCGGTGCAAGGGGAGATCCCACGGATATCTACCTCGCACTATCAAATTGAAGGTCGGTCTCGCCACAGGGGGGCGGCCATAGTAGCTCCAGCGCCCCGACGAGAGTTTTGGGAGACTTGGAAAGAGCCAACTCCGCCGCCTCCAACACTTTACGGCAGAGGAGGGACCAGGGAAGATCGAGGGGTCCAAAGCCCTCAGAAAGCTTTGTCCACTCCGTTTTCTTCGGAAATTATAGCGGATCTAATGCCCAAGCAATTCCGTAGTTTGGGAATTATTGACTACGATGGGAAGACTGATCTAGAGGACCACATCTTCAAATTCGATAACGCGGCACTCTTGTACCAATACACTGACGGTGTGAAGTGTCGGGTGTTCTTGTACACTCTGGTAGGGGCCACCCAGAGATGGTTCCAGAGGCTGCCCCAGGGTTCTATCAACTCCTTCTGGAGTTTAGAATCGCATTCCTGCATCACTTCGCCTGCAGCCGCCATACTAAAGACGACACTGAATCTGCTCGCCCAAGCAGAAGGCGAAAGAACCGCTGAAGGACTATATCCAGCGGTTCAATCGGGTGGCTCAGGATGTGCCAACCTATACATCGGAGATTCTTATCAGCGTTTTCATGCAAGGACTCTCCGAAGGCGACTTCTTTCAATCGCTGGTGAAGAAGCCGCCAACCAGCTTCGATGATTACTGGGATGCTCCGTTAAGCACGTCAACGTCGAGGAAGTGCAACACGGCCGACGCAAGGATCCGATGGGGGCCCCTCCTCAGATTTCGGCACGATCTGAGAGAAGGGAACCACCCGCACCGACCGGGCCAGGGATCCCCGCTCCGGGATGGATCACTGAACTGACAAGAAAAAAATAGTGGAGACGGTCGACACTGCAGAACCTGAACCACCGAAGAAATACTGCGACTTCCACGGCAGTATAACGCACTCCACAGAAGAGTGTCATGCCTTAAGGAAGATAAGGTCACAGGAAGTTGACTCCAAGCCCCGTAAGCGGTGGAACAAAGCGGGGTACCGACGGCGATCCCCGCGGAGGAGTCCTTCCCCTCGCAAGCAGCATTCGGGAGGGGATAGAACTGGGTGACGGTCCCGGTCATGATCGAGAGGAAGGAGTCGGGGGATAGTGCTTCACCAATCTGTCTCCCCCGCATAAGATCCCAAGAAGGGCAAAGCTCTAGCACGCGGGCCACCTTTAGGCTATGTGGGAGTGATCTCCGGAGGTCCTACCGGGGGAGACTCTCATCGAGCAAGGAAGGCCCACACTCGACGGCTGGAGAATTTTGCTATTGGGATGAGCAGCAATTAGCGTTAGGGCCCTATTATCTCTTTCGACCCTGAAGACCTGGAGGACGTGGAAGCCCCTCACGAAGACCCGCTAGTAAACCTCGCACGCATAGAAAATTACGAAGTTAAGTGTGTCTTCGTGGATACAGGTAGTTCTGTTAACATCCTGTACAAGGCAATCCTTGACCAGAAGCAAATCGATGAGGACGAGCTACATCCGGTCTCCACTCCACTCTTTGGCTTCACCGGATACCGAGTGCAGCCGATAGGGCAGATCTCCCTATCCTTGTCGTTGGGAGACGATACGCTGGAGAGGACGAGAAGGACTCCCTTCATGGTCGTGGATGCTCCATCGTCCTACAATGCTATCCTAGTGCGTCCGACACTCAACACATTTCAGGCGGTGGTCTCAGTCTACCACCAGAAAATCATGTTCCCGGTGGGCGAGCAAGTTGCCGAGGTCAAAGGAGATCAGCTAGCATCCCGACGATGCTACGATGGAGAAGTCAGGTCTAAAGCTCGCAAGAACCTGAGGACTCATGAAGCTCTGCAAATTGACCTCGCCAACTCCCGAGAGGAGGAAGGTCGAAAGAAGAACGGAGGAAGGTCAAAAGCGAGGAGATCCAGGTCCACCCTCAACAGACAGAGGAGTTACAAGGATTGCGGTTGACCTCACACTGGAGCCAAAAAGTCATCTGATCAGTTGCTTGCAAACCATCAGGATGTGTTTGCGTGGCCACCGAAGAGATCAAAGGAGTTCCTCCAGCCTTGGCCATGCATTGCCTGCATATAACCCCGGGAGCTTGGCCAGTGAAGCAGAAGATAAGGCATTTTTCCCAACCAGGACAAGATTATCAGAGAGGAAGTTGCCAAGTTGTTGAAAGCAGGACATATAAGAGAAGTTCAATTCCCGACTTGGTTGGATAATGTAGTACTTATCCCTAAGCCTGGGGATAAATGGCGGGTTTGTATCGATTTTAGAGATTTGAATAAAGCCTTCCCTAAAGACTGCTACTCCCTGTCTCGGATAGACTGGTTGGTGGATTCCACCTCCGGTTGTGATTTTATTTTGATGCTAGATGCTTACCAGGGATATCACCAAGTGCCTCTCACCCCTGATGACCAAGAAAAGGTCAGTTTCGTGAGGCAGACGGAATATATTGCTATAACGTCATGCCATTTGGGTTGCGAACACAAGGGCAACCTATCAGTGGATGGTGGATAAAGTCTTCCGACATCAGGGAGGAATATCAAGTTTATGTGGATGACATCTGGTCAAGACAGATAAGGGGAAAGATATGATAGCTGACTTGGAAGAAACGTTTGCCACCTTGAGGGCCAACAGGCTGAAGCTAAACCCTGCTAAATGTGTGTTCGGGGTAAAGAGTGGTCGGTTCCTCGAGTACATGGTGATGGAAAGGGAATTGAAGCCAACTCGGAAAAAGTGCGAGCCATCCTTGACATGCCATCTCCTCGCAACTTTAAGGAGGTACAACAACTGAATGGCAGGATTACAGCCTTGTCGACGTTCATCTCCAAATCCGCTGACAGGACTCTGCCATTCTTCAAGATCCTGAGGAAGGCAGTCAAGTTCGAGTGGGATGACCAGTGCGAGAAGGCTCTTACAGATCTAAAGGCATACCTCGCTGAGCTCCCCATCCTTTACAAGCCAGTGGAAGGAGAAACATTGTTCATATATCTATCCGCGGCTATACAGGCAGTGGGCTTGGCGCTCATTCGTGAGGAAGACGCTGTGCAGTACCCCATCTACTTCTTTGGGCATCTCCTGAAGGACGCAAGATACGGTATACTGCTATGGAAAAGTTGGCCTATGCTCTGGTTCTGATGGCCCGGAGGCTCAGCCCTATTTCCTAGCACATCTATCATAGTCCTCACCAATAGCCCGCTTGGACGCGTCCTTACTAATCCAGAAGCTTTAGGTTGGATGATCAAGTGGATGACAGAATTGAGCGAGTATGGGATTGAGTACCAACCCTATACTGCTATCAAGGCCCAGGCTCTCGTTGATTTCATGCTCGAGTCTGTCCCATAGCCCGAAGCTGATGGTGTCTGGAAGATCTATGTGGATGGTTCCTCCAACAGCAAGCACAACGGGGTCAGAATTCTGATGGTTTCCCCCAACGGAGACGCATTGCATCTGTCCATCTGACTCCACTTCTGAGCCACCAATAACGAAGCTAAGTACAAGGCGATTCTGGCGGGGTTACAAGCAGCCAAACAAGTGGGAGCTGCTCGGGTCATTCTGTACTCAGACTCCTAGTTCGTTGCCTAGCAAATAAAAGACGAGTTTGAAATCAAGAGCGAGAGCCTATAGAAGTATGTGGCCATCTATGAGTAGCTGAAGACCTCCTTCACCAAGGTAGTCCTGTAGAAGATTTCACAGGCGGACAACGTTAAGGCCAATGAGCTGGCCAAGTTGGCCAGCTCCATTACATCTTGGACATTGGATGAGACCAGCATTACTGAGGGGATGGTGTCTCAGATCGAAGAGGAGGTTGCTGAGGCTGCATTACCCGACTGGAGGATGCCATATGTAGAATTCTTGCGAAGCGGAACTACGCCGACGGGCGATAAAGAAGTTCGGTTTTTTCACCACCGGGCTTCTAGATTCACGCTGGTCGGGGAGCAACTATACAAAAGAGCATTTGCCCAACCTTTATTTAAATGTTTTAGTCCAGAAGAAGTCGGCTACATTATGCGGGAGATCCATGAGGGCATCTGCGGGAGCCACATTGGTGGGAGATTCATGGCCAGGAAAATTATCTTGGCTGGGTACTTTTGGCCCACATTGCAAGTAGACGCCATCAAATTCGTTGCTGGATGTGAAGCCTATCAGAAGCATCAACACATTACTCATCACCTGACGGGACTACTTCAAACCTCCATAATTTCCTGCCCGTTTGATCAATGGGGATGGACATTGTGGGGCCCTTCCCAATTGAACCCCAGCAGAAGAAGTTCCTGTTGGTGTTGATCGACTACTTCTCCAAGTGGATCGAGGCGGAACCGCTCGCGAACATCACAAAAGTGGCCGCGATGAAGATCTTGTGGAGAGATATAGTTTGCAGGTATGACATCCCCTACAAGTTGTGTCCGATACTGACAGACAATTCGCAGGCTGCAAGCTTAAGGAGTGGTGTGAAGGGTTGGACATCCACCAGGCCTTCACCTCTGTCGCATACCCCCAAGGAAATGACCTAGCAGAGGTCATCAACTGGGAGACCATCAGGGGGCTCAAGATAAAGCTGGACCACCTCTATCGGAGGTAGCTGGGTCGACGAGCTCCCCAGCATTCTCTGGTCCTATAGCACCACTCCTAGAGAAGGAACAGGCCAGAGCCCTTTCAATCTGGTGTATGGAGCGGAGGCAGTGATTCTAGTGGAAGTGAGCGAGGAGTCTATCCGGCGGCAATACTACAACAAAGAGGACAATGATCAAGAATGACAAATTGACATGGACCTGGTGGCGGAGGTATGGGACAAAGTAGCTACTCAGCTAGAGGCGTATAGGCAGCGTATGCAACAAGTATACAATCGACAAGTAATCGCCCATAATTTTGAAGTCGGGGACAAGGTCTGGAAGAGAATCAAGTCAGTTGGCGATCCTGGCAAACTTGAGCCGCAGTGGAGTGGACCATACATCATCGTCAGGAAGCTTAGCTGGGGCAACTATTACCTGCAGGACGACAAGGGCAAAAGGCTGGATAGGTCATGACATGCAAATAATCTCCAGCCATATCACACTCGGTGAGCATTGTGATATAAAACATGTACTTGTTTTTGTACCTCCACTACATTGCAGTCTCAATAATGAAAGAAGCAAACAAGAAAGTCTCGCCAAGACCCCGTGCGATTGCCTAAAAACCCTACTATCTCATGGTGCTACGGATGCACGAGGTGAGTAGGCCTAGTCGCGGTGCTGCGGATGCCCGACCAGGAGCTACTTAAACCCTACTACTTCATGGTGCTATGGATACCCGAGGTGAGCAGGCCTGGTCGCGGTGCTGCGGATGCACGACCAGGAGTCACTTAAACCCAACTACCTCATGGTGTTGCGAATGTCTGAGGTGAGTAGGCCTGGTTGTGGTGCTGCGGATGGCCGACTAGGAGGAGAAAAAACCCTATTATCTCGTGGTGCTGCGGATGTCCGAGGTGAGTAGGCTTGGTCACGGTGCTATGGATGCCCGAGGTGAGTAGGCCTGGTCGCGGTGCTGCGGATGCCCGATCAGGAGCTACTTAAACCCTACTACCTCGTGGTGTTGCGGATGCCCGAGGTGAGTAGGCCTGGTCGCGGTGCTGCGGATGCCCAAACAGGAGCTGCCTACTACCTCGTGGTGCTGCAGATGCTCGAGGTGAGTAAGCCTGGTCGCGGTGATGCGAATGCCCGACCAGGAGCCGCTTAAGCCCTACTACCTCATGGTGTTGCGGATGCCCGAGGTGAGTAGGTCTGGTCGCGGTGCTGCGGATGCCCGACCAGGAGCTACTTAAACCCTACTACCTTACGGTATTGCGGATGCCTGAGATGAGTAGGCCTGGTGGCGGTGCTGCGGATGCTCGACTATGAGCTGCATAAACCCTACTACCTCGCGATGCTACGAATGCCCGAGGTGAGTAGACCTGGTGGCGGTGCTGCGGATACCCAACCAGGAGCTGCTTAAACCCTACTACCTCGAGGTATTACGGATGGCCAAGGTGAGTAGGTCCGGTCGTGGTGCTGAAAATGTTCAACTTGGAGAGGCGCTAGATGCTCGAAAAGTGACCAGTAAAATGAGGTGCATTCTTGGGGAAATGTTGCCAGGAAGGACTTCGGATTTAGTTCATTTAAGCCTCGAACAGGCCGAGCCCTATCCTTACCCGTGTGGATGACCAAGCCGGACAGTGTGTACTCGTCTTTCCTCGCAGCTATGTGCTGCTAAAGCCATGCTTGGCGTACACACAAACAGAGGAGAGGGAAATCGAGAGAAAGGGACGCAGGAAACGAGTAAGCTTCAGAGTGCATCTTGCAAAATATGAGAAAAATAATAAAGCAAGGGACGCACGCATTCCAGAAGAGAGCATACTCGGAGTACACAAGGCAAGGGGACTAAAATGTTCCATTCAAAATCTTCGGTAACATTTGTGGGCTTACATCTGATTAACGTTTTGAAACAAAAAAGTAAAATACAAAAAGAGGCAACAGCTATCGCTCATCCTTCTCGGGCAGCGCTTATCTCGGTGCCTATCTTCAACGTGCTTGCTCCTCAAGTATGTGAGACTTCTCCCCAACCCAGGGTTGGCGCCGGTCTTCAATGTGCATGCCCGTCAGGCCGGAGAAGAACACTTGACAGCATAGGAGACAAGAGTATGTATGTATATATATATATATATATATATATATATATATATATATATATATATATATATATATATATATATACCCAAGGCAAAGTATGGAAAAATGTTTTCATTCAATTTGGATGATTGCATGTCGAATACATCATAAAAGAAAATGCAAAAAGCAAAAGAGAAGATACAAGGCGTAGGTTTGAAAAGAGCTCTTATAGATCCTTCTCTTCGGGCGGGAGACCTGGCTGACACTCAAGGCGCTCAGGTCTACGTCCGACTTCAACATTTGGGTCTTTTGGAGATGCTGGATGGCACCAATAAAGCTCTGCTTCAGGCGCTTTAAGACTTCTCCAGCCAGAATATCGCCGAATTCATCGGACTGTAGAAACCTGGCCTTGAACTTTGCTTCGGCCTCGGTCAATTGAGCTGCCTCGTCGGTCTTGTATCATCGTAGTTCAGCTTCGACTTCATCCTTAGTAGACTTCAATTGGGCCACCTCAGAAGACATCCGGTCTCGATCTTCTAACGCTTCCTTGTGCTTTTGTGAGGTGGCCGAAACCTTGGCTTTGGCCCGAGCAACGTCCTCCTGAAGGCCGGATACGTGTCCAACCGTCGCTTCTATTACAAATTCCTTCTTGGCCAGTTGGCGCTCTTGTTCTTATATCCGACCCTTCAGGGTCTCTGTCGAAGACTCCAAGAGTTGAACATTTTTAGATAATTTTTCCTCCTGGGCCTGGAGTTGCTCCCGCTCCTGGGTCAAAGTGTGCAAGTCGTCGAAGAGGGCTTTATTCTTCTTCAATGACAAGCACTCCCGTTGGCGAAGCCGTGCAAGGCCTCGTCTGAGGCCAGCAGGGTGTCCAGGCAGTGCTCCACCTTCACCCTCAGGGCCCTGCTGACCTCCAAGTGCATGCGGCCTGCCTCGCGGGCGCGGCCGGCCTTTGCCTCCGACTCGGCTACTCGCCGGAGCAGGGCTTCAGTCTCCCTCTTGGGGTGCAGCTGGCAGCCCACGATGACACATCCATAAGTAGCCTACAACAAGGAAAAATAGAAGTTAGAAGATATAAGCAAAATTAACAGGAGTAAAATATGATTACTTGTAACAAAGACTGGTGCAGTTTGGCCAGAGGCCCAGCCGACTCGGCCAGGCTCCTCAGCGCATCACCGCCGGTCTTCGTAGAGGATGTGTCATCGAAGGGGGGGGGGATGCACTGGATGGCAGGCTCCTCGGGGGGCAAAGTTGAGGGGCCTGGGATGTCCTCCTCCGAGCTGGACGCTCCCTCAAAAGCGTGGCCCTCGGTGGAGACGACCTTCAGCTGCACCAGTTGCTGTCCCTTGGAAGCCGCCTCCTTCAGCACCTGGGCCTTCCGGCACATGCGCTCACTTGTCAGGCGGGGCTCGACGCGCACCACCTCCATGCCTTTCCTGGCGTCCAAGGCGTTGGTTGGGGCGGCGGGGGCAGCTTGACGTCCCATCATAGAAGAGGGCACCTTCTTGAGGCGCTTGGACAATGGGATCGAGTCCTCCTCCTCGACGATGGTTGAATGCTTTGAAGGGGTGAGTTTCCTCAACCTCCTCCAAGGAGCCGACCTCTTGGCGAGCCGCTTCTGCCTCGCCTTGCCGGCTGCTTCGGTCGTCGCCAGGTTGGCTTGAGGTGTGGGCGCTACCTCCTCACCTCCCGTCTCAATGAAGGAGGCGAAGGAGCCATCGTCGCGTTCAGCCGAGAGCTCCGTCGGCCCTTGGTCTTGGAGTTGCTCCATCGCCCCCTGGTCCAGGGGTTGCCCCGTTGCCTCCTGGTCAGTGGGTTGCTCCGCCATCTCCTCCGAGTCCTCGGCTGGGTCAACCACCGAGGCGGTGGGAGCCGGAGGAGGAGCCAAGGCCTGTTCATTGGCCTACTCCCATTTGAGGAGTCGGTTCATCGCCCAGGACAACATGATGTCCTCTGCAATACAAAAACAAAGGCATCAGTTAGAATTAACAAGCATTTAATAAAAATAAGAACTTACTAAGACTGGGGCTGATGGTTGTGACCTTGGGGCTAAGCTCAGCCCAGTACAGGAGCTCCTCACATTGAACCAGGAGAGGGCCATGGAACTCCATGCCGGCTAGGATGCCTCTGGCCTGCTGGTACCCCGAGTCCTGTTGGAAGTCGCCCAACTCAGGAGGGGCTGGTAGGCCTTCCCTCTAGCGAATGAGGCTGAAGGGGCGCTGGGGGAGTTGAATGAAGAAGAAGCGTTCCTTCCATCCCTTGTGGGAGGAAGGAAAACCCTCTAGAAAGCTTTTGCTGGGGCGGGTCGTGAAGCTAAAGGCCTCCCTAGACGCCATGGTAGGGAGGAAGAAAAAATGAAAGAAGTGTGGGGTTAAAGGGATATCACAAAGTTTGAAAAGGATAAATGCCCCGCCTATCTGGGCGAAGGCGTTGGGAGTCATCTGATGAAGAGGAATGTTGAAATATGAGGAGATGCTCATGAAAAAAGGGGAAGAGGGAAACGAACCCCTAATTCTACCTGCATTAGGAAGAAAGTGAAGAACCCTAGGGGAGGTTCTACGGGTGATTGAACCACTCTAGGGACTTCCACCTCCATTTCTGCTGGAATGTCGTAGGCCTCGTAGGCAGCTCGGAGGGTTTCTGGCTTAATCCTAGAAGAAGTAGATTCATACCACTCTGGTTGGTATTCCTTCCCCGGGGTCGCCTTCCTACTTTGGCCCTTTTTCCTTCCATACCCATGACTTCTAAGGAGAGAAGGGGGGAAAATGAAAAGGAAACTTACGCGTAGGGGAGAAACCTTAGAACAAAGAAGACGGTAGTAGATGAGAACGAAGCACACAAACTCTGCCAGGCAATGATGCAAGAAGGCGAACGAACGTTTTCACCTCCCCTTCTTATAGAGAAGAAGCACCCTCGTGCGTACAATGGGGGCACGACACGTGGACGGTGATGAATGTCCATCTCGAGGCGTCGCCGCTTTCGAGACTACCATTTGATATGACCCTGCGGCGTGTATTAGTAGGAGATCACGAAAAAAGAAGTCTGAATATGTGGCAAAGCTGCATTCGCGGAGGTGTTTTGTCGCCATTAAGAGACCCCATTCACTTTTAATGGATGATAAATAGCTATCATTGTTGTGCGTCGAAACTCACAGAGATTTTTTGGACTAATTAAAGAAACCGCCTTGGACCAAGGGATGAATGTTTCGATTCCTCGGACCCAGCAAGCCGCCAGAGGAGAAGTAGTGGATATATGAACCCACAAATGCGTAGCTTCCCTTCGTTGTAACACCAGTCTAATCAGTCAGCCACACTTCCTTCGATTAGACTTGAAGGGAGGGACTTGTGATGATGTTGAGCATCCTAGGGTGGACATGTGGCACAGGGAAGCTACGTGTTAGGATCCACCGAACCTGACCGTCAAGGTTGGACTCCCGAGATCACCTCAGGAGGACTGACACCCGAGACCCTTCCGGACCAGAGACATCCGAGATACCCTCGGGAAGACAAACTCTCGAGATCACCTCGAGAGAACTGACACCCGAGACCCTTCCAGGCCGGAGACACCCAAGACCCCCTCAGGAAGATAGACTCCCGAGATTACCTCAGGTGGACAGATGCTCGAGACCGTTCCGGGTCGGAGATTCCCGAAACCACCTCGGAAAGACAGACTCCCGAGATCACCAATTAGGGCCTTAATGATTGCAGTGACCGCTATCAAGAAATATCCTGTAACTGATGAGTAAGGGACGTGGAGGAGAACATAGGAACACGTGTGACTGCAACCTCAGGTATAAAAGGTGCTTCGGCACCCAGGTAAAAAGGACCTTCTTTTTGGAACTTCACACAATTTCTGATTTCCTCGCCCTCCTCTTAATTCACATTTCTGACTTGAGCGTCAGAGTGAGCTCCATCGGAAAACCTTCTGGTGCGTTCCCATTAACGCTCGTGTTACTTTCACAAAGCACAGTCATCTTCTCCTCCTTGACCATCCACGGACTCGTTGTCCGCATCACTTTTTCCGGAATAGTGTTCAATAAAGTTGTTTTACTCTTCATATCCATTTATATTTTGTATTGGTTGAACTTGTTGTAAAAGACTTTTTCGTCCAAAAAGGAGAAGTTTATAGTAAAGAGAGATCAGTAAGAGCGGACTTGGATTAGTTGTCTAAGAGATAGATATCAAATAAATTCCGAAATTATACATGTAGCGTTAATTTTTGATTCAAGTTTTCGCTGGGAATTAAAACAACGAGTATGAGATAAGACGAAAATCGATCAAAACTATAATTACGCCTCTTCTAATTTGTACCGATTCTAACAAAATGATGAGGCATATTTGTCTACGCACCAATTATTATTGGTGACTTTTCTTATACTCCAATGCTATCATTGATCCTAGATATATCAAATTATTATTAGAATCTTACGATGGACTGATGATTAATATATAAATATTATCAGAATGAGGTTTGGAGGGCAAAATTTGATAAAACTAATGTGTTCGACTTTCCCACGTATTAGTCACAGTATCCAGGCTAATAACCTCCGTGATTTATCTCCTCCATATTAATCCTGAAACGGATTAACAAAGATGCTAAGGATGAATGAATCACCTTCTACCAGTATTATTAGAACCAAGCACAAATTGATATTACTTTCATCCGTAAGTGTTACAGAAAATTCTTCGATATCTTAAAGCATTATTTTGCATGATCTTCGCTTATATAACTAATCAACATACGAGTTACATGCTTAATAATATTCTCTACAATTGAGTATGCAACATATTTTTTGGATGGATTCTAATTTCATTTTACGCATTCTAAAAAGCAACCAACTGGATGTCACTCAACTATCGAGACAGAATGTAGAGTATTTGTCAATGTAAGTTAGAGAACATTCGGTTCTATTTTTTTTTTATAATACATATATTCATAGTTTGCTTAATCAGGATACTATGATATTGATGGGGTTGAACACTCCATAGTTGACATGTGAATTGAAAAAGTTATGCGGTAAAATGCATCGAGTGTGAACAACTCTCTTTTCAGAACTCCCGCAACCCTCTCGGAAAGGGGTCCCCCCGAGATCCCCTTCGAATATACACACCACGGAGATCAAGTCGGAAGACGTACTCTCGAGATCATCTCGGGAAGTTAGGTCCCCGAGACCACCTCGGGAAGGCAAAATGCCCGGGACCCCCCCCCCCCCCCCGGCTAGAAGACCCCGAGATCACTTCGGGAAAGCGGAGTCCAAGAAGCATTCGGCCTCAAGCAACGGTCCCCCTTTCTTCAGATTTGCGGATAATCATCACCAATTATTGCGGGGTAATCATGACCCATGATTATCGCAACGGTCCGAACTTAATGACTGCGTGGACCGTTGCAAAGGTGATCCCGTATCCGACAATTAGGGGGACGTGGCGAAGATCATGAAGGCTCGTGGAACGTCCACCTCAGGTATAAAAGGTACTCCAACCCCTCCGGCAAAGGGGTTACGCACTCTCTATTTCACGCATACTCCCTCTTTTAATTTGCTTCTTTTCATCTGCTAGATCGAGGCACTGACTTGAGCGTCGGAGTGGGCTCTACCGGACAACCCTGGTGTGTTCCCCTAACGCTCATGTTAATCTCGCAAGGTGGAAGCTCTTCGTTCTAGCATCAGCATCCGCGTGGACTGCCCCTGGTGATTGGCCATCGATGACGATTCCTTCCGGAACAAGTTTGGCGTCATCTGTGGGAAACTAGTAAAGGACCAGAAGGAGCACCGATGGCAGAGCTGGCGGGACCATCCATTGTTCTGATGAAAGAGGAGCTAGATCGCTTGGTGGCCAACGCCATCAAAGAGCCGCTAGAATAGCACCAAATCGAGCAGGCCACTTCACAGCAGGGTGTTTCTATGCAGGAGGAGAATCCCAGAATCTCCATCTCGCTCCCCCAACCGTGAAGATCTGTCACACCCCCAGGGTGACGCGCTAGAGCGGCCCTGGACCACCGGAGGGACTCTCCCAGAGATATCGAGAAGGCCAACTCAGCAGCCACCAACGCGCTGAGACACGAAGAGAGACAGGGAAAGAGGGAGGAGCCTAAGGTCTCCCTAAAGGCTCCTTCTACTCGTTTCTTGTCGGAGATTGTAGAAGACCCCATGCTGAAGCAGTTCGGAGGGCTTGGGATTGCTAATTACGACGGGAAGACAGATCCAGAGGATCATGTCTGTAAATTTGAAAACGTGGCACTCCTACACCAGTATACCGACGATGTGAAGCGTCGGGTGTTCTTGAACACCCTGTCCGGAGCGGCCCAACGGTGGTTCCAGAGGCTGCCTCTAGGTTCTATCAACTCCTTCATGGAGTTTAGAACCGCCTTCCTCCATCATTTCGCCAGCAGCCGTCGTTATCAGAAGATGACATTAAACTTGTTTGCTCTCAAGCAAAAGCCGAAGGAACCCCTCAAGGAGTACATCCAGCGGTTCAACCGGGTGGCACAGGACGTGCCAACGGCGACATTGGAGATCCTCATCAGTGCCTACACATAGGGCCTCTCGGAAGGGGATTTCTTCAGATCTCTGGTGAAGAAGTCACCCACCAGTTTTGATGACTTGCTAGGACGTTTTGTTAAGCATGTTAACGTGGAAGAGGTGCAATTCGCCCATCGCAAGGAATCAGCCAGAGTCCCCCCTCAAGCCACTACCTGGTCCGAGAAGAGGGAACCCCCAGCTCCAGCTCGGGGAAAAGACCTTCACTTGGGGAAGGACCAATGGGATGGTAGGTGAAAGCGGGCTGAGACATTGGACATCGAGCAGCCAGAGCCACTGATGAAGTACTGCGACTTCTACGGCAGTACGACCCACTCCACTGAAGAGTGCATGCCTTGAAGAAAAGTTAAGTGAGGAAGCAGACACCCAAAACTCGGAGGAAGTGGAAAA
>JAGFNQ010002381.1:988878-1024900 GCA_024364735.1 Boesenbergia rotunda | reverse complement strand
CCAACCAAAGAGATAGGAGCATAAACCATGAGGCATCACTTATAAGCTCACAAGTTATTCGAGAACTAGGGTTTCAGTACTGGCTTGTCAACAAGGAACCTGTATTTATGAACCAGTTGCCAGAGGAAGAACATGCACGCCAACTCAACCTAGAGAAGGTGAAAGAGAGTTAGGCCTTCGGCCAATGCCGGGGAACTTCTCGGAAGGCTTGAGCTTCGATGTCTACGACTACATGACACTGGAAACTCCGGCACTGGGGTGGTCTTCCTTGGGCATGGTTCTTCCCGCCCTGGAACAATTTGCTTCTGGTCTTGACCACCATCTGCAGGATCAATCAATTCCGGGCTCCTTCCTCCTCCACCAAAAGGTGGGTACATGCTCATCTTTAGAACATTATGTATCGAGCTCAGCTCAATTGCTAGAGATTTAGCAAAATTTTCAAGCAGAATTCGATTGAAGGTAGTATCTCAAACTCACATATTTTCAATGTTTAATTTTTAATTGAGAAGAAAATGAATTTTAGAAGTTTGAATTCATATAGATCCTTTCTTTAAACAAAAGAATTAACTTTATTACATGATAACATCTGTTAATTAATTAGAAAAGTACCAAGGAGATTTGTTAAGAGTCATAAAGTTTAAAATGTTCATTTTTGACCATCAAAACGATTCAAAGACCTCCAGACAAATTAAGTGTCAAACTATAAAGAAAGGAAATTAATTAAAAACATATAACTTTTGGATATGGATGACTAGTTGCAAATGGCAATGGCTTTCAAACTCTTACTTGGCATACTTTACTTTTCCTTCGTCTACTTTTTCTGATAGAGATAATATCTGGCAGATTTTACAATTTCTTATAATAAACTCTATGTTTCTATTTCACTATTAGTTTCAGGACCTATAGTACCAATGGCAATAGAGTACATCTCTTTTCAGCTTTACTGGACAACACGAATGATCTTTTGATAAAGAAACAGTGATGGCCAAAAAAAAAACATTGAAAGAAAGTCATTGCTGCTCTTTAGTTTGCTTGCTAACTTCTTTCTCTAACTGCTGCATGCTTTGAAGATGCACTCTTTAATCAGTGGGGTGACAGAAGAAAATAGACCATGCAATTCTACTTGGGAACGAAAACCATCTCAAACACCACCATTCAGAAAGCCTCGGTTTGAGCAGCGCTCTCCTTTCTCTCCTTTAAAGGTGTGTGTGTGTATATATACACAAAGGAACTTGAAGGAAAAGGACTAATTACATAGAGTTGAAGCACAGAAAAATAAATATATGGCATTATTATTATGCTAACTAATGTTCTTCTTCTTTTTTTTTTTTGGGGTTTCATCTTTGATTATTCTTTTCTTTGTCAAACAAAAAAAAAGGTTAGAAAAGAGAAACTGGGAGACAGAATCGCAGCATTGCAGCAGCTGGTGGCACCATTTGGCAAGGTAAATTAATGATTATTCTTTTTTAATTAAAAGACAATATAGTCGATTATAATCATCAAATCATGTCCAAATTCTTCTTCATCTTGTTCAGAAGAAGCATTCCTTTCCAGCCTAGTTATGATATGTCTTTCAGTGCGTCATTTATATATGCTATGTCCTTGGACCTTTCAATCTTCCAAACTATCTACATGCCTCTAAGATTGGAGGCACAAGATAGCTAATTATTCATTGTAGTCATCTGTGTATTGACCTCAAGATAGATGAAGAAATATATGCGAACTACAGACTGTAAAACTATGCAATTTTTTGTTTATTTTTTAAAAATGGTTGAATCCAATTGGGCATACATGCAGACAGACACAGCTTCAGTGTTAATGGAGGCGATTGGATACATCAAGTTTCTTCTGGACCAAGTCGAGGTAATTGTTAATCCCAGTATGTGATAATACACCTGAACTAATTTATGTTTTATCTTTATGTGTCAACTTATATAAATCATAAACTGTGATTGGATTTGTCTTTCCTCCAATATCGCATTTCCAGAAGTTATGTGGAAGATACATGAATTATCTGGTAATAAAAGATCAGAACAGCATTGCAGAGGGTGTGCATCCGTTAAAACTATTCATTTTTCTAAAATGACAAAAGCTCATTATGGTTATCGATTAAGTGACACTACACTAAAATGTTGTTTTATTACTAGGAATCAAACTTAAAGAGTTTGGGGCCCAAGCAAGATTTAAGGAGTAGAGGACTTTGTTTAGTACCATTGTCGTGCACATCATACATGACAAGCGAGCAAGGAGTTTGGCCTCCCTCAAACTACGGAGGAACTGATTGAATTTTACTGCATTGTTTCTGAAGAGTTTTAGGTTTATTTAAGTGACTTGCTAGTGGACTGATTCCTCTGTATTCTGCTTCCTGTACGTCTCCATTAGTTTCTTCCTTTGCATATCATCCATTTTTCACTTGTAATACAACCAGACCAGGGCGTGGAGCTACAGAGCTTGTAGTCGATATGCAACAAGTTAATGGAGCAGACTTGTATTGTCTTCCACTAAATGCAAACTGAATGATCTGTATTAATACAACAATATAAATCAATAAAACAAAGCGAAACTATCAGAGACCAACATGAAACATTCAGGACTCAGATAAAGGAGTGCATTTCATTGAGGGAAAAGAAATTCTACTTGCCAAACTTTCCCTGGAACGATGATGACTGGAGCGCTGCTTTCCAATGGTGGAAGCAGCACTGGAACTGCCAAAGATCGAGCAGGTTGTGGCAGAAAGAAATGGGGGAGCTTTTCATTTTTCAAGTGGCTTAATATCAAAGATTTTTACACACATATCCTGGACACAATCTATCAGAGTTTGTTCCACCGTATATTAAGACACCTTCAAAATTTTGAACGGTCTTGATTGGTCAAACTTTAACTGAAAGCAAAGCACTAAAGTCTCTTCCAAAGATAGGCAAACACTGTCTTATTTTTCAAATGTAATGGGGTTTGCTAGGAACAAGTCGTCGGTCAAGGTTTTATTTTTCAAATGCCCCCAAGCAAATGCATTTGAATTAAATGCACGTGATGCAGCCCTAAAATTTTATAGGGGGCGTTGACGGGCGAGATCAATTGCATGATTTGACCATGATGAAAGCAGAGGATGCGCCGTAACAATTCCGCCACAGATATAAATAAATGAAAGTTAGTTATTGTAGTCTTTGTTAATTGCGTATTATCAGATTGTGTTTAAAATTGCAAGCTCCAAACGTGGACAATTATTATGCTTGCAAATGCAGAAGCAGGTAGAGAAAATATTATAATTACTATTCATGCAAATGTAATAATAGATTCGACTTTAACCACATCCATATTAATTATTAAGCTCAGCGATGATCTAATTCATTTGGAATCTCTATTGGAGCAAAAGTAAAGATAGGGATAGATAAATCACGGAGGATATTTTACTAAACTCAACCACCATTTTCGAGATCAATTCTCTATTTGTTTTTTTAATTGATGAACAGCATTTGTTATCTCTAATGACTACGGCAGGACGTCGACCTTATTGGTACCACAACATCGACTGTTGGATGAAAGTCTGTCAATCCTCTATCTTATTCTAATTCTTATCATTAATAAGACTAATTTCACAATCTTAGCAGAGACGCAGTTAGAGGCCACCACAGAAGAGAAGGTTTGACGAGACAAAGCTGCGGCATGGCCGTCCGTGATGTAGCCGATGTCCATGTTTTTCTCTCTTTGTACGTACAGAGATTAGCAGATTGTGGAAACAGAGAACAAATAAGGTACAAGGGATTAGTCAAAGCCCTGGTCGATGATCCTCGACTACGGTTAAACAATTAATTTATTTACTGGGACAGCCAGATTTGAACGGGGCAGGCCGGTCAAATATAAAAATATTTGGTATGTTTTTCGTGTCGTTATTTTACATTTAAAGTGAATTAATCCTCCAAACAAATTTAAGTATGATATATAGTTTGTGGAATTTAAATTTAAACTTTTTTAAAATATATATTTTTATACTATTTTTAACTTAATAATTATTTATTAGCAAAATTTATGGCACTTTACTTTTCAAATAATAATAATAATAATAATAATAATAATAATAATATAGTCTTTTAAAATTTATTACTAACTTAGCTCACTAAATCATTTGATGATAGTATTAAATATATATTTAATGGTATCCATGCTTGTTTTATTTGATTAATGTATTCTGTTAGGTGGAAAAAGTATTAATTGTATATTTATAATTTATTGCATTTTAAATATATTTATATGATATTAAATTAGTCAAGATTTGTTTTCCATATTAACATTTTCATTTTACTAAGAGAAGTTTTGATCAAATATATTTTTATTTTCAATATATATATATATATATATATCATATTTTTAATTTTCTCTTGTTTTATACTTTTCTCCCAGGACAAAAATGAAAAGATATTTTTGGTATAAAATATATAAATCAATGAATAAATTTTTTTAATATTTTTTTATAATCTAAATATCCAATCAAATCGATTAATCTTGAATTAATTAATCCCATAAAAAAATTCCATGTGCACATAAAAATCTATCCTAACTGTCACAATTCTAGTATATTTAAGGACATTTATAAAATTAAGAAAATTATATGAGCCGATAAGAATTGATTTCGTGTCATTTCAAAATCTTTAGGTGGATCAGTCAATTTAGGTTAAAATAGGTTGATGAACCTAGATATCTTAAAATGATATGAAATAAATTCTTATACGATCATCTAGTTCTTCTGATTTTTATAAATATATTTAAATATCAATTTCATCTAATATATTTAAAATGATATTTTTTTTAAAAAAATAAATAATGATTTGCTACCTTAACATTATTGGAAATAATAATAAAGATAAAAATAAAAATAAATATGTAATTTGATAATTTTAAAATTAGAATAATAATTTAATGATTTCAGAAACTTCTCTGAAGTTGTTATTTATAAATTCAATAAAGAGAGAGGGGGAAGAAATGCAAATTTTAATAATTGACTACTTAGTCAATATAAGAACCCGTCCGCCTAGTATCGTTGACCAAGCTGCAGCTTGGAATCCTCCTCAACGCCGGTACTCGACCGATGTCTAATTTCTTCCATATTATTATGCAAGAACGCGGTGTCGCAAGTAATCCGCCACCGCTCTTATTTATACATCACTTCTCCACCAATTCATCCAACTCCAATCCCTTAGCCCTCCTCTCTTTCGTATACAAACAGCTGCTAGCTCCAGCTCAATTGCCTGCAGAGAGGAATTAACCTTCAGAAGCCACAAGCGGAGAGGTTGAGGGGAGAGGAAGATCAGCGATCATGGAGAGCATGTGCCAACTTACTGCCGCTCCCAACACCCTCGTCTTGTCGAGGGGCCTGGCCAATGGCCGCCGGAGCTCGGCCCTGGTGAGGATGAGCAATGGCAGCGCCGGCTTCAGCCACGGAAAGCAGACAGCTTCCATCCAGTCTCGGAGCAAGAGGCGTGCCGGAATCGCTCTCAAAGCAACGCAATCTCCACAAGTCGAGCTCACAAAAGAATTCCAGTTGCTAACCCTCCCGGTAATAGACCTCGGCTGAAAATTAATCAAGATCGTGCCTTGCGTGCATGCATGTATACTTTCTGCTTACTGCTAGCTCATAAATTTTTAGGCCAAGGATGAGGAGAAGAACGAGAGGTGGGAGACGTTGGTTAAGGAAATCAAAGAGATCTTCCGGTCGATGAACGACGGCGAGACCAACGCTTCGGCTTATGACACAGCGTGGGTGGCGAGGATTCCGTCCGCAGAGGACCCGAGCAGGCCTCACTTCCCGCAGACTGTCGATTGGATTCTCAAGAATCAGTTGGAAGATGGCTCCTGGGGCGAGCCAACTTACTACCTCGTGTTCGATCGATTGATTTGCACTCTCTCTTGCGTCCTTGCACTCAAAACCTGGAACGTTGCAGAAGATCAAATCGAGAAAGGTACTTCACAATATCTTTAATATATTAATGATTTTGGCATATAAAATGAATCATCGATCTACAACTTAATTAATCAATCTTGCAGGTCTAGATTACTTGAGGAATCATGTGGATGAAATAGAGACCGCGAGCGAGAGTCTGATAACTAGCGGATTCGAGGTTGCATTTCCTTCCATGTTGAACGAGGCCAAGACTCTGGGCATCGATCTTCCATATGATCGTCCGTCCATTCAAAAAATTATCCAATTTAGGGAAAAGAAAATGAGCAGGTGACTGATTAATTAATACGTTTAATTAGATTAATTAATTATTGATTTAATTAATCGGCAAGGAAAATCGAATTCAACTCAAACTCTGCAACTCTGTGGCATGCAGAATCCCAGTGCAAGTGATGCATTCAGTGCACACGACGCTGCTATACACGTTGGAAGCCTTGCAGGAAGTGGTGCAATGGGACAAAATTCTCAAGCTTCAATCTGCAGATGGGAGCTTCCTCAGCTCTGCTTCTTCCACAGCTGCAGTCTACATGAAGACCGGAGACAAGAAATGCCTTCAGTTCTTGCAATCCGTACTAGACAGATTTGGAGACAATTGTGAGTTATCCATATCAAAATTTTGAATTTTTTTTCATCTCGGTCAACTGCTTTAGTTATAAATTTATTCCATTCATTGAAACAGTGCCCTGCCAATACCCGATCGACCTTTTCGAACGCATCTGGGCCGTCGATACCATCGCGAGACTTGGGATCGACCATCTCTTCCACAAAGAGATCATAGAGACGCTTGATTACGTTTACAAGTACGACCAGTATTTTTAAATCAGACTGATTATATGTCTCTACTTTAAATTCATTACGTTAAAGAATTTATCGATCGTTGTTGAATAGATATGCTGGGAAACAAGGCGTTTCTTGGGGCAGAGACAACACCGTTCCCGACGTTGACGATACGTGCATGGCCCTCCGTCTGATGAGGTTATATGGCTACCCTGTCTCCTCAGGTATGCAACATGCAAGGTGCATAAGTTCATTATTTCTTATGAGGCGTGCATGTTCCAACATAACTAAGAGTAATTACTTGCTTGCAGATCTGATCGAGTTCTTCAGAGACGACGATGGCAATTTCATATGCTTCCCAGGCCAAACGCATCGTGGAGTATCAGACATGTTCAACTTGTACCGCTTCTCGCAGGTTGCCTTCCCCGGCGAGAAAATTCTGAAGGAAGCCAAGTCCTTCGTGGAGACATACTTGAAGGATTGCGTGAAGAACAACAACGTCGACGACAAGTGGTCGTGCAAGAAGGCACTAGGCAAAGAGGTTGCTCGTGGCGTGGAGTACCCGTGGAAGAGGAGCTTCCCCAGACTTGATGCCAGGGAATATCTTGAGCAGTATGGAGACAGCGATGTTTGGCTCGCCAAGACAATCTACCTGTGAGTAACAATCAAATTTTAATTAATTATTCCATGTTAATTAAAATTATTTCTCTAACTAATTATTAAGCAACTTGTGTCTCGATATTTAGGATATACAATGTCACAAATCCGAAGTACCTAGAACTTGCCAAGTTGGAGTTCAACAGGCTGCAAGCAATATACAAGAAGGAGACGGATTCCATTGTAGAGTATGTTGAGCTTATTGTTTTAATTTATTCTGTCATTTTTGGGCTTTGAAGTAAACAGTAAGAACCCTAGCTAACAAGTATACATGGTTTAACAGTTGGTGGAATAGCTGTGGACTAGAAGCTGCCTCTCTGTCCCCCGAGCAGCTTCACTTCGCTATTGCGTCTACACTGTCTGAGCCAGAGTTTGCTACGAGCAGAATAGCCTACACCAAGTTCAATTCCATTGAAAATGTTCTCGTAGATCTGTTTTACAAACATGAATCCACTGAGGACTTGAAGTTGCTGTGCCGAGCAGTTGAAGAGTATGAATCTTGCTGCCCTTTCTGACTGTTTAATTAATTTGATGTGGAGTGAAATCACTGAGTAATTAGCTTGTGATAATTTGTTTACAGGTGGAATCCCTCGCTGTCTCTTTCACTTCCAGCTCAATTGAAAACAACATTCAATGTTTTGTACGAGACTCTGAATGAACTAGCAGGGGAAGCCAGTAAAGTCCAAGGGAAGGATGTGTTCCCCTACTTCCATGAACTCGTAAGTAACTATTACTTGCAGGAAATTAACTTTTAGGTTTTTAGAGGTAAATATATAACTGAAATTCCTGGGTGAAATGATAACAGAGGAAGAAACAGATGGAGGTGTACATGAAACTCAGGGAGACTAAATTAGGAGGACAAAGCGTGGAGTACTCATTGAAGGAGTACATCGACCATGGCAAGAGCGAACTGGCCGTGGCCGTCAGATTACTGCCTTCCGTGTTTCTGATGGGAGAGCGCCTCAAGGATTTGGATCTGCTCTGCTTGAACGAGAAATCCAGGCTCCAGGATCAACTCTCCGAGTTCTTGAGACTGTACATCGATGTCCAAATGCACAACGTATGGCATTGAATTAATCGGATTCGATAGAGTAATTTCCTTCTCAAGTTATCGAATTAATTGATTATTAAACTGATCGCTATTTGTTTTGGCGCATGCAGAACTCGCTGGTGCGAGATGGGAACAACGCTGTGGCCTTGAGCATGAAGGAGAACAACTGCGGGGCGGTGGAAGCGTTGGGCCACGTAGAGGCGAAGATGGAGGCGGCGTTCGACGAGCTGGTGCACGAGAGTCTAAAGCCGAGCTTGGTGCCGCGCAGCTGCCGGAGGTTGATGTTTGAGCACGCGAGGATCACGCAGTTCTTCCTGCACGACGACTTCACCTCGCCGGCGCATATGCAGAAGATCTCCGAAGCCATGCAACGCTTCTACACGCCTGTTCCGATCGGTAGTGCATGAACGGAGCAGCAGGGGAATACTTTTTTTTTTAATAATTAAAAAAATGTGGAAATAAATTTAACGTTTTATCGGATCGAGGCTCGCAGATGGAAGCCCGATAATAATTTTTGATTTTTTGTTAATTCTTCTAAGGACGATTTAATGCGACAATGAAAGTCTATACGTGTTGATTTTTATGAGATCCAATAATTGCGTTTAAAATATTCGAAACAATATTTTGGCCAAAATATTGACACCATAGGCGCAGCCGCCGTTCGACTGATGATAAAGAAGTTGAATAATTGAATGGATATCAAAATCACACGCTTTTATAGTTGAATAATTGACACCAAGGACGATTTGTCATGCTTTTAAAAAACAATTCACACGCTTATTTTATATATACTTTTGACATTGGATGGATATCAAAATCATTTTAAAAGATATAAAGATGTTCGAACAAATACGGAGATACGGCTTTTGATAAAATCTAAATTATAGGAAATTTCAAGTGCCATTTTGTAAAACGCTCATTTTTTTCTTAAAGAACAATTATATTTTGTTTTTCTTAAATTACGAGTCCTTTTTTTTTTACATTGACGTGGTCGGGTTTTTACATGTTTACACTTCATTATTTTTAGAATTAAAGATTATAATCTATGACATTAATATTTAATTAAAAGACGGCTAAGATTAATGATCACGCTATGCAATTAATAGACAGGCATTTTAATGGTCATAATTTTCAGTCCACGAGTTTCTCTTGCTTATAGTTATAAATAAATAATTTTGTAATTTAGGGGACTACCAAGGGGATTAATCTTTCTAGCGTCCTATAACGTTGGTTCTCATGTATTGCGGTCAACCCATGACAAATCCCACCTCCACTCCACCTTTTATATATATATTGTTCCAAAAAGAGTCGACGATGATAGTAAGGCGCCGAAATTTTGCTCTTGTGATAGTTGCTGAGGTGGAGAGGAACTTAGGATCCTGCGAAATTAACACGAGCGTTAGGGGACACACCGGCAGGGGTCCGGCGGAGTCCACTCCGACGCTCAAGTCAGTGTTTGTCGAGAAGAAAAGGTTGCGAAAAGTAAAAAAGATGTCTAGAGTTGAGAGAGTGTAACCCCTTTACTAGAGGGGTTGGACTACCTTTTATACCGATGTTCGTAACTAGGCTTGTGCACTCGATCTATGCTACGTCTCCGTGACTTGCACCATGTTATCCACCCCCACCCCCCCCCCCCCCCCCTCTTCTAGCGGTTACAGAATAGCCATTGAAACGGTTTGCGCCGTTATCCTGCTTTGGCACGTGGCGCTAATTAAGGGTCGTAATGACTCCATGTGACAGGGAAGCTTATCCGCAGACAGGTCGGGGGCCTGTACTCAAGTTCGGTCGTTGCTGGGGCTCCGCCTCCCGAGTTGATCTCGGGGTCCTTCGGCCCGGGTGAGCGCAGGCGCGGTGCCTCCCGAGGTGCTCTCGAGGCCCAATCCCTCGGGGTGAGCCCGGGGGATCTTCTGGCTGACCTTCCCGGGCGGGTCCCCTGAGGGAGATCTCGTGGCCTGGGCAGGAGTCTTTCCGATTCGAAGTGTCACGTCCCACAGCTTCTTCATCCCACGTGCCCGCCACGGACTTATTCAACCCTATCACAAGTCCCTTCAAGTCTGATCGAAGGAAGTGTGGCTGACTAATCGGACTGTGGTGATGATGGAGAAGCTGGGCCCTGTCCTTTTTCACATTCTTCCAGTTTCGACTGGACCTTCAGACAAATCCCACGAGTCTCTCAACTCTGGCTGATTTTTTTTCGAATATGTCTCGTACCCCTGCGAGATTTACAACAGACAAGGTGACGCAATTGCTCAGCGCATGCAACAGCGCCACGTGACTTTTTCCTCGCTTTGCGGCGTACTGCCAGCCATACGAAGTGACGACGATGAGGGCTAGCCGATCCCCGAGACAGCCCGTTAATATCCTCAACCTGCTGGTCTTCTATTGCCTCGGGGGATGTGTCGTGTCGCTTATAAAGTGGGTGCAACGGCTGTAGGATTTACGCTCCGAGGCCAAGCCTACACACCAAGGGGCTGTAGGATTTAAGCAGCTCTTGGCGGGGCGTGTACAGCTCCGAGGCCAAGCCTACACACCAAGGGGTTGTAGGGTTTAATCAGCTCTTGGCCGGGCATGTACAGCTCCGAGGCCAAGCCTACACACCGAGAGGCTGTAGGGTTTAATTAGCTCTTGGCTGGGCGTGTACAGCTCCGAGGCTAAGCCTACACACCAAGGAGTTGTAGGGTTTAAGCAGCTCTTGGTCGGGCATGTACAGCTCCGAGGCCAAGCCTACACACCAAGGAGTTGTAGTGTTTAATCATCTCTTGGCCGGGCGCGTACAGCTCCGAGGCCAAGCCTACACATAGAGAGCCTGTAGGATTTAAGCAGCCCTTGGCCGGGCGTGTACAGCTCCGAGGCCAAGCCTACACACTAAGGTGTTGTAGGGTTTAATCAGCTCTTGGTCGGGCGTGTACAGCTCCGAGGCCAAGCCTACACACCAAGGGGCTGTAGGGTTTAATCAGCTCTTGGTCGGACGTGTATAGCTCCGAGGCCAAGCCTACACACTGAGAGGCTGTAGGATTTAATCAGCTCTTGGTTGGGCATGTACAGCTCTGAGTCCAAGCCTACATACTAAGGGGCTGTAGGGTTTAAGCAGCTCTTGGCCAGGCGTGTACAGCTCCAAGGCCAAGTCTACACACCAAGGGGCTGTAAGGTTTAATCAGCTCTTGGCCAGGCGTATACAACTCCGAGGCCAAGCCTACACACCGAGAGGTTGTAGGGTTTAATCAGCTGTTGGTCGGGCGTGTACAGCTCCGAGGCCAAGCCTACACACCGAGAGGCTGTAGGATTTAAGCAGCTCTTGGCCAGGTGTGTATAACTCCGAGGCCAAGCCTACACACCGAGAGGTTGTACGGTTTAATCGGCTCTTGGCCGGGCTTGTACAGCTCCGAGGCCAAGCCTACACACCAAGGGGTTGTAGGGTTTAAGCAGCTCTTGTCTGGGCATGTACAACTCCGAGGCCAATCCTACACACTGAGAGGCTATAGGATTTAATCAGCTCTTGGCCGACCGTGTACAGCTCCGAGACCAAGCCTACACACCAAGGGGTTGTAGGGTTTAAGCAGCTCTTGGCCAGGCGTGTACAGCTCCGAGGCCAAGCCTACACACCAAGGGGTTGTAGGGTTTAATCAGCTCTTGGCCGGGCATGTACAGCTCTGAGGCCAAGCCTACACACCGAGAGGTTGTAGGGTTTTAATCAGTTCTTGGCCGGGCGTGTACAACTCCGAGGCCAAGCCTACACATCGAGAGGCTGTAGGATTTAAGCAGCTCTTGGCCGAGCGTGTATAGGTTGTAGGATTTAAGCATCTCTTGGCCGGGCGTGTACAGCTCCGAGGCCAAGCCTACATACCAAGGGGCTGTAGAATTTAAGCAGCTCTTGTCCGGGCGTGTACTACTCCGAGGCCAAGCCTACACACCAAGGGGATGTAGTGTTTAATCATCTTTTGGTCGGGCATATACAGCTCTGAGGCCAAGCCTACACACCGAGAGGCTGTAGGGTTTAATCAGCTCTTGGCCGAGCGTGTACAGCTCCAAGGCCAAGCCTACACTCCAAGGGGTTGTAGGGTTTAAGCAGCTCTTGGCGAGGCGTGTACAGCTCCGAGGCCAAGCCTACACACCATGGAGTTGTAGGGTTTAATCATCTCTTGGCCGGACGTATACAGCTCTGAGGCCAAGCCTATACACCGAGAGGCTGTAGGATTTAAGCAGCCCTTAGCCGGGCGTGTACAGCTCCGAGGCCAAGCCTACACACTAAGGTGCTGTAGGGTTTAATCAACTCTTGGCTGGGCGTGTACAGCTCCGAGGCCAAGCCTACACACCAAGGGGCTGTAGGGTTTAATCAGCTCTTGGCAGGGCGTGTAAAGCTCCAAGACCAAGCCTACACACTGAGAGGTTGTAGGATTTAATCAGCTCTTGGCCGAGCGTGTACAGCTCAAAGTCCAAGCTTACACACCAAAGGGGTTGTAGGGTTTAAGCAGCTCTTGGCCTGGCATGTACAGCTCCGAGGCCAAGCCTACACACCAAGGGGTTGTAGGGTTTAATCAGCTCTTGGCCGGGCATGTACAGCTCCGAGGCCAAGCCTACACACCGAGAGGTTGTAGGATTTAAGCAGCCCTTGGCCGGGCATGTACAACTCCAAGGCCAAGCCTACACACCAAGGGGTTGTAGGGTTTAATCAGCTCTTGGTCGGGCGTGTACAACTCCGGGGCCAAGCCTACACACCGAGAGACTATAGGGTTTAAGCACGGATGGGGACTCAACATTTTTCCGACTGACATGTCACTCGTGCTTTTTATTGATTATTCCGCAAGGCAATAAAGAAGCAAAAAATACATCAAACAAACACACCGCGTGGTACCTCACTGAGTACAATAGGGGCGGAGATGGTTGGCATGCCAAGGCCTTGCCAATCTTTTGCCTTTATTATCTTCCAGGTAATAGCTACCTCCTATGAGTTTCTTGACGACTACATAGGGGTCATCCCACTGCAGGTCCAACTTCCCGGGGTCCCCTACTGGCTTTATTCTCTTCCAGACTCGATCACCCACCTCGAAGCTGCGGGCGATCACTCGGCGGTTGTAGGCTTGCTACATCCTTCTCCAATATGCCTCCAAACTTGCCGCGGCTTTATCCGGTACCTCCGAGATGAGGTCCAGATCAATTAGTCGTTCCTGGTCGTTGTCTTCCTTGCGATAATGCTACCATCGTGGGGACTCTTCCCCTACCTCTACCGGGATGACGGCCTCTGCGCCATAAACCAGCTGGAAGGGGCTCTCGCCCGTCCCTTCTTTCGGGGTAGTCCGGTAGGACCACAGGATGCTGGGAAGTTCTTCAACCCAGCTGCCCCCGACGTGGTCTAACTTTATCTTGAGTCCCCGCAGAATTTCTCGGTTGATGACTTCGGCTTGTCCATTGCTCTGCGGGTATGCCACGGAGGTGAAGGCCTGTTGAATGCCTAATCCTTCGCACCACTCCTTCAGCTTACGCCCAGAAAATTGTTGCCCGTTTTCGGATACCAGCTTGTGAGGGATGTCGTACCGGCAGACGATGTCCCTCCATAGGACTTTCATCACAACCCTTTCCGTGATGTTCACTAGAGGTTTGGCTTCTACCCATTTGGAGAAGTAGTCAACGAGGACTAGTAGAAATTTCTTCCACTGGGGCCCAATGGGGAAGGGACCCACAATGTCCATTCCCCATTAGTCAAAAGGGCAGGATACCGTGGAAACTCGCAAGGGCCCGGTCGGGTGGTGATTCACATGTTGATGTCTCTGGCAAGCTTCGCACCGAGCCACAAAATTAAGCGCATCAGCCTGCAAGGTAGGCCAAAAGTATCCTGCCAAAAGGATCTTCCATGACAAGGACCTCCTATGATGTGGTCCCACAGATGCCCTCGTGTACCTCCCTCATCACGTAGTCAGTCTCCTCCGACCCGACGCATTTTAGGAGGGGTCGGGCGAAGGCCTACCTATTTATATAGCTGATCCCTGACCAGTGTGAACCTGGCCACCCGCCGGCGAAACAACCGGCTCTCTTGGCCCCCACTCAGAAAGGATCCGTCCTGGAGGAATGCTATGTAGGAATCCCTCCAGTCTGTTTGTCTGTCAGTACTGGCCTCTCCTCCAATTTAGGCTACCATCCTTTCTGCCACACTAGGCTCACTCAGCTGCCTGGTGGTTATGGAACTGGCCAGCTTGGCCAACTCGTCGGCCCGCACATTGTCAGACAGGGAGATCTTCTACAGGATGACCTCCGAGAAGGCAACTTTCGATTGTTCGTAGAGGGCTACATACTTCTGCAGCCGCTCGCACCTGACTTCGAAACTACCCGCTATTTGCTGAGCCACCAATTGAGAGTCCGAATAGACCATGCCCCGATAGGCTCCCATGTGCCTGGCTGCTTGTTGTCCTGTTAGGATCGCCTGATACTCGGCCTCGTTGTTGGTAGCTTTAAAGTGAAGTCGGATAGACAGATGTAACGTGTCTCCCTTATGGGAAATCAGTGGCAGTCCAACCCCGTTGTACTGGCTATTGAAGGATCCATCTACATAGACCTTCCACATACCTTCGACCTCTGCCTCCGGGATGGTCTCCAGCATGAAGTCAGAGAGGGGCTGCCCTTTGATGGCAGCTCGAGGCTGATACTCAATATCGTATTCGCTTAACTCCGTCATCCATTTTATCAGCCTGCCCGACGCCTCGGGGTTAGTGAGGACTCGGGTGAGCGGGCTATTGGTGAGGACCACGATGGGATACGCTAAGAAGTACGATCGTAACCTTCGAGCCATCAGGACCAAGGCGTAGGCCAGTTTTTCCATCGTGGTGTACCGCGTTTCGGCGTCCTTTAGAAGGTGTCCAAAGAAATAGATGGGGCATTGTATCCGATCTTGTTCTCGGACGAGCGCTGATCCTACATCTTGCTCGGTTGCTGATAAGTAGACGAATAAGGTCTCCCCTCCACAGGTTTGTGCAGGGTCGGGAGGTCTGCAAGATAGGTCTTCAACTCTGCAAAGACCTTCTTACACTGGTCATCTCACTTGAACTTAATGGCTTTTCTTAGAATTTTGAAGAATGGGAGGGCTTTGTCTATGGATTTGGAGATGAATCGGGATAATGTCGTGATCCTTCCATTCAGCCGCTATACTTCCTTGAAGTTCCGCGGGGGTGACATATCCAGAATGGCCTTTACCTTTTCCGCATTAGCTTCGATCCCCCTCTCCGTCACCATGCACCCCAGGAACCTGCCACTTTTTACCCCAAACAAACACTTAGCTGGGTTTAGTATCAACCTGTTGGCCCTCAGGGTGGCGAACATTTCCTCAAGGTCAGCTATCATGTCACCTCCTTTGTCAGTCTTGACCAGAATGTCGTCCACATACACCTCGATGTTCCGCCCGATCTGGTGCTTGAAGACTTTGTCCATCATCCGCTGGTATGTGGCGCCTGCATTGCACAAGCCGAAGGGCATGACATTATAGCAATACATGCCGTCAGCCATCACAAAACTGACCTTCTCCTGGTCCTCGGGAGTGAGTGGGACTTGGTGGTAGCCCTGGTAAGCATCTAACATTGAGATGAACTCACAGCCGGCTGTAGAGTCCACCAACCGGTCTATCCGAGGCAGGGGTAGCAGTCTTTCGGGCAGGCTTTGTTCAAGTCTTGGAAGTTGATGCAGACTTGCCATTTGCCCCTAGGCTTAGGGACGAGGACCGCAATTGCCAGCCAGGCTGGAAATTGGACTTCTCTGTTGTGCCCAGCTTTTAACAGCTTCTGAACTTCATCTTGAATGGCCTTATCCTGCTCAAGGGAGAAATGCCTCCGCCTTTGCTTCACGGGATGGGCTTCCGGTGTAACATGCAGGTGGTGCATGGCCAACGCCGGTGGAACCCCTCTAATCTCTTCAGCGGCCCAAGCGAACACATCTTTATGGTTTTGCAGGCACTCGATGAGGCGACTTCTTAATTCCGGTGCGAGGTCGAGGGTGATGCGCGTGCTTCCCCCTCCGCATTGAGGATGGATCTATACATCCTCACTTCCATCCTCTCTTCGTTCCTACTTAGGTCCTTCATCTTCTTGCGGATGGGCGAGGTCCTCTGGCAAGACCCTTTGAAGATCGAAGTCCTCCCCTGCACGGGCACTGGGCTGTTCCTCCAATCCTGCCATCGGTGCTCCTTCAGGTGCTTTGCTAGTTTCCCACAGACGATACCAAATTTGTTCCGGAAAGAGTTGACGATGATGGTCAGGCGCCGAAGCTTTGCCCCTGTGGTAGTTGCTGAGGTGGGGAGGAACTTAGGGTCCTGCGAAGTTAACACGAGTGTTAGGGGACACGCCAGCAGGGGTCCGGCAGAGTCCACTCCGAGGCTCAAGTCAGTGTCTGTCGAGAAGAAAAGGTTGCGAAAAGTAAAGAAGATGTCTAGAGTTGAGAGAGCGTAACCCCTTTACCGGAGGGGTTGGACTACCTTTTATACCGATGTTTGTAGACCAGGCTAGTGCCCTCGATCTATGCCACGTCTACGTGACTTGCGCCACGTTGTCCCCCCCTCTTCCGGCGGTTACAGGATAGCCATTGAAACGGTCTGCGCCGTTATCCTGCTTCGGCCCGTGGCGCTAATTAAGGGTCGTAATGACTCCGTGTGACGGGGAAACTTATCCGCAGACAGGTCGGGGGGGTCTGTACTCGAGTTCGGTCGTTGCTGGGGCTCTGCTGTTGGATCGGAGAAAATCGATAGAGGGGGGGTGAATATCGATCTTAAATTTTTCGGAAAAGTAGAGCGATTACGCAGCGGAAAACAATAAAACAATCGCTATCACAAGTTGGTTTTACTTGGTTCGGAGTCACCGTCGGCTCCTACTCCAAGGCCCACGGTCCTTGACCGTTTACGTTGGGCAATTCTATATTCATTAAAAAATCTTTTACAGGTTGAGTACAGATATAGAACTGAAATTTAAAGTACAACACTTTTCGTAATTAAAAATTACCGACGCCCGAGGTGGATGGAAATTTGGAGCAGAGGGTCGTCGTCGGCGTTGGAATCGTGAAGTCGGAGCTTGTCAGAGCGCAGCGCTTGAACGAAAGTGTTTGGAGCGATGTGAGCGAGATTGTTTGAAGCCTTGGGGGTGACCCCCCTTTTATAGCAGCCATAGGGGTGCCTGTATCGATGGGGGCGCCTGACACATGGCCTCTCCTGCGAGAACTCCTATCCGCAGGTTCGGTCAGCGCTTATCCCCTTCATTGAGGCGCCTGAGCTGATGGGGGCGCCTGTGTTAACACAGGCGCCTGAGCTGACTTGGTCCAGAGGCTTCGTGGCAGTTTGCTTCGATGGTTTTGTTTTTGCCTTGAACTGGGGCGCTCGTATCCATCCGAGCGCCTAGCCCAGTGAGGCGCCTCACTCCTTAAGGTGCCTGAGCTGCAGAAACAATGTTCCTTCGTTCCCTGCAACCAAGGTTAATTCCAAAACACAAGAAGCAAGTATGTTAGTCATTATTTACAGCCTAAGCTGTCTTGGTTCTGACTTTGGGTCTCCCAAATGGAACCCTAGGTCGAACCGACGCCTAATGTTCCCTTGCACGGGGAACGCGTCCTCGCCTACTCCTCTCAGGAGAGTTTACCTTTTGCCAACCGGCTCCTCTGGTTGGACTTTTGCCCAATCCTCCCGATCAGGTCTTCGTGCCCAGTCCGCGACTAGGACTTCTTGCCCAACTTCCGGTCAGGTCTTCGGTGCCCAACCCTTTGCCTGGACTTCTTGCCCAGTCGAGAGCCCTTTGCCAGGACTTCTTGCCCAATCCTCGACCAGGACTTCTTGCCCAGCCCTTTGCCAAGACTTCTTGCTCAGTCCTCGACCAGGACTTCTTGCCTAGATTAACTAGGACTTTCCTGCACACTTGAGTAACTTTATTAAATCACAAATAGTACTTAACTTTGAATCATTTGTCAATATCAAAACAAGGTTCGATATGGTGCTTCCGGCACCAACATCCACCTCCTGAGTTGATCTTGGGGTCCTTCAGCCCGGGTGAGCGCAGGTGCGGTGCCTCCTGAGGTGCTCTTAGGGCCCAATCCCTCGGGGTAAGCCCGGGGGGATCTTCTGGCTGACCTTCCTGGGCGGGTCCCCCGAGGGAGATCCCATGGCCCGGGTAGGAGAGTATTTCTGATTCGAAGTGTCACATCCCGCAGCTTCTTTATCTCACGTGCCCGCCACGGGCTTATTCAACCCTATTATATATATATATATATATATATGCTATGCTAAGGACCTTACCGCGCAAATTCTGTGCAATCCTTAACTATTTTTTTGGTTTGAATTTTTTTTTGTGTTTAATACTATAACCCAAATTGGAAGACTAAACCCTAGGGGTAATCGCAAGCAAAAAATAAAGAAAAAAATAAAATGAAAAGTAAAGAAAAAATCAAATACACTAAGTTTGCACGAGTTTGCACAGTAAGGTCCTTAGCATAAAATTTATATATATATATATATATATAATTGATAGGGCCGACAATCAGGAGTTTGGATTAAATTTAGAGGTATTAATTTTTTTCTTTTTAATAAATAATTTTTAAATTTTATAATATATCACGCGAATATTTGAAATTTTTTTATTTTAGCACTAACCCAAAAGGGGCGACTGAACCCTAGAAGAAAATTTTTATTAGCTTAAACCAACTATAACCCAACCCTTAGATCCTAAAATCTTAAACGTTAAATACATGTGATAACTTAAGAGAGAAGACTAAAAAATTTTATATTGAACACTATAACTCAAGAGAGAAGACTCAACATTAGACGGAAAATCTTATTGGATTAAACCCACTATAAACAAAACCTTAAAAAAATTTAAAAAAATTGCTTGCGCTAGATTCAAATTCAGGTGTCTGGATTTGAATCGGGGTGTTTGGATTTGAATTAGGCCACCTGGATTCAATCTAGGCCCCCAGTTCACACAGAAGCACAACATCAAGTCAGAACACACACATATATATATTCTCCGTTGTGGACAGCCCGTCGTGCACCCATGCACATCGGACTCAGGGTACCTCCCATTGCATGGAAGGTGCCTCGAGTCTTTTTATTTTTTATTTTTTTTAAGGGACGACGGCACTTCCAATTCAATTGGAGGTGTCTTCACTCTTTTTATTTTTCATTATAGTAGCTTTTGTTATTTATTTATTTATTAGGTATATTATATGTATTTGGGATTTAAAATTTTAAAATTTAGGGATTGGTTATAGTGGGTTTAAACTAATAAGTTTTTCTCTCTAGGGTTCAGGTTTCCCTTTCGGGGTTATAATATTTAAAATAAAAAAATTTAGATACTCATGGGATATATTATATGTATTTAGGGTTAAAATTTTTGGATTTAAGGATTAAGTTATAATAAATTTAAGTTACAGTACAACAAAAATGCTCAAAGATAACAAATAAAAATATGTTGTCTTTGCCCTTTAAAACGGTTGTAACTAATAGTGTTTTTAAAAGAATAATAAAAGGATAATGATTTTAAAACTGTCATTGAGCACCATAGACAACAGTTTTTCAATGGTTTAAAATCATTGTCTTTTAAGATTAAAGACAATAATTTTGTAACGATTAAAAATTATTGTACTTCTTTGGATGCTTTTGACAAAAAAATCATGATTAGAAAATATTTTAACAATAATTAAAAACCGTTGTTTTGAATTTTTTTCACAATAGTTTATAATCGTTGTCTTTATTCATTTTTTTAATAGTTAAAAAATCCAATTCTATGTAATACAACCTGTACACAACATCTATTTACAAAATAAAGCATCTATTACAAAATATAATAAGCACATCAATATATATGTACAACATCTATATACAATATCTTATACAAAATATAGTAAGCATATCAACATCTTTTACAATACACAACAACAGTAATTTTTAGTACGACTGTTTTTATAATACATAGTATCAGCAAAAGTATATTGTGTTAGGATCGGCCGAGCTGGCAAGAGGGAGTTGAATTGCCCTTCATAAACAAACTCAAGATCTTTTATGTAACTTAACAAAGATAGATAGTTAACATAAATAAATAACATAAATAATATTAACTCAGAAATAGAAAGAGACAAATAAATTTACTTGGTTGCAACCAGGAAGATTGTTAATCCAAGGTAATGACAGTGCAATATCCAAATTAACTCTTTGTGGGCGGAGAAGCCTCTTACAGAATTAAAAACTCAGAGAAAATAGAAGAAAGTTATTACAGAATTCATTACAACTCGAATGATTGAAAACTCTGAGTTCAGGGGTCTATTTATAACCCCTGGAAAAACTTATCGAAATATTGGCATGGCACTTCACGGGAGCTCAAGTACACATGGGCACATGACATTGAGTCGGTGCTTATCCCTGTCACAATGGCCGCAGAACGGCTAGCTTATAGAATTATGGCTTGGGCGCCTGAATCAATACAAGCGCCCATGTATGCGAGTGCCTGAGTTGGCTCGGGCGCCTGTATGCTGGGGGGCCCGAGTTGACTCGAGCGCCTAAGTTGGGTTGGGACTGGTCAACTTTGTTGGAGCAATCTAAGTGCCCTAGGTTTTGATGTTTGGGAAAAGGTTTAAGTTAGGTTTATTATTGTATTTGATATGTGTATTTGAGTGTGCAAGTTCTGCATGATACACATAGACTTAGCTTGACGGCTTTGGGTCCGATGAAGGATGATGCATCCGAGGGACTGTGGACAATGAAGCAACGATGAGCCAAAGGAAGCGCACTTCGAGACATACACGAATGATGGTATGGAGATGAGCTGCGGGCTTGTATGCATCCGAGGGACGAGAGCCAAAGCGAAGAAGGGTTGAAGGCAAGAGTCAAGATTGCAAAGAAGAGTCAAGTGAGTGGTGAGGGTCCGAGTGTGAGTGAACTATACTCAGGAAGGGAAATCCTAGATTTAGTATTTTACCAATCGACTGGTATAGGATCAATCGACTAGTTGAGGGCACAGAAGAATCAGTCAACTGATCATCTATGCAGTCGACTGGTGTCGATTAGAATTCGAACTTTGGGCTATAACATTCAAATCAGTTGGAGTAGTCGACTGGTAACGGCTAGTTCAGCAACAAAATTCTATTTAAATGAACTCGGGATGGCTGGCCAGGGTTGACGAAATAAAGGTGGTTAACTTCTATTAGTAGTCTACCAAGCTCAGGTGTGTGTGTGCAAAGTTGTGGCAAGACTTCTCCACCACAAGGAGCTACACGAGCTAGTCGGAAGTTTTCAGGGAGTCATCCACCGACGGATTGAGATCATCCACGTTACAGACAGCTGTGGAATAGGAGCGTCATCTCGAACCACGTAAATCGTTGTATTTGCGGTTTGATTTCCTCTTGTTAGTTTAGTTTATTTTATATTTCGTTGCACACTAACAAAGTGTAGGAAGAACCGTAATTAGTAGGTGATCAGCTATTCACCCCCTCTAGCCGGATCATCGATCTCCAACAAGTGGTATCAGAGCGAGGTTGCTCGTCTACTGACTAATCACTGGGAGAACAAACTGCTAGAGGAAGATGGAGTCAGAAGATCCTCTAGGATGAGATACCCAGATTCTACCTCCATACGATGAAATGATTTCGATTATTGGAGCAAACGGTTAGAGATATGGTTCTAAATGGATTGGGACCATTGAACCGCATTGGAGGTTCCATTCAAAGCTCCAACAGACAAAAAGGGAAAATGTCTCTGACCTCAATATTAGACCAAGGAACAAAAGGAAGAAGCGAAGACGGATAAGGAAGTAACAAGAATTGTTTTGAATTATTACCTTCTTATATTGTATCGCGGGTAGGTGAATACAAGAATGCTCATGAGTTATAGAGTAAGGTGATAGCTCTTCATGAGAATCCTACACAAGGACAAAAAGTGGAGGAGCCTAAGGATAAGGGTTCATTGGTCCAAGAGAAGAAGAAGGTCCAATCGGAAGTTGAATTGAGTTCAACATCCGAAAAGGAAGAGGAAGTAGAATCGTCCACATCCTCAAGTGAGGTAGAAGAAGAGCAATTAAAGATGGAGGAGATCATGGAAGCTCAACCCTCAACCTCAACTATTGAGAAGAGTAAGAAATCACACATCAAATGCTTTGAGTATGGGGAGATGGGACACTACAAGAGTAGGTATCCTTCACTCAAGAAGGTAAAAGAGGTAAACCCTAAACCCGGTAAAGTTTATTTGAAAACTAATGTGGGTCGTAGGGATAGAGTCAAGGATAAGAATCATATAATTTGCTTTACGTGTGATGAGCGTGGGCACTACCACACAAAATGTCCAAAAAAAGGAGACTTAAGAAGCTAGGACATTTGATGAAATCGGAGAAAAAGAAAACTTAGGTCAAGGGGGAGCTTCAAAAGTAAAAGGGAAGATAATCCCTAATTTAAAGTTTAATCCAATTTTTAATTTATATATGCTTGTTAGAAATAATATAGATGACTTACCCAAGCATAATCATGGATTTAAGTATAATGATAGGAATAGGGTTAACAAAGTAGGTAACCCTAGAAATCATTATCCAAGGCTAGACCCAATAAGACCCAAACTACTATGCCTAACAAAGTAGGTAACCCTAGGAAATCATTATCCAAGGCTAGACCCAATAAGACCCAAACTATCATGCCTAAGGGGTGGAAAGTAGTAAATAATCAAGGCATTACTCCCAAGAAGGGGAGACATATGCCTAAGAAGGTGGGTAGGTCTAGGAATGTCCAAGATAGACATATTGACTCTAGGGTTAGAACCTTAGAATTAGAAAATCAAGTCTTGAAGGCAAGGCTTGAGGAAATGGAGAGAGTCCTAGATAAGTTCATTATTGGACCTAGGGGATTTGACATGTGTTTGGGTGGTCAAAAATCCAAAAATATAAAATTGGGTACCTCCAAGACCAAAAGAATGTCAAATACTAGAATGACACAAGACATTGGTAAGGGAGGAATAATCAAGGACAAGGTGTCAAAGATTAAGAAGGTGGGCCAAGTGTCACCGGAGGTGCACCGGTGTGGAATAGTAACTATGGATGAGTCACATAAGGAGATGGCTAAGGCTAAGAGCTCAAGGGGAGCTAAAAGAATCAAATTGGGACCCATGGTCAATGGATCTCAGGAGGATATTGTTGAGGCAATCTATGGTCCGTGGGACCATGTGTTTTGATGTTTGGGCAAAGGATTTAAGTTAGGTTCACCCTTATATTTGATATGTGTATTTGAGTGTACAAGTTCTGCAGGATACACATAGACTTAGTTTGACGGTTTCGGGTTCGATGAAGGATAGAGAGGCATCGAGGGACCATGGACAAGGCAGCAATGATGAGCCGAGGGAAGCGCACTTCGAGACATACACGAAGGATGGCATGTGGAGACGAGTCATGGGCTTGTATGCATCCGAGGGACGAGAACTAAAGCGAAGAAAACTTGAAGACAAGAGTCAAAGTTGCAAAGGAAGAGTCAAGTGAGTCGTGAGGGTCCGAGTGCTAGTGAACTGTACTCGGGAAGGAAAATCCTAGGTTTAGGATTTAAGCAGTCGACTGCTGTTGGGAGCAGTCGACTGGTTGAGGTCACAGAAAGATTAGTTGACTGATCTTTTTGTACAGTCGATTGGTGTTGGCTGAATTCGAACGTTAGGTTGTAACGTTTGAATTTGACAGCTGACTGGCACCAGTCGACTGGTAACGACGGGATCAGCAACGAGCTCTATTTAAGAGAGCTCGATTTACTTGAGCAAGGTTGACAAAATTGGTCTTGGGTAAAGGACAATTAGTAGTCTAAGTGCTCAGAGTTCTTCTATGAAATTGTGGCGAGGTTTCTCCACCCACAAGGAGCTACGCGAGCTTGCCGAAGGCTTTCCGGGGAGTCATCCACAGAGTAGGAGCTTTATCTCCTAATCACGTTAAATAGTTTGTTCCTTTGTTAGTTAGTTTGGATTATTAGTATTTCTTCTGTGCAAGCTAACCGTGTAGGAAGAAACCAATGATTTGGGGGCAATGTCTATTCACCCTCTTCTAGCCGGGCTATCAATCTAAGTTAGAACTTAACTTATTTCTTCATGAACGTGCAAAATTTGAAAATCATGTGATAGGGCATAGATCAAGTGGGAGCTTCAAGGATAAGAAAGGTAATCCCTAACTTTAAGTGTAAATAAAATTTAAATTCCCCCATGCATGCTAGAAATAATTGTCATTATTTACCCATGCATAATTATGGTTTTAAATATCATGATAGAAATAGTGTTAATAATGCATATCAAAACCCTAGAAAAATCATGCATCATGATAAACCTAGACATGTTAGACCTAAGGATCAAGACATTAATCCTAAGAAGGGGAGACACATGCCTAGAATGGGTAAGTCTAGGAATGTCCAAGGTGGATATGTTAACTCTAGGTTTAGACCTAGAAAGGAAAAATCAAACTTTGAGGGCAAAGCTTGAGAAATTGAAGAAAACTCTTGATAGATTCACTATTGGATTTAAAGAGTTAAGTATAGTGTTGCATAGTCAAAAACCTAACAACAATAGATCGGGTTTGAGATACCGATCTAGGTCCTTTAATGCCAATGAAAGATATATGCTAGGGTGGCATATAATTATGGCAAAGGTGGAAAATACAAAAATGACAAGAGAATGTCATTTAAGGGCAAAAAGAACTTAACCAAGGACAAGGTGTCCTAGGTTAAGAAAATTAGGTTTGTAGGCCAAGAGTCATCGGAGGTACACCGGTATAGCCTAATGGTTATAGATGAGTTACTTAGGGAGATGGCTAAAGCTAAGAGTTCAATGGGGAGCTCTAAGAGCCAAGTTGGGATCCATGGCCAATGGATCTCAGGTGGTTACTATTTGGGAGTCTAGTTGGGCCATGGAATGTGTTAAAGGGTTTGGTGACAGATTTGAGTCTCAATCCTTGGGATTTGACGCAGTGAGTTTGTGTTTCATGCAAGAAAATATGATATTGAGGTCATATTGCATGATAAGTTAGTTTTTGATGTATAGATAACGTATAAACCAATACTAGGAATGCATTGAGGATTGGTATGGGCAGATACATCAAAAGGAGACCAAAACTAAGATTTTAGGTCAAGGTTCATTTGAACCAGTTAGCTAGTTTTGGGTTTGGTTTCAATCCTGGAATCCGAGATATATCCATTTTTAAATGTATTTATCTCAAGTAAACATGGGTGCTATTGGTGCAAAATCCATCAGTGATGAACAATCCTCTTCTAGGGTTTCGATATTTGACAATATACTTAAGTTAGTAACAATATATGTTAGACAAGGTAAGGGTTTCTCTGCCTCCGGAAAGTCTAGAAAGGAGACCATCAGTGGACTCGTGATTGAGTGCTTAGGCCTCGGATGTACTGACCCTGGGGGGTTGGGAACCAAGTAAAAATCGACGTGTCATTTATCTTGTGTCTTTCTTTAAGTTTATTATTACTTCCGCTGCGTACTAACCCTGATAGAAAGACTGACGACGAGTTTTCCGAAGAAATTTGACGAGTCGATATTCACCCCCCTATCAACCAGAACCGATCCTACAAGTGGTATCAGAGCCTGGTAGCTCTTCACCGAACTAACAGCCGAAGGAGGAAAGATGCCAGAAATTGAGGGGGAGCAAGGGTGAATCAAGTATTTTTAAAATTATGTCAAATTTCAAATTTCATATTATATGTTTCAAGTGCAGGGAGAGAGGACACTATAAAAACCAGTGTCCTACTCGTAAGAATCGTTCGTCAACACCGGCGGCAAAGGAGGTACCAACGCCAGGAGTCCGAAAGGACAAGAGCCACATCCGCTGCTTCAGATGCCAAAAGCTAGGACATTACAAGAACCAGTGCCCAGACTGGAAAAAGGCTCGATCCATAACGCCGAAAAATGCGACTACGACGAATGAGGTATGAAAAATTAATTTTGGCAACAATTTTCAAATTCCTGCAAAAATAGATAAATTTTCTTTTAAGGTAAATAATTCTTATAATAATATCCCTGTTAAATTAGATTACTTATATAACAATTTAAATATCTTGCATGGTAAATTAGTAAGTGATGAATCTAAATCAAAGTTAGACAATGTTGAAATATCAAATATTAATAGGTTAATTCATGATATTAATGCAATAACTTTTAGAATTAATTCTAATAATATTATCGATATTTCTGATGATATTAAGGATAATGATAATCTTGTTGATAATTCTGAAGATAATGATGAAGTTAAAATTAATAATCCTTTAATTTCTAATATTTCTGATAATGTTAAAAATGATAATATTTCAATTAATAATTCTAACAACTCTAAGAATAATAACAATACCTTAATTAATAATATTACTGTCAATTCTGATAATTTTGAGGATAATGATGAAATTATTATTAATTCTGATATTTCTGAAATTAATTCTAAGGATATTAAAGATAATACTCTAGATAATATTGAAAATCATAATCAATACACACTTGAATATAGAACTTTAATAAATAATGCTGAAAATTATTCTACCTACTATAAAGACAAAGAAGAATATAATGAAGAAGAATATGATTCTGAAGATAAAGAAGAATTAATTAAAGTTATGTTTAATAGGTCTTACAAGAAATCAAATAAAATAGAAGTATTAAGCAAAATTGAAAACATAAATTCAAAAGAAATACTAGATAAATTAGAAATTATTGAATTAATGGAAATGATGCAACTAGACACAAAACTCTTAACAACTCTAATAAGTTAATTTTAACTCTAATTAATTCGTAACAATTTTAACATTAATTAATTCTTAACAATTTTAACTTTAATTGATTCGTAACAATTTTACCATTAATTAACTCTTAACAATTTTAACTCTAATTAATTCATAACGATTTTAACATTAATTAATTCTTAATAATTTTAATCATAATTAATTCTTAATAATTTTAATCATAATTAATTCTTAAATAATTAAACCTTAATTAATTTTTTGACCTTAATTAATTCTTAAACTAATTTAAACGTTAATTAATTTTTTTCTTTAATTAATTCTTAACTAATTAATACTTAACAACTTAAAATCATAATTAATTCTTAAATCTTAATTAACAATTCAATCCTTAATTCAACAAAATTCACAAACTAAAAGTCAATTAATTACCTCCAATTATGAAACTAAATAAAATTCTACTCAACTGAAACCTCCAACTAAATAACAACAAATATGTCAAAATGAGTTGACATATTCGCAAGTTCACACGGCATGTATCAAATCGAAAATTTGATACATTATTAGAAACCTAATAAAATTACTTGACTTAATTGACTCATGCATAAATTGTAAGTACCCCTGGTTGATTTTGATGTGATCAACCAATTTAAGTTAGGTCCTGGTATGTTTAATCCCTCTGCTAAGTGTGCAGGAGCTTAGGTACGGAGGAAGTCGAGCTTAAGACGTAGCGGACGAGAAGGATTGTGCGGGGAAGTGAGCCGACGGGCTCGGTACAATCTGAGGAACGCGGAAGCTGCGGAAGAGTACGCCGGTGAAGCGAGAAGGACGTGCGCGGTGTCCGAGGGACGAGAAGCCGGGAGGAAGGACGCTCGAGGGGTGAAAGGCCGAAGTCGGGTTCGGGTGAGCCTAACTCCGGTTGGCCGAAAATCACCCAGAAGACGAAGAATCAAAACGACTGGTCCAAGCGCCCAAAAGAAAAGAGAAAATTATTTGGTACTGGTCCAAGCGCCCAAAAGAAAAGAGAAAATTATTTGGTGCCAAGAAGATTCGAACCTATAACCCGACTGCTAGATGTCTCTATACTTACCGAATGGGATAAACAGGTGATGTGAATAAGTTGATGTGAGCCGAAGATAAAGTTAATCACCTGCTGCGAATAGAAGCAAAGTTTTAATTAAACTTTATCTTCTGAAGGACAACCTTATCCTTTAATCAGATCTAATGGATGCAGTTTAATCTCATCCAGATTATATCCATGGATCAACGACCAAGAGAAAATTCATCAAAAATCAACAAACCAGATTTATTCTCTTAGGCTATAAATAGGCTTAGAGATTTAGCTTTAGGAATCAATCATTTTTATTCATTCTTGTAAAATCTCTAAAAGTCTAGCGTGCTATTTTTGTAAGGCTTCTCCGCCACAAGGAGATTTTTTATTGAGCGTCCACTGCCTTGGAAGCAACGTTCTCAGTTGCGACCAAGTTTTTTTTAAGACGAGTGCCTCCACTTTCATAATTTTTTTTCCCCGTCTATTCACCCCCCTCTAACCGGTCTAACCCGGTCCAACATAAATGTCATGCCCATGCAACCACTTATTTTTTCCTTAAATATCTATCATATCATCCATGTTTATTTTTCTGCATTACATAGAACAGTTAGATAGAAAAAGATCGATTGATACTTGCCTAACCTAGTATCAGGGTGGGGCGAGATGATAGTATGTTAGGGAAGCTTGGCCTAGCTAAGTGGAACTAGCCGAAGCTACCTCACCACATCCTAGGCTAGTTAGACCAGAGTTTTTCAAAAAGTAAATTAAAAGCATTCTTTCTTTAAAAGGCTTTGTCTAAGGAAAGGGTTAATGATCCAATAAGGCTACGACTAAAGAAGGCCTCTGTGCCTTGCCAAGACCTGAAAGTCAATTATTGAAAAATACTTTTAAGCCACTAGTTGATTAAACTCGAATCTAACTCAAGGTCAACCAGTCTATAAATAAAATTGAGAAAAAATATTCAAGCATCTCACAACACACCCATAAGGCATCCGTGCTTGCTTGTATTGCGACACTTAGAATGGGTGAGATGTTGAGGACAAATTAACTGATAAATGCTTTTGAAAATGTTTTCAAAATCTTTAGGATATTTTCTTTAAAATCTATTTTCAAAATAATGTTTAAACATAATAATGTTTTAATAAATTTCATGCTTGCTTGATTGCTTATCTATAAAATACTTTTTCAAAAATTTATATCTTTTCGAAAATTGTTTGACCTACATACTTAGACACAAACCTTTTAGGTCAATACTAAAGTCCCTTAAGGCACTTAGGTAGAGTTCCTTGTTGTTAACAAGGGTAACCAGAAGGTGTCAGGCTCAGGGGGAGTTTTTATTTTTGCGAATTCCTATTTTTAAACTATTTTTCAAAAATCATTCTTTTCAAAAATTCATTCTTTCAAAATGTTTTGTGCTTTAAAAATTATTACATTTCAAAATGCATTTCGAAAATTACTTTTCAAAAACGTATTATGTCATTTCAAAATATTCTTCAAAAATTATTTTCTTGAAAACTATCATACTCTTCAAAAATTGCCTTAAATGCTCTTTTAATTTGGATAAACTCTAAAGACATACAGGAAGATTTCTTAATGATCTGTAAGAATTCCTAAGATTGTGTCAGATTTACGGGGAGTCCAAGTCAAAAGAAATTAATATATTAGTCATGATTATTTTAAAATATTTATTAAATGTTTTTTCTTTGTGTTTGAATCAAACCCTAAGATTAAGAGGAAGATCTCTTGTAGTCAACAAGCTTCCTAAGACTGTGTCAAGTTTGGGGAGAGGTCAAATTAAAAGTGTTGGATCTGGGATGGCTAGAGGGGGGGGTGTGAATAGCCAGCCACCAAAAATTCTGGCATCTTTGCTTATCTTCTTTCTACACTCAGGTTAGCAGCGGAAAAACAGAACAGAAAGAACAAACAACAGAAAGAAAACAGAAGACACTAACACAGGAGATTTACAAGGTTCGGGGATAACTTGCCCCTACTCCTTGGCGTGCCCGTGAGGTGGGTGATCCCTTGATCATCGGCAGATCAAGCCTCGGAATGAATCCGAATAATATCTTCTCCTTCTCGGTGGAGTAACGTCTCCACAATCATCTAAGACGAATAACAAGTTAAGCACTGGAGACTCGAGAAGAAAACTTACAGAACAGATGTAACCTTAAGCACAAGCACAAAAAGATCAACAACGAAGAAGAAATGCAGAGAACACAACTTCACAACAACAACCCTTTGCTCTGTTCACAGTTCTGTTGTTGTGTCTCCCTCTCTGCTTCGCCAGCCTCTTCTTCTGAAGCTTCTCTCTGCACACATACAGGCGTCACCCACTGACCTCCTCTGAGCTCTCAGTTCACTGAAGACCTCTTCAGCTGGAGCTTCAGGTCAGTCGTCACCCACTGACCCCATCTGAGCTCTCAGCCTTCCTCAGCTGAAGCCTCAAGTCATCAGGTGTCGTTGAAACCTGCAAGTATATATCAAACAAAAAGACACCAGATAAAGTCACCCTTGACCCTTCTCCTTGCTCCTCCATTCGACTCTATATCATCTGCACACACAGGTTTATTAGCGAAGCAAATCAAAGCAAATCAGAAGCAAATCAAAAATCTGACAATCATTTGAATTAAAGTTCTGAGGCGTTGATCGGTCACCCTAACCGATCAGACACCCTCTTGACCAATCAGACTCTATTCTAATCGATCCAGTGAAGTTCTGATCAGTCTTACTGACCGATCAGAGATTGGGGATCGGTCACCAGACCGATCCTCAACCCTACTGTGAATTCCAAGGTTAGGCAATCAAGCCCCTGATCGGTCTCACTAACCAATCAGCCAATGGCCTGATCGGTCAGCCTGAACGATCAGCAAGGTGGCTGATCGGTCCAGCTGACCGATCAGCATGGGGCTGGACCGATCAAGCTACCTCCTGATCGGTCCAGGAAAGCCATGACCGATCACACTGATCGATCACCAACATTCTGTGACCTCACAGAATGTTTTCTGATCGGTCACCAGACCGTTCAGAAAGCCTTCTGTTTCCTCAGAAACTTTCTGGATTGGTCAACAGACCGATCAGACATCCTGGAGTTCATGCCAACTCCCTGATTGGATCTCAGACCGATCCAACCAACTTACTTGATTAATTCATGGCCCAATCCTGACCATGACTAACTCAAGTTAGACCCTGAGTCTAGAGAACAGGCTCCCTTGCCTTCTCTGACTCAGTCTGGTCCGGAGAACGAGCTACCAGGCCCTCACTGACCTAACTCGGTCCAGAGAACGAGCTACCGAGCTCTCTCTGACCAGTACACTTAATGCTCAGTCCCCCGGACCAAGACTTCATGCCCAGCTTCACTCACCGGGACTTAGTCCAACCTAGCTTCACTCACTAGAATTTCCTTCACCTAGCTTCCCTTGCTAGGACCCGGCTTCACTCATCAGGATTTTTCAAAATAATGAACTTTTTTATACTTAGAAATTTTCAAAGAAATTAGAAAATCTTTCAAATTGAAAAATTACATGCTATGTCAGCTCCCAGGCGCCCCAGAGGCTTGGAGGGCTAGGTGTGGAAAAGTCCTAACTCGGAAGGTTGTGTGAAAAGTCCTAGCTTGGAGGGCTAGGTGAAAAGTCCTAACTTGGAGGGTTAGGTGAAAAGTCCCAACTGGAGGGTTAGGTAAAAAATCCTGGCTTGGAGGGTCAAGTCCTAGCTTGGAGGGCTAGGTTGGATGAAACCCTAGCTTGGAAGGCTAGGTTGGAGCCCCTGGATCGGTCTGGTGACCGATCAGGGAGTTGGCACGGTGCTCCTTCGTGGATCTGTCTGGTGACCGATCCAGCGATGACTGATCGGTCTAGTGACCGATCAGGGAGTATGCGTTTCACCCACTGCTTGGCTCCTGATCGGTCTGGTGACCGATCAGGGAGCACACAGTGAGGTTGAGTTCCCCTGCTAATCTGCTCCTGATCGGTCTGGTGACCGATCTGGATCATTGTGCAGATCGTTCTGGAGAACGATCAAGCATCGCGAGTTCCTCACTATGATTGATCAGGACGGAGCCTAATCGGTCTGATGACCGATCAGGAGGCTCCCTGATCGGTCCGATGGCCGATCAGGAGGGTTGGACTGCGAAGCTCAGAAATTGCCTGGCAAAGGGGTGGATCGGTCTGGTGATCGATCCACAACCTGGGATCGGTCTGGTGATCGGTCCAGGAGAGTCCCAGAGAAATCGCGATTTCTGATTGAGCGTTGGGGACCGATCAGGATAGAGTCTGATCGGTCTGAACCTAGCCTGATCAGTCTGGTGACCGATCAGGAGGCCCTCTGATCGGTCCGGTGACCGATCACTTTAATTCAAAATGCACTGTCAGACGCTCTGATCGCGTCTGAATGTATCCGATTCTCTGCGCTTAATCTCTGATGCTTGATTTTCTGTTTGATATACTGCTCTAATGTTTGATTAAGCTGCAGGTGACAGGGAAGGATTCAAACACTCAAGGAGAGTCAATGGAGGCCTTTCCTTGGAGCAGGTTTGTCCGTTTTCCATCTCAGGTTGCAACGGCCGGAGCTGCAGACTGGAGCTGCTGACTGGAGCTTGGCTGAGGGAAGCTCAGGGAGTCCAAGGAGAGCTCAGTGATAGCTGGCGTTGGCAGGTTAGCAGCTGAAGGCTGCAGTGGGATGGTGTCACCTGTGATCAATGGAGAAACAAAAGGGCGTAGAGGAGAAGAGAATAGTAGAGTTCGCTGAAACGATTTCTAGCTTGAGTTCTTGCTGCGCGTTTGTTCTCCACACTTTGCTTGTGCGTTCTAAAGTTCCATCATCTTGAGCAAGCAACTGCAATCAGTGAAGCAATCATTCCTTACTTGTGCGCTTGGAGGAAGGAACAAGAGGCTTTGAGTCCAACAGCGAGAAGACACGAAGAAAGGGTTCTTGCGTGAGATCATCGCTGGGTGGAGCTCGGAAGAAGCTTGCTGTGTTCTTGTCTGTGCTAAGTGCTAAGTAAGATCTTTCTTGTGTTTTATTGTGCTTAAAACTATATCTTTGATTGAAACACTGTGGAGAGGTTACTCCACCGAGAAGGAGGTTGCTTTCTATCTGATGTTCACCGGGGCTTGATCTGCCGACGATCAAGGGATCGCCCACCTTACGGGCACGCCAAGGAGTAGGGGCAAGTTATCCCCGAACCTTGTAAATCCTCTTGTTAGCGTTTTGCATTTGTGCTTAGCTTAGGGTTTTCGTTTTCTGCATACTCTATTTCTATTCTTTCCGCTGTGCTACTAACCGTTTAAGTGCAGAATTTTGCTAAGTGCCAAAGTCCAAGTGATTGGCTATATTCACCCCCCCCTCTCTAGCCATCCGAGTTCCAACAAGTGGTATTAGAGCTTGGGGCTCTGTTTTTGCGGATTAACAACCGAGAGCTATCATCCATGGCTTTGAGAGAAGGTTTTTCCACCACCCGACCTCCTTTCTTTGATGGCGCTGACTTTCAATATTGGAGATCAAAGATGGAATACTATCTTAAGATGGACATCAACACTTGGTTCGCCGTGAAGGAGGGTTTTACCCCTTCAAAGGATGATGAAGGCAAAGAACTTGAATCGTGGCGGTGGACGGCTGAACAAACTCGAAAGAGTGAAGCCGACGCAAAGGCGGTTGTCACTCTACAATGCGGCATGAACAAAGACCAACTCATCAAGGTTGGTCCATTCACTAGTGCTAAAGACTTATGGAACAAGCTCATCGAACTCCACGAGGGAACCCGAGACTCAAGAATTGCCAAGAGGGACTTATTCCTCAACCACCTCCAAAACCTCTCCATGAAAGAGAATGAGACTGTAAGTGAGCTCCACAGCAGATTCAAAGAGTTATTGAATGGTCTCCACTCAATTGATGAAAAGGTCGAGAACCGCGACCTTGTGAGGTATGTGTTAAAAGTATTTCCAAGGAATGCTTTGTGGTCATCCATGGTGGATGCCTACAAAGTTTCCAAGGATTTATCAATTGTTAAACTAGATGATCTATTTTGTGAAATGGAATTACATGAGATGGCTAACGAAGGCCCCAAGAAAAAGGGGATTGCCTTAGTTGCAGGGGACCGATCCAACAAGAAGAAGAAGGAGAAGAAGAAGGAGAAGGAAGTCTCTTCATCTTCATCCTCTTCCGAATCCGAGTCCGATTCCGAGGAAGATGGCAGCGGGTCTTCTTCCTTCGAGATGGCAAACTTTGTGAGAAGAATGATGAGATGGCAAACTTTGTTTTGAGTGTGGTAGGAAAGGGCACTTCAAGAGTGAATGCCCAAAGCTAAAGAAAAAGGAGGAGAATCCAAAAAGAAAGAGGAGAAATCAAAGAAGAAGAAGAAGGCCTTCAAGGCCACTTAGGATGAGTCCTCCTCAAGCTCATCGGATGACGAGGAGGAGAAGAGCACAAGGCATGTGGCACTCATGGCTCTTGGAGAAGAAAACAGTGATGAATCCTCCAACTCCTCAAACGCGGCTTCATCATCTTCGGATGATGAAGAGGTAACCTCTCCCGAACTAGAAAAATGTTATAGAGTTATTGCATGTTTAACCAATATGTTGAAAAAGTCAAAGAATAAGGTTAAATCATTGCAATTAGAAATTGAACAATTGATCTCATCTAGGGATGATAACATAAATGATTTGCATGTTGAAATGTTAGAGGATGAGATTAAGTCATTGAAAAATTGAGATTGAACATTTGAAATCCTCTAGGGTTGAGGATGTTAATGATTTGCATGATGAATTGTTAGAGGAAGAAAACAAATCATTGAAGAGTGAAGTTGAGAAGCTCAAGAATATTCTTGAGAAGTTCTCAACTAGCTCAAAGACTCTAGACATGATCTTGAATTCCCAAAGGGCAGTCTACAATAGGGCCGGTATTGGTTACCGACCCAAGGAACCTTCATTTGTGTCCCTTATGTCTAGGACTGGAGTTAGACCAATTAAGACACCCAAGGTTCAAAAGAAAGTTGTCAAGGCATGGGTGCCTAAGTCTTGTTTAGTAAATGCTTTAGGTCTCAAGGTTTGGGTACCTAAATCTTCCATTTTTCGAATTGTGTAGGTTATGATTGAGGGGGAGCATCTATCAACTTGGTTCGTTGATAGTGGATGCTCCAAACACATGACCGGGGATAGATCATTGTTTACCACACTTCAAAAGAAAAGTAGAGGTAATGTTTCATTTGGTAACAATGGTAGTCTTAAGGTCATAGGAATAGAAGACATTCAAATATCTGAATGTCTTAGAATTTTAAATGTCCTTCAAGTCAAGGGGATGACATTTAATCTCCTAAGTGTCAGTCAATTGTGTGACACGGGTTACACAATTGATTTTCAACCAACTCAATGTCTAGTTAGACAACATGACACCTTGGACACGGTACTAGTAGGAACTAGAGTAGATAACATTTATCAAGTTTCATTTAAAAGTGCTATTAATTCTTTTGCTAAGTGTCTCATGTCAAAAGAAGAGGAGTCACCCTTTGGCACCGGAGGCTAACACATGTTAACATGAAGAACATCCGGAAGTTGGCCAACAAGGGATTAGTTCGTGGCTTACCGAGCATCAAGTATGAAAAAGGCAAACTTTGTGATGCATGTTAAATGGGTAAGCAAACAAAATCTGCACATAAAGGTAAAAGCGTTGTAAGTACATCTACGCTTTAGACTTACTTCACATGGATCTATTTGATTGTAGCACTATCATATTTTGAATGGAAGTAGATATTGCTTTGTTATCATTGATGATTTTACTAGATACACATGGACATATTTTCTAAAATATAAGGACCAAACCTTAGATGTTTTCATTTTTTTGTAGAAGG